>CM034360.1:112398266-112890184 GCA_019925275.1 Mytilus edulis
GATCAGACAATACTCGGAATTCACTTCGAACTGGTTAAGATTTTGACAGAAAATCAATAATCAGCTGATTGTATTTATAGCTATCGACATCAAAGGACTAATTAATAAAGGTATTGATTGTATTATATGACAAAATAATATGATTAAATGGCGTCCGTCACATGTCACAAAAGGGATTTATTTATCAACCACTTTGCGACGCACGTGTTTAAAGCAAAATTTTTACGCTTCCTCTTCTTTTAATGAAAGTCCAGAAACGAAAACTGTTGTTATGACGAAAAATGTTCAAAAGCAAGAAAGGTCTCTGATTTAACACTTTATCATTTAACTTTGATATCGATAATTGATTTGAGTGGGTACTTTAAAGTTGTTTCAGTGACACACGTGTTTCAAGCATAGTTCTACTTATTTACAATGGTCTAGAAAAGAAAACTGTCGTTATGAAGAAATCTATTCAAAAGGTTGGCATAAGAGTAACCCTTCAATGTAATGACTACACCTTACACGAGGGATCAGTTTCAAGTGATAAAATGTTTTGTTTTGTTGTTGTAAAAACCACTTCTTATTTAAGGGGGGGGACTGAAAAAAAAGGAAAATTTTAAAAGAAAAATATATTATATATTTGTGTTACTTGGCGAAAAAAATACAAAGTGGCGAAACATATATTGTTTTGGCTAAAGAGGTGGCGAAAAAAATAATTGACCCAGTGGAAACTCTGGATATAACAAAGCTGGCCTTGTCGTAGCAAATTGAAATTAGAATAACAACCAATAGACTTTAGTGACTTGCTATTGTTTTGACTTACATGTATTTAAAATATTTGTGTATTATATATATATATATCTATAATACTAAAATTACGAGGTCCAATTTGTCAGCCGTCATCACGTAAAAAACGACAAATCAAAGAATTCAACTTTATATATAACCAATATAGTACAAAGGTGTAGATTAAAATTACACCACTCAAGGCCCTTTTGTTTTCCACGTAATTAATATTGCCAATAAAAATTAAGAAGTTCCGGGTCGAGTCCGATACCGATACCAATAGTATATTCACCTGTTACATATTACCTCATCTGTACATTCCGCATCTGACAGGCGCACCACCAAACGGTGTATTCAGGATTAATATGCTATATACACGGGTCATAATCACAGGATTGACACTACTAAATTGTAGTATTTTAATCAGTAAGACTTTCTAAGATAACAATACGAATACTAAACATCTGGACTAAAAATAAGACGTATAGGTACAGTTTTCAATTTGTTAGCAGGCATGACGTAAAACAGCGAATCAAAGAATTCAACTTTATTTATAACTAATATAAGACAATGCTGTTGATTAAAAAATACTCCATTCCAGGACCTTTTGTTTTCCAAATAATTAATATTACCAATAATTGATAAGTTCCAGTTCGACGGGTTCAAACAGAAAGATTTGAAAACAGAGAAAACTGTGTATCTTATAAATGGCATGACTTTATCAGATGACAATACTAATACTAAAATAAGGCTTGCGCAAAGTTATATACTTTAATTCAGTCATCGACCCGCGATATCACGGGTGTGTTCTAGTTATATTAAAACTTGTTTATTTGCAGATCTTTGAATGTTGCTGAGCATTATTTTGCTGGCCATAATGGAGTACGTCTGCTAACAGTACTGTGGCACCCTGGGAGTGAGACAGACAGCCATATTGCTTTTCTAACATCAGACAACACATTAAGGTCTGTTGATGGACTTCTTTCTCATACATAATTTAAGATATATGAATATTTGTTTGTTATAAGGGTGATGTCAGTTTTAATTCTTTTATTTCTTCAAAAAATGATATATAACTGTTAAAGATTTTATGGAAAATCAAATGCTGTAGTGTGTTAAGCAGGAGTAATTCAATTTGCCTTCATAAGATAATCTGAAAATATGCTTTACAGAATGATATTAAAATAGACTCTGGTCATGGAAGAAATCTTACATTAATAATGTTATTGATTTTCTCCAGTCTGTTGAGGTCAAGTCTTGATACAAAGAAAAACATTGTATAACTGATAATTACATGTATTACAATATTTGTGAAAGTTAGATAAACAACTACTATTACACCAACCACAAATAATCTACTCTTCATAAAAAATAGACCTACATTACAAACAAACACATATAGCAGATAGCCTGACTTTGTTATGTGTGATAAGGTTAAACCAGTCTTATGTGCACGCAAACAACCACATGTAACTATCTAGACCATACTTAGTGAAAAAATTACACAGTACAGATATGAACAGGTTAACAATTCAAAAGAAGTCATTTGAAATAATTCTGATTATGATGGTGTAAATCTCGTTGAAGTTTGTAACAAATGCTTACAGTTTAAAAATTGTTTTTTTTACAATAATTTTAATATAGATATCTGATGTTTAATAGAATTATGTAAAATATATATGTGTAGTAAAGTTATTTAAAACATTTTTATGTTAAAGAAGATTTCCAAGTTTTACATGTAACTGTGTCATATTACTACAGCTCTCGTACATGAACTAATAAAAAAAAAAATTTTCTATTGCAGTATTTATAATATACAGGAACCAAATACTCCTGTCCAAGTTATCAAACTAAGTAATGCACCACAGGATATCAACCAGTCGCCGACCAAGGTTTCCTTTCCTGCTGTACTTGGGGAGTATGCTGCTTCCTTTGATTTTGGACCCTCTGTCACATTGAAAAAGAAACAAAGACCATACACAAAGACAGAAACTGCATCTGTTGTGGTTTGGCCAGCATACATTGTAAGAGGCAATGGTGATGTATTGGTGGCCTATACAGAGGTTTCTAGGTAATTTGAAAGTTAACTCTTGATATATATAAAATTACAGCAAATAGTAACTCAGATGATAGTATACAATCAACATTCACCTTAATGTCCTTATCGCTATTTAGAGATCTGTTCCGCTTGACCACAGAATCTTCTCCTATTGAACCTTTTGACATCATACAAAAATCACTTTTCCATTTTGGTGTCAGATATTTTCTATTGTGACCTCAAGTTTTAAGGGAACCTTTGCGTTGTCAAGTAATGGCGGACAAATAGTGATAATGTGTTTTGTCTACTTGAACAATGAAAATTTTTTTTTTTTTCAAAATTTTCCTGTTCTTGTCAAGCACCCGATATGATATCTGGAATGTAATGGTTCCTAAAGGATTATAAACAGATATATCATGTTAAGGAGGGGTATTTGCGAAAAATACCAGTCGAGAAAATGTTAAATTTCATGAGCCCTAAGGCGAAGGAAATTCATTCTCAATACTGGTATTTTTCGCAAATACCCCTCAAGAACATGCGATATCTGTTTAATTACACCATATGTTAATGTTCAAAAACCCATTAATGATTGTGACGTTACAAGCGTCCAGTCGGATAGAGTATTTTTAGCAAATACCACGGCAGAGAGGGTAAAAAAGGCTTATACTTTTGGCAAATACCCCGTCTGCATTAAAAAATGAACGATATTCATTTGATATCAGTAAATTTGTGAAAAATATACTAGCTTTCAACCAATCAAAACCCAGGATTCCTACATAAGGTGTATTTACATCTGAAAATTTCTGCCATATTTAGATCACACTTTACAAACCTTTATTTTAGTTACATAATTTTAAAAATGCCTGGCTACTATTGATTCATTATTAATATGAGGCAGACATTACCTGTAAATGGGGACGAAGTCTGTATGAATTATTTTTTTGTAACTTAAATATTTGTTAAAAAAAAAGAAACGGAAATACTGTAACGTTTCCGATTTTGGTTCTGTTGTTAGGGATTTTAGTTGTGATGTTATTTAAGTTATGACGTCATATGCAATGTAAACAAAGAAACGCTATCATCAGGTAACGTTTTTTCATATCAAGGAATTATTAAAAATGAAATTGGTATTGTGTTCCTTCCTATTTTAAACTAGACTGATAAATATATATTTTACTCAAAGTTTCATACAAACGAGACTGGAAAAAGGAAGTACATTGTAGATTTCTGCGCAGATGTGGGAATTCAAAACATGACATAAAAAAGTTTGAACGATTTTGAGTTCATTAGTACAATGAAAATTTTCCTGAATTTTCCCGATTTTTTTTTTTTTTTTTTTTTTTTTTTTTTTTTTATTGACTTTTCTTCTGTTCCCCATATAAGTGGTATACCTTTTTCTTGTATTTTGTGAGAAAAGGTAAACTAAGAATTTGTTCAACAAAGTTCACATTTGTATAGGCTTATCTGCAGACTTTGGGGAAATCATATATCAACAATTATACAAATGTTTCGCTCTCAATGAAAATTGGTATCCATGAAAATAGATGAATGTAGATCATTTGAATAAGATTCAAAATTTCCTGTAACCTCCTTATAAAGTGATGTTATTTGATCTTTTTTGTAGAGGTACAAAGTTTCCCCTTCAGGGACCTCTTATTATGCAGCCACCAGCAGAAGACAACTATGGTGTAGACGCCTGTGCAATATCATGTCTCGAAACAACACCTATAGCTATCATCATAGCAACAGGAGAGGGACGACTTCATCATTGTCTTTTGATACCGGCAAACGATATGGAGGATATGACATTACAGGTAAAACTAGGTCAGATAATGAGGTCAATAGAACTAAATTGATGTAGGTATAGATTGATGTCCACACAGGGCTTCAAGTTCAAGCAACAATTATGACTCATGTCAAGGATCACACAAAAAATTGATCATTTTAGATAAAGAGTCTAATTTTTTTATTACGAGTATAGGGAAAGTGAAGTAATATGTGGGGGAACTTACAATTGCCAAGTTCATAAAAGGGAAAGACTTTTTAATGACAGAAACTTTTACAAGTTCCCTGTTATTTGTGTGTAAATTCATTGTGACTTACATTGTGTGCATACTTTGCGTATACATCCATTTTGTGTACATCTATTTTGTATACATGTATTGTTTTTACAATCAATATGTGTAAATTTATGGTGTTCCCATTTAAAAAATCTATGCAGAAAATGTAAGTAATACTTTTGAATTTATACAACATGAAATTAGTAGGTTATAATGATACCTAGAATTGTAAATGTTAAAAACAATTTGGCTGAAACCAAAAAGAAAAAACAAACCAATAACAAAAGATGTGAGTTAGAGAAATGTAGAAATGTATATAAATTGTCATAGAATTGAAAAAAAAATTGATGCAGATTGTTAATATATAGGTTATGTGTTTTTACTGGGACAACAAAATTTAAAAGCACAATATATTAATTTCGAAGTGATAATTATAATTTATTTACAGTCTGAGGCCAGTTTTGCAGAAAGCAGTATTACCAATAGTACAAAGTATGACTCCCCATCAGAGGCATCCATCTTTGTTTTTGAAAGTGTTGAATTGGAGTTGTCACTAGCAACAGGAAGAGTTGACCCGTATGAACCTGTGGAAGAAGATTTTACATGCCCTATCAAAATAATTAAAGGTAACATCCGAAAATATTTCTAGAAATGCTTATTTCCTTCTTTTTCAGACATGAAATTTTGGAAACAAGCTCCAGTCAAAATTTAAACTTAGTAGTTTGTATTTACGATGCATTCAATAACCCAAGTTTAATTATTATTAATTGCATACATGTGCATAGCGACTTTCATGTGCATTCCAACATAATTCTGAATTTTTTTCTTGTTATTTTTTCCTGTGACTTTTTCTTGAGGATTTTTTCCTGTGACTTTTTTAGTAGTGATTTTGTGACTTTTTCCTATGACTTTTTTTTCTGTTTAGAGTTTGTATATATAGGAATACTTTATTAAACTAATTATTGACCCATAAAGGGCATGTTACATATGATGATTACAAATAAAGATACAAATGTAAAAAAATAATGAAACAATAATGACCATGCATGATAATATGGATTTAACTAATAGTTGATTTCTTGTTGTAAAAATATATAACAAATCAAAGCCCCAGTGTTGGATACTTCTTCATGTTCACATAAAAGAAGCCTAATAGATCTGTTTTCTATATTTAGATTATTAAACAATTTTATGCAAAATTTAACATAACTCGAGGTTTTTTTTACAAATTATTTTGTCTTTTATTGTTCTATAATGACCCTGCTAAATAGCTAATTAATGAGCATGCATTTTCATTTTTGAGAGGGACTTCTTAGAGTCAATATTCTTCACAACATTAAAATATTTAAAGTCTCTCCTTTGAAAATATCTTGAATTTTAAGTTCAAATTCACATTTTTCAACTGTAGCATTCTGTAAAAGACCATCTTTTTAAAATTGCATATACTTTTTAATTTAAACTGTTTTTGATCTCATTAGTATTGAAATTATTAATACCTAAATTCAACTGTTTTGCAATAAAAATAACAAAAGAAGAAAACCATGTTTGTAATATATTCAGGAGCAAAAAAAATGCTATCTTTTAAAGTTTGACTTCTGAAACAGTAATAATCAATTACATGCAAAATTCTTTTGATGAATTTCAATTTCATTTATCAATTAAAGTATTCACTGTACAACAGATCATTATTAATCCCTATATTCTCATGAGTTCCTTATTTTTTTTTTTTTTTTTTTTTGAAAAGAATTTCACAAGGTGCACAAGGTTCAAATTTTATCTATAAAATTTGTGATTCAACCTCATTAATTAAATGAAACAAAGAAAGAGGATAGGTAAAATTTTATTATGATTATAAAACTTTTTCATCAATCTCTGTATATTTTTCAATTACCTGTTAGGTGCGCTGACCCCAGTGTAAAACGTTAACTAATTTTAGATTTGATTAATTGTATACATAACCCCCAATTTATTGCTTACAAAACTATTTCCTTTTGAAAAATACAATTAATCTTCAGGCATGACTAAATTTGGACAGAAAATTTTCGTTTGAATTAATGATTTTTACTTGTCCATTTTTCCGTGGACAAAAGATTATGATTAGTATTCATATCGCATATGTCATATTTATTGACATGACACGCTGCCAGTCATGTGGTATATACGCTTGATTTATTGTGGTCACCGTACAGTTATTTTATTGTAAGTGATATATATATATTTTTTGTCTTGATCGTAAATTATTAATTGAATATGTAATTTAATAACTAGTAAACAAAGTAACGCAATATTATCTAGATTGTAGAATGTTCCTGTTTTGATTTTAAGGTAGATTTGGAATTATCTTAAAGTATCTGTCATTATCACAAAAAAAGAAAATATACATTAAAATCTACTACTGGAATAATTTTGATGGTTAGGCCAAATAAAATATCTTTGATAAAAATAGGGTACATGTAGGTAGGTACCATTTAAAAAAAAAAAAATTACAATTTTTGTTTACTTTAAGTCTATGAGAGAGAAATTCTGACTCTAACAGTGCTTATTGAAGAATGACAAAAAAAACTTTAAAGTAGGCTATTTCTAAGCTTAAAATATAGGGTAGGTAGGGAAATAGGAAACACAGAAACAAATTTATTTGGCCTAATTAAAGGCAGATCATTGCCCTTGGGAGCTGTAAATCATATAGAAGTTTTCCATTGACTGGCTGTAAATTTCATGATAGATGGAGTTACCTCTCTTGAATAATTCATTCCAAGATAATTTTTAATGAATGTTTAAGGTCAAAAAATGTTTTATGACTTGTTATTTAACATAATCACCTTAAGAAGGGCTGATTGCTTTTTTATGTGTAGGTCTATCTGTTTGTATCTATTTTATAATGCCTCTGTCTGATTTTTTCCCTAAATAAAATTGAGTATAATTTGTAATTTGTGGCTGATTTGATTCACAACAAGTGATGCAAAAGGAATCACTGTATAAATAGTATGGCAGAAATTATCACGGTAATAAGAAAAAAAAATAACCTTATTTCACCACAACACTCATACAAAAATGAAGAATTTATGTTGTCATGGTGACAATGTGCCTACTTCATTAAAAGTTATTTGCTCCTGATTTGGTTGATAGAAAGCACTCGATACAAAATTTGGCTATTAGGGTTTCAATAAAGGTTATTCAGATGATAGAAAGTTCAAAGTATTGCCTCTTTGACAAAATATATGCAGAGGTATGGAAGACAACTCTTAAAAACAGATTAACAATATGTGTATTACCATTGTATTTTTTCTAAAATTAAAAAGAAATGGCTGTCTTTTACAGATTTTTCAAAAAAGTCAAAATTAACATTTTAAACATTCATAGGTTCAGTAAAATTATATTTCCAGACTTTATAAATGTCCAATAAAGCAGTAATATTTTATTCTGACAAGTGTATTTTGTATTTTGAATGATATTGTCTCTAGGACACACTTTTCTGTTATAACTTATTATAGAAGCCACTCATATAATCCCCCCTCCCCCTTTTTGTGTATACTTTGAAAGTTAAGTATTCTAATTATATAAAACGTTCACCTTGTCCTGATTTATAACAAGTTATTAATGATGTTATGATTCTAATGACAAAAGATGTTTTATTGTCACTTCTACATACATCTGGTAAGACAAAAGCTTGATGGCAAGGCGTAGGTATAACATGTCATTAGAAGTGTAAAACCTGTCAAAATTGAATCTCGTTTTCTTTAGAAAACAGTTGTTTAGACCGTTTTTTAACATTCTAGACACGTGTACTAGGTTTGTTTTAGAAGTGTTATATTAAATTTATTGTCAGTATTTAACATTGTGGTAATTTGTGAAACTTATTAATTGATTTAAACTCTTAATTTAATCATTTGTGTGACATGAAAGCATGTCGAGGAAGACCTCAAATTCAGGTGTTGTTTACTCACACAGGTTGTCATGGTTATTTTGAAAGTGATTATTTTGACAAATATTTAACTGAGTTGAACTTGACCATCTGAAATATATACGAAATAAGGAACCATGTTGCAACATTCAGAGGGGAAATGTATGTTTTTGGCTTCATTCCCTGCAATGTGAAAAGCCGATTTTCAGATTTTCATTATTGAAATGAGCAAAAATGGCTGATGTTGTTTTTACAGCACATTCAAAAATCTACATTCTCAAGATAATATTCCTTGCTTTTAAATTATCATTAAACACGATTCATTTGATGAATATCACATATTATAAGATTCTGCACTTTTTAGAAGCACAATGCCAAAAGATTGAATCTGATTTTATAATATAAAGATATAAGAAGATGTGGTATGCATGTCAATGAGACAACTCTCCATCCAAGTTACAATTTTTAAAAGAAAAACAATCATAGGTCAAAAAGCAGTCTTCAACATGGAGTCTTGGCTCACACCAAACAGCAAGCTATAAAGAGCCCCAAAAATAACTGAATACAAATTATTTCCCTTTGTTGGGAAGTATACTGGTATAAACATGATAAGAACCTGTAAGCTGCAATGTAGAGCAAAGGTAAAAAATAAGAATAGACAATGTGTTACTTTTTTTTTACAAACATTGGATTACAGTATATTGTAAGGCAGAAGACCATTGATAACTTCTTTATCTAGATAAACAAAATAATATCTTTAAATTGGCATGGATTAAAAACTGCTTTTAGTTAAATTCACATTTAGCTTCATTGCAGCAAAGTATTTAATTTCTACTCTTTGAAAAGGGAAATAATCTACTCCTAATTATGATTTGATATTAAAATTCATGATTCCTTATGTGGCATCTAAAATTGCCAAAATAATGCAATCCTCAAATACATTTTATGTCTCAATGTAGTTATTTGAAAATTTGAATGATGAACAAATATGGACATTTGAAGACTGTACCTTGACCATTAATGGTTAACTTTTAGAAATTGTGACTTAGATGGAGAGTTGTCTCATTGGCAATCATACCAGATCTTCCTATATCTATTCGAGTACAGAAGTATAAGCTTTGCATGTCACTTTGACCCTACAAACGAATTGAAATGAAATGTTATGTACAATAGTTTTGCAGTAAACTTGCCATATTTATAAAATTTTCATTGATGCAATGGATAGAAAGTTTTTTGCCAAGTCAGTGTTTCTTCACGGGCAGGGCATCTTCCATCGATAAAATATGATGCCCAGGAAAAAGCTTATAGTCATGATAGTGCTGTAAAGGGCATTTAAAATCATTCAACTAATCCATTATTAAAAGATATCTTTATTAGAATAGATATCATGGTCATTTTACCTGATACGAATTTGAAAAATAAAAGTATCTTTTTCTTCAATTTAAAGTTCTGCCACGTGTATCCTATTTCTATTAATCTAAATACCATATCATTAGTATTCCAGTAGAAAAGGGAACTATCAAATATAAGTACAGCTATAACTTATCTTCAAAGTCATTTATAAAGGTCATTTGATAGTTTGATTGAAAATTGAAAAATAGCCTTTCATTATTAAAATGTTTACTTGAAAGGTATACTTATTAAAATTCAATAATTTTAACCACGAAATTGATGATAAATGAGAAAATTACGTTTGTTTTTCAGATGCGTTGGCTCCTGACAGATATCATTGTTTACATGCTGCTGGTGTCCACACTGTCGCTCTACCATGGATAGAGGAATACTATCAACAATATTTCCTGTCAGAAGGTATCAACGGGTCAGATGCATAAGAATTCACTTCAAGAAATATTTATTAATCTTGTTTACAGTTAGGTTGCAAGACAAAGTGGATGTTGAGTTTGAAATGAAATTTATGTTTCATCTACATGTATCATTTCTATGAATAATAGAAAAGAAAGGATATTGGGTATCCATCCATGACACATAATCAATATATGCACATAAAAAACACAAAAAGTAAAGGAAAGCATAGGTTTAGATCTTGCCATTCAGTAAGGATTTTTTATTTTTGGTGTTTTAACGCCACTTTTAAGCACCGACCTTCGATAGGAAAACTGACAATCCTAGTCAATTAAGATTGGAATTGAGTGCACCCGCACGAGCCGGGTTTGAACTCACAACCTCAGTGTGGACTGGCTAGTGATTACAGTAGTAACTACTTAGACCACTCGACCACCGAGGAGGCCCCTCCATTCAGTAAGGTACTTTTCATTTAAGTATTTGTCTGAATTTTTGCATTTCATTATCACTTATTATATATATGTAGGACTCTAAAGTGCGATGGGGACGCTAAAGTACGATGGTCTCGCTAAAGTGCGATGGTCTATGCTAAAGTCCAATGCCTCCATACGCTTAAGTGTGATTGTCCGCGAAAGTATAGACGTACGAAACGTAGTGTGATTATGACGTTAACATTCGTTTATACAAACCAAAAATGAACATGCCGGAAGATGAAATAAATAATGGAAGCGAACAGATGCATATTAATGTTTACTTTTACGTTAAAATATTGTTGATTTTATTTAAGAGTATAAACGTCGGTAAAATAAAGGTACACGTTTTAAATTGTCCATTTAAACATCAGTGTGTACATTGTATTAAAAAATAACATGTATTAATACTCATTACGAAAATGAGGAACGCTCAAACAACAACCCTTTTCTCTCGCATTTAAATTAAAGCTTGTACAAATAATTCTTATTTATTCCGACAATGACCGAATTTTGTATTGTCAACGACAGGGGGATGTGTCTACATTAATAGGCTGTGTAAATGGCAAGCTATACATAAATTATCCAATATGCCCCTCGTCCTGAACATTCTTGAAATATTTGCCACTGGACATTGAGCAACCAACAACTATTCCAATACGCCCGAATTGTTAAAAAATCATTTAAAGGAAATAAAGTATTTTGTGACACCTAAATAACCTTTTAAGCAATTATAACTAGGTCAGTCTTCTAAAATTAGAAACAGTCACATATGACTACCGGTGAAGTAAAAGCCTATCGCATTATATGTTATATCATAGCAAACTAGATTTTCCAAAAAAGACTTGTTTTTAACATTAGTACATGCACTTCAACATTTCTCTTTTGTTCCATCGTACTTTAGCGTGCTACACCATCGCATTTTAGCAAACAAACAACCATCGTACTTTAGCGTGAGATACCATCTTACTTTAGCGTAGACCATCGCACTTTAGCGTGACCATCGCACTTTAGAGTACAATCGCACTTTAGAGTCCTACATATATATATCTTCTGTAGAATATTTTGACAAAACATTACAATACAATTCAGTAACAGTTTGGTCACATTGACCTACATTTCTACACCTCTATGGTTAACTATTTTTTAGTTCATCATCTTGTATCTGTCCTTTTATATATTTTACTTTAGTGACTAAATAGTCCTACACAAAGTCCAAGATACATTGCCATTTTTTTTTCAATACTACTAATTTTAACATGTCAGGCAATGAATGATGTGCACTGTGGTTTTACAAATATGCATTCTTTCATGGCAATCTCTTGAAAAGTACACATATTTTTCTGACCTTGACTGCATGTGCACAATTTTAATGAGATGTTATATAATATTTCTATTGTAGAGGATACTGATGTGCCTGAGAATTTAGAATGTACAGTGGAACATTTAGTGTGTACAAAGCCTCTCCCTTCTAGGTTTGTTGATGCTCTATGATGTCATAAAATGTTCTTCTTATTTTTGTGTAAAAGACATTTTAACTAAAAAAAAATACCATGTGAACATTTCACTGCTCATTTAATTTAAACAAATTGCAAATGGTCATAAAAAAAGAAATAATGAATCCAGATAGATTTAACTGCTCCATCAAATCTGTGACACGAAAACTAGCAGAGAAACAGTGTATGATGAACGACTTTTGGATACAGAATATGAGACAAAGGCAGGGGACTATATTTCTGTTCTTCTTCAGTTGAAGGAAAAATTTGTGTGATGAACTACAGATCTGCAGAAACTATGGATTCATTAATTTTTTGGGGTACCAATTTTTGTGGAATGGATATTTTTTGTGAAAGATTGATTTTAAGGTTTCAACAAACTGTGCAAATAAGCCAATGTGAGAGTTTGTATTATGTTAAAAACTTACATTGATATTAACCATTTAACTACTATTCTGTACGAATTAGTCCCTAACAAATAATAATAATATGGAACGTTGTTTTATATGAAGTCATGTCAAATTTGCTTAAACCCAACTGGTTTTTACAAGTTAAAAAATAAAGAGCATCAAATTGTCACTATGTGAAACTTTGGTCTTTTGTTAAGATAAATACATCAAGAAAGTTGAAAAAAATCATTAAAAAAACTTGTTGCATAGTTAGTTACATGGGGTTTAGTCCAGTCAAACTAAGTTTTGAAACTCTAGCTAATTACAGAAAATGTTTTTTTTCTAATCTATAGCATTAAGCCCCAAATATACACAGGAAAAAGTCCCATAAAATCTAACTTCAGGAAAACTCAAAATCATCATTTTTCATTTTCTATGGAAATTTACATTGGAAAGGGAGATAACTCCGCAAAAGTTAGTCTTTTTTTTCTGTCTGTTTTTGGTTGATTTTCATTTAAAATTCATGTAAAGTATGAGACTTTGATGGGAGTATAAGTTTGTATTTGACTATATTACATAATTGTCTGCTCGTGAAATGTACATAATCACAGTATTATGGGTATTTTTGATTTTTTTGCACATTTTTCATTCAAAATGTATGCTTAATAAGTTATATTCAATTTGAGATTCTTTACCTTGACATGCTGAAAAATCTAATAAATGGTCAACTAATGAATTATGAAATCGAGGTTGTAGCTTGATAAAAGATATGAATACCTTTAGAGTTGTTCGTTATACTATCAAGACGACTAACATATCAAGAATCAATCAATTCTGTTGAATAGAAGCGGTAAAGTTATAATTTTGCATCAATTTTTATTAATATTTCTGCCTTTTTTGCAGAATTATCTCCCATGGCAATGCAAATCTCCATAGGAATTTTTAAATCTTGATTTTTTTAGTTTTCCTCAAGTTTCCTTAAAAATCTTCTGTTGAAATTACTTCAAGGTTAGGGTCAATTTTATGTTTGATTGACTAATGGACTAATTTGTTGCAAAATATGGACAGCCACTCAACAACAAATATAACCAAAAGACCTCGAGAGGTCAATATACCTCTTTCAACCGGATATTTGTAGACTATAATATAAATACTAAAACAAGATCATTATTTTTCTATGTTCTACAATGGATCTCTCACCATAAAAAAAACTTGCTCATGAATTGAGTATTTTTGACACTTATAGTATGACTTTTATTCTCAATTGCAGTCCCCCAGCACCAGTAATAGGACTAGCTGTTGTAAAGGAGTGGCAGAAAGGATCAGCCTTGTTAACATTGACCAGTGATATAGAGTTTATATCACTTCCTCTTAGGTAAGATCTCCCTGAGGTACCACAAAATGAAGATTTTTATACCCCCGCTTTAAAAAAGGGGGGGGGTATACTGTTTTACCTCTGTCTGTCAGTCCGTCCGTCAGTCAGTCCGTCCCATGAAACTTTCGTCACATTTTTCTCAGGAACTACACATCCACCCTTTCTGTAATTTGGTATCAACATTTATATATGTCAGCCATACCGTGTGATGCGTTTTCAGATTCATCACTTGACAACTTCCTGTTTACCGAACACTTGTCTGATTTTACACATGATAGCCAAGTTGAAAATTTTCGTCACATTTTTCTCAGGAACTACAATACAAGGATTTCTGAAATTTGGTTTCAGGATTTATATAAGTCAGCTATACTGTGTGATGCGTTTTCAGATTCATCACTCGACAACTTCCTATTTACCGAACACTTGTATGATTTTACACATGATAGCCAAGTTGAAAATTTTCGTCACATTTTTCTCAGGAACTACAATACAAGGATTTCTGAAATTTGGTTTCAGGATTTATATAAGTCAGCTATACCGTGTGATGCGTTTTCAGATTCATCACTCGACAACTTCCTGTTTACCGAACACTTGTATGATTTTACACATGATAACCAAGTTAAAATTTTTCGTCACATTTTTCTCAGGAACTACAATACAAGGATTTCTGAAATTTGGTTTCAGGATTTTTATAAGTCATCTATACCGTGTGATGCGTTTTCAGATTCATCACTCGACAACTTCCTGTTTACCGAACACTTGCATATTTTTACACTATTAATATTATCCACTTGCGGCGGGGGTATCATCAGTGAGCAGTAGCTCGCAGTTTCACTTGTTGTATCAGTTTCTTTGTCGTAGTGGTATGACTTCTCTAACAAATGTTTTCTGTTTGATAGTACAGGAGGTATAAAACAAACAGTAACATCTTATTCAATTGGGAAGATAGATATGAGGCTTCAAATATAGAAAATTTGACATCCTTTGCATGTTGAATTACTCCTGTAACATCTCATGTGTGTTACAAGTAAAAATGTATTCTATCCAAAATATCAGTATATTTCTAGTGGCAGTTTAAAATTATGAAATACATGTACAAGTAATTAATTTGTTCAATTCTTTCTTTTGTGATAACAACGTAGACGCTTAAAATGTTATCTCCATATGAAAAGAGTTATCTTTCTTTCAATAACTGCAAATTCAGAAATTTTGCCACGATTTTTATTATTACAAAAATTCCATTTAGGAAGATTTTGCAAAAAACATACTGACATTTTAAAATTTTTACAGTAGTATTTCTATGCCCAATTTCCTGTTTTTCAAAAATTGAGAAAAATAAATGCATGCAACACAATGTTAATTTTTACAGTGACTTGTATTCTATTTACAGGTCCAGAATGGTTACATATACAACATCTAGTTTGCAGACACCGACAGGCACAATTAGATCTCCATTACGTAAATTACCCAGGGAGCCATTTGATCAATATATAGCTAAGGTGTTACAAAAGAACTTCACTAATCCCTTGTTAAAGTAAGTTTTCACAACATTTTTGTCACCTTTCATCATTGATTAGTATAAATCAAAAAGATGTGGTACAATGGGCAATAAGACAGCTCTTCACCAGAGACCAATTGATGTAGAAGTTAGTAACTATACAGCTCTTCAACAATGAGCAAAAAAACAATACTGCATATCATGCTTTAAACGACCTTGAGATGACAAATGTAAAACAATTCAAATGAGAAAACTGCCTCATTTATGTACACAACAATAATGAAAAATGAATATGATAAACAGCAACAAAGGTCAACCACTGAAAAACAGGCTCCTGTCTTTGAGACAAGCACATACATAAAGCAGCAGTGTGGGTGCAATATCTTCCCCTAACCTGGGACAGTGTTGTAACAGCATAACACAAAAACAAGCTAGACAATCATTTAAAGACCTTAACTCATCAAAACAAATACAACTAACACATCACAAAGGACAGAAAATACAGATCTGCAGTACTCACAGCTACTGACAGCTAGTTCAAAGCCAATAACTACTAAAAAAAAGATCACATATCTTAGACTTAAATATCAATCAGTACACATCCAATATCCAATGGATTTAGTGTAAAAACTTCAAAAACAGTCAGAGAAAAACATGACCTTGTGCAATGCTGTAATATACTTTCATCAGATTGTAGAACAGTGAACCTATTAATAAATTTAGTAAGTATGCATGAACTTCAAATTTTAAATATTGCTAAAAATAAGAAATCCTGTTCTTGCTTTATGTTTTAGTCTTTGAAAAAGAAATTAAATGTACACAACCATAATTACAATTTACCTGAGAAAAATAAATACAATTTATATTGTCTATTTATTGAAATTACATTTTAATAACATATATTTTAAGGTCAGGTAAAAAAACTGAAATGACCCAACAGGAATGTTATCAGTTGTTGGGTCGTACAACACAAGTGTTTAGAGAGGAATATCTTCAGAAACAAGATCTAGCTCAACAAGCTATACAGAAAAGGTAGGGTCCTAAATCTTGACCCTGAAGAAACACAGGTGTTCAAAGAGGAATAGTTTTATTATAGCTATTTATTTGTTATAATTCTGTGATATCAAACATGGCTAGTAATTTTGCATTTACATCAATCTAAAAATATTTTCTGGTAGTCTGTTCCTGCAATATAAAAATATTCAACATAGAAATAAGTCAAATTTTAGTTGCATTTTTATATAAATTAAATAACATTATAGATAACAATTTAAGAACCAGCATTGTTTTTTTCCAGTGTCTATAATTTGTTGTATTCATTGTGTTCTAGTGTAATAAATTGTGTATCTCAAATGAATAAGAACACAAAAATATAAAAATTAGGAAATTAATTTGCAGAATAATTCCAGAACTGAATCGATTGACCTTTATTTAAATGATGACATAAAGTCATATATAAGTTTATTATAAAAAGTACTCCTAGTTCCCATGAAATATCTTGACCGATTGGTTATAGGAATGTAGTCTTAACGACAGATTAAACACCTTATCAATAGTATTGGCTGACAATATTGGATATAAACTGTCACTTAGTGTCAATTGGTCAATCATAAACTGACCATTATGGCCGGATTGCACCTACTATTGTAACAAAAATAGGATAGTGTCCACGTCTGTGGCCAAAAGACTCTTTACAATAACATTAATATCTGTTTGTTTTTGTTTGGAAAATCATTAAATTACAATGTTGCTTATCAAATATATAAACAAACAAATCACAATTTGAGATCTTTTTATCATACATGTCTAAATTGTTTGTATATATACTATTTTTTAGAGTTGAATAGAGTTTATATGTTCCAAAAAATACAGCTTATATAATTTTCCAAAGATCGAACTTTTTTGAAAATTTGTTATTTTATTTTTTTTACAGCAAATACTTTAAATTCAGAAATTATTGCAAGTTTTTATAATGGTGAATACTGTGACAGAGTTATAATCGCATCTTTTTTTATTTTCATAAATCACACTAATTCAAACTTGCATTTTGAAATCTTTTCTATAAAACTTGAACAGGATATTTCTCAACATTGCAAAAAATTAAAATTGCATATTAGTCTGAAACGACAAATCCCATATAAGTCTTAAATGAAAAAATCACAATAATAAATGCATGCAATTATTTCTAAACTTACAGCTAATATGTATAAAGATAAAGAGATGGTGTTTGATTGTCAATGAGAAAGCTTCCCAACTGAGTTCCTTTGAAGCAGATTTATGCGACTATAGGTCAATGTACAACCCCTTAACAATGAGCAAAAAAATACTATTATAAATCAGCTGTAAAAAGTACTGACGTGACAAAATGTGAAACAATTCAAACAAAGAAAACCTATGATTGTTAAGGGTCAAAGGTTGAAAGAAAATGAAAATACGAATAATTTAATTTTACTTCTGACTAATAGGACTTTTTTAAAAATTGAATGCTAATTAAAAGAAAATATGTTAATAGTGTTGAAGAATTTCTTGCCTCTTTTGACACATAGATTATGATGATGTTCATCATTATATTTTATTATGCAATAATGTGAACCGGATTTAACTAGTCTCCTCCTAGAGATCTCAGACTGTTTTATGAAGGTGAAAAACAACATGACAATCATTTCAATAAATGACCAAAGTTTGATTGACAGGGTTTAGGGGAGGAGCCATGTTTACTTTGACATGTTATCTTTTATAAATGTACTTCATTGATTTGGAATAAATTAATTGATCAATGACAAAAGTTTGATTGACAGGAGTTGGGGGAGGAGCCATGTATAATTGACATGTCATATTCTATACATGTACTTTATTGATTTGGACATTTGTGTAATTGATTAATAGGGTTAAGGGAGGGGCCATATATAAGTGACATGTTATATTCTGTACATGTATTTAATTGATTTGGACGGCTGTTTAATTGATTCATAGGGTTATTAAGTATTATTTATGCATGGAATGTATGTGTAGTTTGATTTGTGTTCTTACATGGACCGTTTGAAAAGTAATAAGATATTTTAGGCTCACTATGACAAGTTGTGTGGTCATGCAATAACATGTTTCTAGAAATACATATAAGAGTTCTTTTATTTAACAGTGTTGCCAACTTTGAGACTTAAGTTAAACAAACAAGTGTGTGTGTATTTGGAAAAGGAGAAATGTCATGCACATGTTTAGAAATTTATTAACATTGTTTATAGACCTTTTGATATAAGTGTTTGTTGCAGTTTTCCAATCTTCCAAAACTGAATCATTGGGACTTCTTGTGCAATTTATTAAGTTGATATTCTTGCTTCATATTTTGGAAATAATTAACCTGAATTATGATTTATTGTTTTTCTGTGCATACAGTGTCAAATAATTTATTGTCAAGCCTGCAACTTTTGTTGCAGAAAGCTCAACATAGGGATAGTGATCTGGCGGCGGCGGTGTTAGCAAACTTCTTAAAAGCTATATATTTTAGAAGGTGGAAGACCTGGATGCTTCATATTTTGTATATAGATGCCTCATGTTACGAAGTTTCCGTCAGTCACATGTCCATTGTCATTGACCTCATTTTCAAGGTTCAGTGACTACTTGAAAAAAAAGTTCAGATTTTTTTTGTAATGTTGAATTCTCTCTTACTACAATGTATAAGTAATAGGATAATTATATTTGTAATGTCCTCATGCTGCCAGACAGTTTTCACTTGACCTCAAGCTCATTTCATGGATCAGTGAACAAAGTTAAGTTTTGGTGGTCAAATCCATATATCTCAGATACTATAAGCAATAGGTCTAGTATATTTATACCCCACGCAACGAAGTTGCGGAGGGTATAATGTTTTTGACCCGTCCGTCCGTCCGTCAGTCCGTCCGTCCGTCCGTCCGTCAGTCCGTCCGTCAGTCCTGTTTCTTGTCATCGCAACTCCTCTCAAACCACACAACAGAATTTCACGAAACCTTTTCAGATAATAAGGACATACTATGTTGTTGTGCATATTGACGGGAAATTGCGTTTCAATTTTTTTTCTAGGAGTTACGCCCCTTTGAACTTATTTACTTTAATGTACTACTGCAACAGTTTGTCATCGCAACTCCTCTCAAACCACACAACAGAATTTCACGAAACCTTTTCAGATAATAAGGACATACTATGTAGTTGTGCATATCGACGGGAAATTGCGATTCAATTTTTTTTCTAGGAGTTACGCCCCTTTGAACTTATTTACTTTAATGTACTACTGCAACAGTTTGTCATCGCAACTCCTCTCAAACCACACAACAGAATTTCACGAAACCTTTTCAGATAATAAGGACATACTATGTAGTTGTGCATATCGACGGGAAATTGCGATTCAATTTTTTTTCTAGGAGTTACGCCCCTTTGAACTTATTTACTTTAATGTACTACTGCAACAGTTTGTCATCGCAACTCCTCTCAAACCACACAACAGAATTTCATGAAACTTTGTAGATAATAAGGACATACTATGTAGATGTGCATATCAACAGGAAATTACGGTTCAATTTTTTTTCTAGGAGTTATGCCCCTTTGAACTTATTTGCTTCAATGTACTTCTGCAACAGTTTGTCATCTCAACTCCTCTGAAAACACACAACAGAATTTCATGAAATTTTATAGATAATAAGGACATACTATGTATATTGACAGGAAATTATTATTCAATATTTTTTCTTATACAATTTTTTTTTCTTATACTTATTTAATTTCTCCAATGACAATGTGGGGACGTGGGGTATGTGAGCGTGCTCACTAAGGTTCTTTAATTAGTGTATGAAAGGACTGTAAGGTGTACATGTCCAACTGGCAGGTGTCATCTAACCTTGACCTCATTTTCATGGTTCAGTGGTTATAGTTAAGTTTTTGTGTTTTGGTCTGTTTTTCTCATACTTTATGTAATAGGTCTACTATATTTGGTGTATGGAATGATTGTAAGGTGTACATGTCTAGCGGTCAGATGTCATCTGACCTTGACCTCATTTTCATGGTTCAGTGGTCAAAGTTAAGTTTTTGAGCTTTGGTCTTTTTATCTAATACTATATGCCATAGGTCAACTACATTTGGTGTATGTAAATATTTTATGATCTATATGTCTGTTATGCAGGTTTTATTTTACCTTGACGTGGTTTTCACGGTTCATTGCTGAGTGTTAAGTTTTTGTGTTTTGGTCTATTTTCTTAAACTATAAGCAATAGGTCAACCATATTTGTTGTATGTAAGCATTGTTAGCTGTACATGTCTGTCTGGCATGGTTTATCTGACCTTGACCTCATTTTCATGGTTCAAAGGTCAATGTTTAGTTATCTTGGTTAATGTTAAGTTTATGTGACAGTCGTAATAAAGCTTTATATTTAGGACTATCAACATAATATCAATGATTAGTAAAGAAGGCGAGACATTTCAGTGTGTTCACTGTTTTTACTATCAAAAATTGATACAGTGAATTAACTAGAACTTCAAACAACTACATAACAGAAACATCTTTTAAAATTGAAAATGAGGCACCTGTCAATTCCTATTCCAATATTACTAAGCCAAAATATTTTGAAGCACAATGTAAATCTATCTGCATTTTCATAGATTATACCATTACATTTATTTTTATCATTTCTACAAATACATCTCCAAATTGATATGGTTGTCATTAAATCTTGCTCTCTAGCTACCTAAAAAAATGCAATTACAGTATTGATAGATAATGTTTGAATAATGTCCAGTGGCAAGTATAACTTGCATGTTCAGGACGAGAAACAATTAAACAATGAATACAATAGGAATAGTGATACAGTAAGAGTGAGCAGGGATGCAATTGCCAATAAGCAACACAGAGACTGACATGTAATTTCAGGACCTAAAAAATGAGTTCCAGACAATATTTTGATAGGCATTGTCTTACTTTTAAATTTGAGTGATTTGTTTTATGTGTTTCTATTTAGAGTGTGGCATGTAATTTTAAAAACAAAATAATGAATTCCAGGCAATATTTTGGTCTGCACTTTTCTTTAGTGATTTGTTATATGTGTTTCTATTTTAGAGTAAGGATATTAACAAACCTGAAAGAGACCCAGTCAAATGATTTGGATTACCTGTCTCAGTTAAAAGCAGACATGCATGACCGAGCAGGAGAACTAGGTGTCAAGTGTGACGAGTGTCAAGATAAAAATGATGAAATTCTGAAAAGGTACTTATTAAAGAAGGAAATATATTATTGCAAAAAAAAAAAAAAAGATTCTTCCTTTGGAATAAAATACCATATCACTCAATTTTATACACTCAAGCATTGTTGTCAACTGTTTTTAAAAAGAACACCACTTTCATATGCTATATTTAAGGTAAATTCAGAAATTTAAAGATGCTTTTATTATTGCAAAAAAATGTAACAGGATAGGTTTCATAAAAATTCCAATCAAACATATTGGTGTGAGTGCCAATGAGCCAACTCTCCATCCAATTAACAATTTATAAAAGTAAACCATTATAGGTCAATGTACAGCCTTCAACGCAAAGCCTTGGCTCACACCAAACAACAAACTATGAAGGGCCCTAAAATTAATGGTGTAAAACCATTCAAACGGGAAAAAACAAAAGTCTAATCAATATAAAAAACGACAAACACATATAAATTACATACACAAATGACAACTACTTAACATCAGAGATGTCTGTATTCCTGCCACAAATTTCACTACGTCAGTCCTTTATGCAAATAGCTTTCTTCTACAAAATCTGCATAATACTTGTTTCTGGTTTAGTTTATTGTATCAGTGGTCAAGATTATGCTCTTGGTAACAATTGTGACAAAAAAAAGTTTCATTTCCATTTTCTAATCTCTCTCTAAAAGCAGGGATGCTAACAAAATTTTTTCAATACTTAAATTGATAAATTACCAATAACATCAATAAAATGTACAATATATCTCCTAGATTTTAAAATGAAACTTGGGTGTGTCCTATAACATGTATAATGGAATCTCTTGTAAGAATATCCATCATGTCCACGGCTTTCACCTTTAAAACTTTGTAGTAGCATACATTACCCATACAATCAGTGATAATATTCATCAGAAGTGAGACAAAAAGATATCAGTCATTGCTATCTGATAAAATTGAGAATGGAAATGGGGAATGTGCCAAAGAGACAACAACTCGACCATAGAGCAGACAACAGCAGAAGGTCACCAACGGGTCTTCAATGCAACGAGGAATTCTCGCACCCGGAGGCGTCCTTCAGCTGGCCCCTGAACCTGTTTGAGAAATAAATGGGATATAAAATATGTCATTGACTGTTAAACTGCTGCATTTATATGTTAAGGTAAAAATTGATAAAAGAAAAAACCAGATGTGCATAGAGAATTTTCTTTTTTAACAGAATAGAAAGCATAATGAGAAAGTTACAAGCCAGACTTCCTGTTCTGTCTGAGGCTGAGAGGACCATGAAGAGGGAATTAGAAACAATGCATGATAAACTAGAAAGTTATAAAACTAATTTACAGCAGGTATGGCGTTCATTAACTTAGCAGTAGGTATGATATGGTATACATATAAAGTTAACAGAAGGTGTATGAGAAACAGGCCATTATTGGTAAATTTGAAAGCATTAAGGGGAGTTAAGTAAAGTCATTATCAGGGAAGTAAATGTAAAGCTTTCTAATGATCATTTTAAAGAAATTTTTAATTGAGTTATCTTGGCAAAAACCTTTGTGAGCATGCTCTTTGAATGAAATGGATTAAAATTTATAAATGTTTCACGTCCAATATTAATCATTTTGAAAACATGTGAATATAATAAAAAACAAGAGGCTCTCAAGAGCCTGAATCGCTCACCTTAATTCTTTTGGTTAAATCTCTCATCAATGATTATTTTGGCTTTTCAATTTATTTAAATGTTTTTTGGATCGTCCTATTTTCTTCAAAAGCCAAAAAAAATAATCATTTTCTCCTATGTTCTATTTTAGCCATAGGAGCTATGTTTCTTGACATACAAGGAAATAAAATATAAAATTTATACTAGATACTCTGAAACTCATTTAGCCTAAGTTTGGCTGAAATTGATACAGCAGTTTCAAAGGAGAAGATTTTTTAAAGTAAGTCAACATGATGAACAAATTGTGAAAAAAGTCTTTAAAGGGCAATAACTCCTTAAGGGGTCAATTGACAATTTTGGTCAAATTGACTTAATTGAAGATCTTACTTTGCTGAACATTATTGCTGTTTACAGTTTATTTCTTTCTATAATTATATTCAAGATAATAAACAAAAACAGCAAAATTTCCTTAAAATTATCAATTCAGGGGCAGCAACCCAACAACAGGTTGTCTGATTCATCTGAAAATTTCAGGGCAGATAGAAATTGACCTGATAAACAATATTACCCAACGTCAGATTTGCTCTAAATGCTTTGGTTTTTGAGTTATAAGCCAAAAACTGCATTTGACCCCTATGTTCTATTTTTAGCAATGGCGACCATGTTTGTTGATAGATCATAACTTCGGATACAATTTACAAACTAGATACCCTAAGGAACATTCAGTTAAAGTTTGGAAGTATTTGGCCCAGCAGTTTCAGAGGAGAAGATTTTTGTAAAAGATTACTAAGATTTACGAAAAATGGTTAAAAATTGACTATAAAGGGCAATAACTCCTAAAGGGGTCAACTGACCATTTCCATCATGTTGACTTATTTGTAAATCTTACTTTGCTGAACATTATTCCTGTTTACAGTTTATCTCTATCTATAATTATATTCAAGATAATAAACAAAAACAGCAAAATTTCCTTAAAACTACCAATTCAGGGGCAGCAACCCAACAACAGGTTGTCTGATTCATCTGAAAATTTCAGGGCAGATAGATCTTGACCTGATAAACAATATTAACCAACATCAGATTTGCTCTAAATGCTTTGGTTTTTGAGTTATAAGCCAAAAACTGCATTTGACCCCTATGTTCTATTTTTAGCAATGGCGACCATGTTTGTTGATAGATCATAACTTCGGATACAATTTACAAACTAGATACCCTAAGGAACATTCAATTAAAGTTTGGAAGTATTTGGCCCAGTAGTTTCAGAGGAGAAGATTTTTGTAAAAGATTACTAAGATTTACGAAAAATGGTTAAAAATTGACTATAAAGGGCAATAACTCCTAAAGGGGTCAACTGACCATTTCCGTCATGTTGACTTATTTGTAAATCTTACTTTGCTGAACATTATTCCTGTGTACAGTTTATCTCTATCTATAATAATATTCAAGATAATAACCAAAAACAGCAAAATTTCCTTAAAATTACCAATTCAGGGGCAGCAACCCAACAACGGGTTGTCTGATTCATCTGAAAATTTCAGGGCAGATAGATCTTGACCTGATAAACAATATTACCCCATGTCAGATTTGCTCTAAATGCTTTGGTTTTTGAGTTATAAGCCAAAAACTGCATTTGACCCCTATGTTCTATTTTTAGCAATGGCGACCATGTTTGTTGATAGATCAAAACTTCGAATACAATTTATAAATTAGATACCATAAGGAACATTCAGTTAAAGTTTGAAAGTATTTGGCCCAGTAGTTTCAGAGGAGAAGATTCTTGAAATAGTTTACGACGACGGACGACGACGGACGCCAAGTGATGGCATAAGCTCACTTGTCCCTTCGGGACAGGTGAGCTAAAAAAGGAAATATGTTTTGTGCTATTCAGAACTGCTTTATAAAAGGGTAAATGTTCACTGGAGTTATGATTTTTATTGGCAGATGCTAAGACACTGATGAGAATTTGAGTCAAATGGGTGTACATAAATTTGACAGCTAGTGCCCCTTTAAAGAAAGAAATTTAAGCCAAAAGAAATCTTCAATTTCAACAGAAGTAATTTAGTTAATGAATGAAGACTTAATCACAAAAATTGTCTTTCATTCTACTCTTGCTTTCTTTTAGCTTGAAATAAAACAGAAATATCAGAAGAGACAGATTGACAACCAGAAGAATAATTCTGTGTCCAGTCCTGTGTTAAAAGATACCCAGCTTAAACAGATTAAAGACACTATGAGAAAAGAGTAGGTGTTATCTATAGAAATCTGTTTAGTCAGCGTAAATTACGCTGATATTTTGATACATGTATGAGTCTTTAAAACATAGTTTGTACATAAACTCATCATAGATACCAGGATTAAAATTTTATTTATACGCCAGACGCAGGTTTCGTCTACAATAGACTCATCAGTGACTCTCGAATCAAAAAATGTTTAAAAGGCCAAATAAAGTAAGAAGTTGAAGAGCATAGGATACGATTGTTTGTGTTAGTTCAAAGAGCCAATGAGAGCTTATGTCCTCATTTTGGGTATGTTGTCTGTTGATTAACTTTATATTGTCCTCTAAATGGAAACCACTTTTTGCAATTTGAAACAAAATGATTAAAAAACTGTAAAAGGTTCTTTTTAACACAATAAAGCTGGGTTATTGAATGTATTGCTGTAAATAATGTATCTGATGTAAGGTAATCAAGCTCTTAGAGGTAACCAATGGTCATAATCAGTTTTAAAAAATAGAGTTAATAAAAACAAAATGTCATAGTCAAAGTTAAGTAATTTGAACATGTTTAAGGTTAAGGTTAAGTTCTGAGTACTAGCACTGGTGTTAGAATTAGGTAAGGGTGAGGGTTACTAAAATACACTATATGGAATAGGTACTGTGAAGTAAAGGAATGTAATTTAGTAATATGGAAATCCTTTTGGCTGTCATTGAAAGCACAGGTATTCAATTGTATTTGATTCATGACAGGAATTTCAAAAACTTTACAATTGAAATAATTGTCAAAAGAAAAATATATGTCAAGATGACTTTAATTTTGATAAGATTTTTATGCAGTTAAGCTGCATTATGCGAACACCCTAGATTTGTGTTCTACCCATTAAATGCTGAAATACTTGCCATTGTTATTATCTAGCTCGCTACTATGTTATATATAACTAATTGAACACTTTTTTAATACTTTTTATTCTGGATTACAAAAAATATGACCAGAAAAACCTTAAATGATCGTCGATTTATCCAAAAGTTTTAAAGTTACACATAGGAAGTAGTGCTTATTAAGAATCCTTGTGTAGTTCATTATGACTTGTGCTTTTAGCTAAGATGCCAAAGAACAATTGTATGAAATATTTAATCGCCAAAAATCTCTTTAAATAAGTAGTTGAGATTTCCCAAATGACAGAAGTCGTAGGAATATTGTTTGTCATCAATACGTAGTACAACTACGTCAGTAGTCTATTATATAATAAGTTCAACTGTTCATGCTGTTGGCGGCAATTTCAAATTAGAAAAAGAAATTTTCGTAGCTTTTCAATTTGGAGGCAGGTGTGCAAATTAACCGTGATCCGAGGTCCGCGACCTACCACTTTTGCAAGCGGAATTTCGAATAGGATAGTTGGTTTCTAGCTACGCCCAACGTAGTCACCGTCCACCATATTCACCAAAGTCTCCAATTAAACGAGCTAAAAACTTATTTTTATCATTATTAGTCATGACAGCGATATTCATTTTGTTCAACTGCTAGCTTTATACAGAATATCGCCGACAAATATTGTATAAATTCGAGTAAAATCGTATCTGATTGACAAAAACAACATTGTAAACACATAACAATGGCGGCCGTGAAGACAAAATTTTACAATATCGGATCCGATTCCGGAAGCGGATAAGGGTAATTCCGGGTTTGGCGATCATTTACAAAATAAATCCAAGCAGGTTAAAAAATACATCTATGCATGGTAAATGAATATAAACACTAGAATTGTAAACCAAAAGATATATGTAAAAGAAAGAAAAAGCAGAAAAATATTTTATTCAGAAACTCAAAATTACTTTTTGACAAATTTTAATTTAAAAATCCAATACAAAGTGACAGCTGGGAACAGTATATCTAACAATATACATGTTCATGGTCACAGCCTAAATTTTCTTTATAAATGATAAATGATGATAATGCATGCGAGATGCTTTTAAAGTGTAAACATACTACTGCAATTTCGAATTTGAAGGGTCAATTAAAGCAGCTGAAAGTTTCTTTCTTTATTTTCACAAATAATGCAACTATATTATATATACCTTAATGTAAGTAAATCATATGATATATAGGTGGCATTCTTTGGGCCACTCTACCCCCTCCTGTTTGATAACTTGGAAACGGTCTAGCTCCCCACCCCTAAACCATATGAGGGGCAGATCCAGGATTTAAGGTTAGGAGGGGCGCAAACTTAAATTTTTGCTGAGCAGAGCGAGGCTAAAAAAATTTGAGGTAAAATTATCGGAATATTCTTTATTAAGCTGAGAACAACCCATGCTTTGCAATTTTAAGGGGTGTGCAAGCCAGCAACCCTCCCCCGTCTGAATCAACCCCTGCATATATTCAAGTATAGGACAATATAATAAATAAAAAATGAAATATAGGGGGAGTCCCTGGTGTTACCCAACCCCCTCCTGTTTGAGAACTTGGAAACAGTCGAGATCCACACCCTTTTACCATATATATTCATGTTTGTGACAATATGAAAAATCAAATGAAATATAGGAAGAGTCGCTGGGGGTCACCCCACTCCTCCTGTTTTTAAAATTTAAATATGGTCAAGATCCCCACTCCTAAACCATATATATTCAAGTATGGGACAATATAACAAATCAGATGAAATATAGGGGTCACCCCACCCCCTCCTGTTTGAGAATTTGAAACCCGTTGAGATCGACACCCCTTAACCATATATATTCATGTACGGGACAATATAACAATTCAAATGAAAGATAGGGGGAGTCCCTGAGGTCACTGTTCACCCTCCTGTTTGAGAACTTGGAAATGGCCAAGATCCTTACCCCTAAACCATATATACTCATGTATGGGAAAATATAACAAATCAAATGAAATATAGGGGAAGTCCCTGTGGTCACCCCAACCCTCCTGTTTGAGAACTTGGAAACGGTCGAGATCCCCACACCAAAACAATATATATTCATGTATGGGCCAATATAACTAATTAAATGAAATATAGATGGAGTCCCTGGGGTCACCCTACCCCTCCTGTTTGAGAACTTGGAAACCAATGAGATCCCCACCCCTAAACCATATATATTCATGTACGGGACAATATAACAATTCAAATAAAAGATAAGGGGAGTCCCTGAGGTCACTGTTCACCCTCCTGTTTGAGAGCTTGGAAATGGTCAAGATCCTTACCACTAAACCATATATACTCATGTATGGGACAATACAACAAATAAAATGAAATGTAGGGGAAGTCCCTAGGGTTACCCTACCCCCAGTGGCGGATCCAGAAATTTTCATAAGTGGGGCCCACTGACCTACCTAAGTGGGGCCCACTTCAGTAATTCCCTATATAAGCAACCAATTTTTTTCCCAAAAAGGGGGGGCGGGCCCCCTACCCCCTAAATCCTCTGCCTACCCCTACCTGTTTGAGAACTTGAAAACCGTTGAGATCCCCACCCCTAAATTATATATATTTATATGTATGGGGAAAAATAACAAATCATGTACTTTTACTATGGGCAGGTCAGTCAGACCTCACCTTTGATCCCTGTTGTAGTGAACATTTGTCTGATTCGTGTCTCATAACTTTTGTACTATAGAACACAAACTCAGTAATCTTTCCAGGGAAACCAGTCCATTCATACTATTACATGTTCATACTAAGTCCAATTGAACTTCTAGCAGTCAAATAAAACCAAGGTTAACTACCAAGTAGAACAACTGCAATCATTGGGAACTTGTACCACTGCAGACTCACCATAAAAAAATATACATTGATATATGCATTGCTTTTGAAACCTTGATAACATATAAATTATTTGCCTTAATAAATAAATCATTAGATAAATATGAATGTACTATATATGAATGTTTAATGTTGAGGCAACATTGCCACAGTTTTCATAATTACGGTTGCCTTGGTTTTTGGTTAACTGCCTTCAGCGCTTACAGCGCTTTGATTATATATTTTGAAATAAGATTTGATATTGGAACACTGTAAGAACTAGAACTAAATGTATATATTTTAATATATATTTTAAAGTTCTAAATAATTCTGGTTCAATATTTGCTATTTTTGCAATGAAATTTTAACAAATGTTAACTTAGTCTGTGTTTTGAAGAATACTTAGATTTACAACTTCATGTTTATTTATTTACTTCAGGGGAGATGAGTTGAATGAATTAATGAGGAGAGTCAATCAGATGAAAATGGAGTCAGGAGTTTGACCTTATGATTAGTGTTATAGAATGCTTTACTGTGATAATTCTCCTGACGTAGGGAGATCTGAGACACTGGTGTGGAATAACTTATTTCATTGTGCTGTAATCATCTCATTATTGAAGTTCTGTGACTGATATTGTTGAGATTAATGACTATTGTATACTGTCATATAGTGACCGAAGGTTCATTCATCGAAAAATTGGATAAGACAATTAAAATATTTGTTGTAGTTTTATAATAAAATAATTTGATATTTTATTTTATTCTTCCATTGTACAATTACTTATTACTCCCATATCATTTTATTTAAGAATTTTAAAAGAATCAGACCATCTTGAAATTAAATAGTAGACTTCATATTAGCATGTTAGATATGTGACGGTTTTCACATCCATCCCTGTTCAACTTCCTGTTAAGTGAATACTATTGAAATTAGTGTTACATTTATCTCAATAGCTACAAATCATATCCTTAAATTTGGTAATTTGCAAGCTAGCTTTTCTTTGTAATGCATTTGAACAGCCATCACTCATCAGATGTTCATAATTGCCCAAACTTATTTTTACGTATATGATATTATACAGTGTTCTCCCCAGGCCTTTTTAGCGTCGTGGTACCGCGACGCTATATTTTTTCACTGTGATGCTATAATAATTCCCGCGACGCTATAATTATTCCCGCGACGCTATAATTATTTTGAAGATGCTATTTTACTTGTCCTCAATTTTGAACTTTCATCTAAAATGTATTATCGATTATGATCATAAAAAATATATCACCTTTAATTGTAATCCCTTTAAGTCCGACACTAAAGGCAATTAAGAGATTAAATAGCTAGGTGTTAATTGCCCTCAGGGTGATAACTGTTTGGATGCGAATATCCCAAGCTGACACTTGTGACATGACTAATACCATGTGTCTGCAATAACCAATTTCGACATGGAAAAATGCAATCACAAAACAATTCGAAATCTACGTTTTGTATTACGAAACTTCAAAGATTGAAACGATTTTTTTTTTTTTTTAAAAGGTCGTGAAACTCTCCAAAAATTACTTTCTTTCTCTTCCGGTAATACGAGAGCGAGAATTTTGGTAGAAAAATCAATAAAAAAAAAAAAAAAAAAAAAAAATCGGGGAAAATTTCCCGAATTTTTTATTCTACTAATGAACTCAAAATCGTTAACTTTTTTTTTCAGATCTACTTCCTGTTCCGGTTTTCTCCGCTTTTGCGCAGATATCTGTCTTGTTTGCATGAATAATATACGTGGGTGTCGATGAGAACGGACGTGAAATTTTTGCAGAGAGAATCCATCAACATCATCCAAATTAGTCTTCTAAATTGCTTTCTTGGATGCATTTTATCATCCATAGATTATATACTTTCAATTTCGGTCATTATTTTCTTGTTGAGGAAAACCTCTGCAGATATTTTCAGGTATGTTTGAGACACGTGCTCTGCCCATATGGGAACCATTAGTAGTTTCCATTGGAAACTATCAGACCTATCATTTGAAGTCTGAGAGTTCTTGCTGTTCTCCTAATGGTTCGGTAGTTTCTTTCCGAGATCCTATTCAGTAGGATTTTCGGCTTTCCTCTACCTTGATACAGCAGGGCATTTGGTAGTGTCGGTTTTGATAGATTTTGTCCTAACCGATTCCTCGTTATTACCTTAGACGTATTTTGCCAAGGCATTTGTGGGGCATCCGGGGTGACCCTTTCCCATTCAAAACACACAGATATTAAAAAAGGATATTTGATACATAGAAAAAATACACTTTTTATAACTTTGAGGACTGAGCGAATCAGGTGAGTGTGTGAGTTCGTATGTTTTATTTGATTGCATTGTATTTATGTTTTGGGAAGGTTAACTTTCTGGTAATAAGACCCGTCACGGCCTGGCTGGGGAATTGGGTAGGCAAATGCTCACATTAATCTGTACCGATACAGGCTCCAAATGTCCTCCTTTATACGCCATAACTATGGTGGTGCTCCTATTTAAAGGAGGCTCATACGGAGACAAGAAGAAGAAGAAGCATGAGACTTTGAAAAAGTTTATATTTATCAGTCTAGTAAAATATAAGATTGGATCTCAATACCAATTCAATTTTAATAATTGTTTGATATGAAAAAACGTTACCTGATGAAAGCGTTTCTTTTGTTTACATCGAATATGACGTCATAACTTACAGAACGTCACAGCTAATTCCCTAACAACAGAATCAAAATCGGGAACGTTACGTACGGTAATTTGGTTTCTTTTATCAACGTGATTGAATTAAAAAAAATAATACATACAGACTTCGTCCCCATTCACAGGTTATGCCTGCCTCATATTACTTCTTTAAAAAGTTATCATAATTGGCTTAAGTTTATGTTTAATCCATTTAATGCATTAAAAGCGTCTTATTCATTCAAAATCTCTTGTCAACAATGTTTATTCTCGGACTCATTTTCGTAAATTTTTCTACGGCCGCCATTGCACATATTTGTGTAAACTATGGATCAGAACCGGACCAGATATGACAAAAATCCGCATTTTCACGATAATGACAACAGATGAACAGTAGACAGAAAAAATATACCAAGAGAGAAAACTACGCTTTAACAGACTATTTGTTAGATAACTTTGTTAAAAATACATATCATTTTAATGTAAAAATAAGAAACAACTGGAACTAATGCATTAAGTGCCATGAAACAATGAATTTCATAAACATGATAAAAAAAAGTTTTTAAATTGATTTTTGGAAAGTTTGCTATAGCTTGCTATAGCAATAAACTTTCTTAAGGCATCGGCATAACCGGAAAAGAGACAGCCTAACTTACTTTAGGAAGTGTGTCCTACTTCTAGATAATGTAGTACTGGTGTTTGAAAACTAATAATAGAAAGATGCTTTTGAAATTTTGAGCTCTTCTATTTTAATAGCATACAGCTTGAATAAAAAATGCACTGAATTTTCATCGATAAATCAAATAATTCAACTTCATTTGAAAGACGAACAAAAACTACTTCGCGGATCTGCGCTACGCGGAAAGTAAAATCAATACACACACGAGACAGCAGTTTCTACGTTATGATTTTATCGGTATTCTTCAGACATGCGTCAGATCCATATATGTGTGCCTCCAAACGGGAGTACTACAATCCCGGTTTCAAAGGTTTCCTACCTTCCTCCGGTTGAAGAGAAAATTAATAGCGTGTTTAAAATATTTCATGAATGAACATTTTTCGTCGCTTTATACTACGATTTTTACAAATTTCTATTCAATATGTAAAAGCCCGAGAGTATCGGAAGTATCATGGTATCTCATCTGATCTCGGCCCACAACAAACTCAGACTATAATAAACTCGGCCTTTTACATATTCGGCATAAGAAATCGGACTATAACAAAAATCGTAATTATACTAATTGCTATTAAGACTCCTAAACAAAGTTTTTGCTCATTTCGTATTATTTTTCTCCTTGGGGTCTATTTAGTTGTATTTTGAGGGGCCAACAGAAGGGAGGAATTTACTAAAGAACCCTAAGGGATTTTTTTTTTTAATTTTCAATAACAATAATAAATTATAAACTTGAAGAAAACAGTAAGTGACAGACACACATGGTTTTCAGTAATGATCACAGGACCATAAAACAAATCAAATTAATTAAATTTAGGTTGAGTCCATGGTGTCACCCCACCTAACCCCTCATGTTTGAATACTTAAAAACAGTCAGATCCCCACTCCTAAACATTATATGTTCTTTATATGTTACAATAAAACAAATCAGATGAAATAAAAGGCGAGTCCCCTGGGGTCACTCTCACCCCCTGGTTTTTTGAGAACTTATTAACAGTTGAGACTTCAACCAATATACCATATATATTATTGTATGGGACAATGAAATAAATCAATTGAAATATAGAGGAACTCCAGAGGGGTCAGTCACCCCACCCATAAACAATATGTACTTTTGTATGTGGCAACAAAACAAATCAAATGAAATAAAGTGGGTGTCCCTTTGGGTCAGCCCCAACCCCTCATGTCTGGGAACTTAGAAACTGTCTAGATCCCCACCCCTAAACCATATATATTTTTGTATAGGGCAACAAAACAAATTCAATGAAATAAAGTGGGAGTCCCTTTGGGTCAGCCCCACCCCCTCATGTCTGAGAACTTGTAAACGGTCGAGATCCCCACCCCTAAACCATATATATTTTTGTATAGGGCAACAAAACAAATCAAATGAAATAAAGTGGGTGTCCCTTTGGGTCAGCCCCACCCCCTCATGTCTGAGAACTTGTAAACGGTCGAGATCCCCACCCCTAAACCATATCTATTTTTGTATAGGGCAACAAAACAAATTCAATGAAATAAAGTGGGAGCCCCTTTGGGTCAGCCCCACCCCCTCATATCTGAGAACTTGTAAACGGTCGAGATCCCACCCCTAAACCATATATATTTTGTATAGGCAACAAAACAAATTCAATGAAATAAAGTGGGAGTCCCTTTGGTCAGCCCCACCCCCTCATGTCTGAGAACTTGTAAACGATTGAGATCCCCACCCCTAAACCATATATTTTTTGTATAGGGCAACAAACAAATCAAATGAAATAAAGTGGAAGTCCTTTTGGGTCAGCACCACCCCTCATGTCTGAGAACTTGTAAACGTCGAGATCCCCACCCCTAAACCATAATATTTTTGTATAGGGCAACAAAACAAATCAATGAAATAAAGTGGAGTCCCTTTGGGTCAGCCCCACCCCTCATGTCTGAGAACTTGTAAACGGTCGAGATCCCCACCCCTAAACCATAATATTTTTGTATAAGGCAACAAAACAAATTCAATGAAATAAAGTGGGAGTCCCTTTGGGTCAGCCCCACCCCCTCATGTCTGAGAACTTGTAAACGGTCGAGATCCCCACCCCTAAACCATAAATATTTTTGTATAGGCAACAAAACAAATCAATGAAATAAAGTGGGAGTCCTTTTGGGTCAGCCCCACCCCCTCATGTCTGAGAACTTGTAAACGGTCGATATCCCCACCCCTAAACCATATCTATTTTTGTATAGGGCAACAAAACAAATCAATGAAATAAAGTGGGAGTCCTTTGGGTCAGCCCCACCCCCTCATGTCTGAGAACTTGTAAACGGTTGAGATCCCCACCCCTAAACCATATATATTTTTGTATAGGGCAACAAAACAAATCAATAAAATAAAGTGGGAGTCCTTTCGGGTCAGCCCCACCCCCTCATGTCTGAGAACTTGTAAACGGTTCGAGATCCCCACCCCTAAACCATATCTATTTTTGTATAGGGCAACAAAACAAATTCAATGAAATAAAGTGGGAGTCCCTTTGGGTCAGCCCCACCCCCTGTTATTTGACAACTTGGAAATGGTCAAGATCCCCTCCCCTTAACCATATATATTCTTGTGCTGGACAATAAAACAAATCAAATTCAAAAGAAGGCGAGTCCCTAGGGGTCACTCCCATCCCCTTGTTGTTTGAGAACTTGTAAACGGCTGAGATCCACACCCACAAACCATATATATTTTTGTATGAGAAAATAAAATAAATCAAAATGAAATATAGAAGAAGTCCACAGGGGTGACCCAACCAACTTTTTTTGGAAAACTTATACGGTCGAGATGATCACCCCTAAACCATATATATTCTATTTTATGGGGCAACAAAACAAAACCAATGAAATATAGTGGGAGTACCTCTGAGTCATCCCCAACCCCTCATGTTTGAGAACTTGTAAACGGTTGAGATCCCCAACCCTTAATCATAAATATTCTTATATTGGACAATAAAACGAATAAAGTGAAATATAATTAAGTCCCTCGGTGTAACCCCACCCCATCCTGTTTTGAGAACTTGTAAACAGTCAAGATCCACCCCCTTTTTGAAAACTTGAAAACTGTTGAAATCCCCACACTGAAACAACATATATTCTTGTACGGAATAATAAAACAAATCAGATGAAATAAAAGGCTAGTCCCCTAGGGCCACTCTTACCCTACCTCCTGCCTGTTTGAGAACTTGTAAACTGTCTAGATCCCCACCCCCAAATCATGAATATCACTTTACTAGACCGGACCAATTTGTATTGGACTTTGCTTAATGTCAGGCGACCCGTGGGAATGACTAATTTTGAGAGCTTTGTTTGGGAGACTTCGTAGCAGCATCCTGTTACAATTATTTCTTGATAAAGTTTTTTCTTTTTTAAGTAGGAAAAAAAGGTAACCATGCAATCTACACACTATCTTTTTGAAATATTACAATCTACAGTTGCAAACTTTCCACAGGTGCTATCCAGCACTTTGATTTTTGCTACTTTTGCTACTTTATCTTTACTTAATATACTATCAAAAATAGTTAATTTTTGTGTACTAGATATTTAGTTTTGTATATATACAGGTTGATCTATAATGAACCATTCATTCATTTGACTTATTGTTGGGTAACTGAAACCACATATTTATTTTTATTTGGCACAAGAGGAAAAAAATAATTCTGTAACTATAAATGAATAAAGAAAACATAAACTGAACCAACTGTTTTTGTGGTTATAGTTTAATTGTATTCTCAGTTATGAATTGAACAATATAAACTAAAACATATGAAGGAAATAGAGCATCAACGTGACGCGACAAACGAAATTAAAAAAAATACAGTTATTTTTATTTACGCAAAATGTAATGCTATCCAAAATTTCTGGGGAGAACACTGGATATATATATGAGTTCCTGGTTTGCCTGATGCAAATTTTATGAAAATCATTCACAATGCTAAAAAAGCTAAACTCTTATACCAGAGTTCAAAAATTAGATAGTGAGGCACTTACTGTTCTAAAGTAATGCCCCTTTATAACTTACAAATTGCATATTTTTTGTTTACACATTCTAAATTAAGTTTGGTCTAAGCAAGTTTTATGAAACTTGTACACAATGCTAAGAATCAAAATTTTGTTACATGAGAAACAAAAACAAAACAGCTGAAATATAAAAAGAACAAAATACATATAGAACAATAGAACTCTTTGATAAATAAGAATGAGTCTGGAGGCCGAGGACAGGAATGCTGAACTTTGTTGTTTCAGTTCAGGAATGTTGAACATTAAGCGTTGTGCTGTCATGTTCACCCAATAACCGTTTGAACCTGTTCGCCATTGTAAATTTAGCAGGTTATTTTAAAGAAACAGTAAACTACAAAACTGATTAGCAAATTAAAATCTTCAAATGCTTGGTCAATACAACAGATGTTAATCAGGGAATTCAATTAAGTATAGTATAGAAATGTAACATGAAAGATGGCACAGTTTGGATTTTTTCCCAATTTACTGACAAAAATGACTTATGTTTGAAAGAAGTACATGAAAAAACTGACATTGCAGATAAACTGCAATCATCTCATAGATGTATGTTCAAGGATTAACCAATGATTCACTAGATATGTGTTCACCAGGCATTGTAAATGGACTGTAGTCACATTTTTTTAATGGTTTCGTACGTTTGATCAATTTTTCGTATTGTATGTAGTTCAACAGCTTTAACAACTGGCATATAGGGAGGATGTCAATTGCAAAGCAGATTAAATCTCAACCATCTTAGTACACCTCATTAATCCTGAATTGTCAATTGGTGAGTTTCAGGTTTTTTCCCCCAGTTATAAACTTCCAATTTGTTTTGTTGGTATACATGCCTGTTGATGTACGAGTTATCTCAATCATGTTAAAAACTTGATCAGTTTTAGCAGAAACTTTTCCTATGGCATCATGCTTTAGACTTGTATCAACTGGAAAAAAAACTATATTGGATTCTTCAAAATAAGAGTTACTAAGTGCTTTGTTTTACATTACATATAGTTTTATTGTTCACCTACAAAGCCTGGTGGTAGAAGGCCTGAGTGCAAAAACCTGATGTTACCAAGTTTCCGTCCGTCATATGTTGAATATCCTTGAAAATTATTTTTTTGTGGTCATGTAAAATACTTACTTATTATGAGTAATAGGATAACAATGTTTGGTATGTTGGTTCTTTACAAGGTCTACTTAGTCGGATAGGGTTAAACTGACATTGACCTCATTTCATGGGTCAAAGATGTAGGTTAAGTTTTCATGGTCAAGTCCATATCTCTTATACTATAAGCAATGGATCAGCTATATTTGGTGTATGGAATGATTGTAAGGTGAACATGTTCAATTGGCAGGTTTCATATTGCAAAGTCATGGTTCAATAGTCAATGTTAAGATTTTATGGATTGATCTGTTTCTCAGATACAATGGGTCAGCTATATTTGGTGTATGGAATGATTAGAAGGTGTACATGTCCAATTGGCATAAGATTTTATGGTTTGATCTGTTTCTCAGATACAATTATACCGACCGTGCAAGACCCTCATGGCAAGTCAAGGTCATTACAAAACTTTTCTTCGTGTTCTTTAAATGAGATGACCACTATATTCTGTATATCCAACGATTGTAGTGTGTAGATTTCAATCTTGCATGGTTCAAGTGGCCATGACCTCATTTTAATGTTAAGTTTGTGTGGTACTTGTCGTAAAACATTCATAATTGCAGACTTTCAACATAAATTCAATCAAGTAAAGCAGGCAAGATATTTCAGCATGTGGGCCATTATGACTGCAACCCTTTACTATTATACCATGCAGGGACATATATTCATGTGTATGTGTCTCTGTACCATGTACATACTAACAGTTAGTATAATAGTCCCAGATTTATCTGCCCCTTAATGTGCTTTTCATTTTTGACCCTGGTAATTTTAAGAGCATTTTAAAAATCATTATAAAAGTCCCCAAGATTAACCATCTCTCATAAAAAATAATCATGTCTCGTAGATAATGCCCCTTTACAATGATTGATGTTCATTTGAAAGTGATGATCGAAGAGGAAACATGGCTACTATATGTAGTCTTTAGGGGAAACGATAGGATAATGCATTTTACGAAATTAAATTATGCAATAAAAAGTCAGAACCAATAATGTTAGCATTATTTTATAACAATGATCAACAATTTATTTTTATTATAATAAAAAGAAGGAGTGGTATGATTGCCAATGAGACAACTCGCCACAATAGACCAAAATGACACAGAAATTAACAACTATAGGTCACCGTACTGTCTTCAACCATGAGCAAAGCCCATGCCACATAGTTAGCTACAAAAGCTTAAGGCTCCGAAATGACAATGTAAAACAATTCAAACGAGAAAATTAACGACCTTATGTATGTACAAAACTAATGAACGAAAAGCAAATATGTACACTATACATTTGTAGCAAATAGAACAAAATGATAAAAAAGACATGTTATAGAAATGGCACGGGCTATGGTTACATGGAAATGTAACAATAATAAAAATATTATTGTTACATTGGGGACTAAATGCCGGAATGCATGGTTGGATAAGGAACCGATTAATTACGAATGTAACAATAATTATTGAGGCTACGGTTACATTGCGTTATTGTTACATGAAAAACAGCAATGTTCGATGGGACTAGTAATATGTACTAAATAATTAAAGTTGAAGACATTATCTTATATTTACAATACATACAAGTATAACATACAATTTTTTGATTTTTTTATAGTACGTCCTCCATGGATTCTGAAATCGGACTCGGACATCTCTTAAACTGAGTTTTACTATGCGTAGTGTTGTGCGTTTGTTTTTTCTACATCGGCTAGAGGTATAGGGGAGGATTGAGAACTCATAAACATGTTTAACCCCGCCGCAATTTTGCGCCTTTCTCAAGTCAGGAGCCTTTGCATGGCCTTTGTTAGTCTTGTATGATTTTTTAATGTTTGTTTCTTGTGTATAATTCGGAGTTTAGTATGACGTCCATTATCACTGAACTAGTATGCATATTTGTTAAGGGGCCAGCTGAAGGACGCCTCTGACTGGTGCGGGAGTTTCCCGCTACATTGAAGACCCATTGGTGACCTTCGGCTGTTGTCTGCTCTATGTTCGGGTTGTTGTCGCTTTGACACATTCCCCATTTCCATTCTCAATTTTATACATGTATACAGAAGTTCACAGTGTTAGTTCACAGTTAGCAGATTTTGCTTTTGATGTATCAATTTTTGGTAAGTGCGTTTGTATAGCTGTATGAAATTTGTGTCTTGATATTGTTTCAGTTTCGTTTCAAACGCTTCCCATGCAAGTTTTAAATTTTTCACCCAAACAAAATTGGTAATAGGAATCTCTTCATCTTTTGTTCAAAGTATAATGACAGTAATACGAGTAGGTGTGCAGTTAAATACTTAAAAGTGAACAGTTTTCTCAGCCCGAGTTTTCAACAATAAGCCATTGAACTTTATTTTTCGCCTTTGGCACTACTAATTTGAAGTAGTATCTTTAAGAACATCAAATCCATTAATACCTAAAACTATTTAAACATTTGTTGAATAATAATATTTATTATTTATTATTATAACAAGTATTAATTAGTAGACATGAATGAATTAAGCAACACAACTATATAGAAGATTTAAGTTTAATAAATCTAGCGTACATTGCTGTTTTTCATGTAACAATAACGCAATGTAACCGTAGCCTCAATAATTATTGTTACATTCGTAATTAATCGGTTCCTTACCCAACTTTGCATTCCGGCAATTAGTCTTCAATGTAACAATATTTTTATTATTGTTACATTTCCATGTAACCGTAGCCAGTGCCTATAGAAATTGATGTACGTTTGTGACAACATTCTGTTACATATGACACATTTCTATTCTAGCTCTTCTCTTGGCAACTCTTTTATGGTCTATTGTCTCAATCAATCAATCTCCTCATACTTGCAACTGCTTTCAGGTCCAGTGATTTCGTCCTCGCTATCGATAACATCGATATATGGAGAACTTGTCAGGTCTGCGTTACAGTCATCGTAAGGGCGATCTTGAATATCGTCGTATGGAAGGACTTGTGGTTCCGTGTGTGGTGCTGCATGATAACTATGTAAATATTGTAAAAGAAGTTAGTTAAAGTTAACAGCTAAAAAGAGAAATTATATAAAATCATAAAAAATCATTCTAAGTGCCTAGATTTCTTTGGCCTCGAGCATCAATGGAAAACACTCGAGTGAGAGCAAAGGCTGAGTCGGAATAATGTGTCTGCATGGGTAGGGTGGTATGACTTCGTGCGGACTGATACCCTGTTAACTAGAAAACTTAAGACTCAGCGTGTTGGTTTATTACAAAGCAGGATTTACATTCATATGTCATGCTCACGATCATCCTGAACATACATTTAACTTTTAAGAAACCGTCTTATCGTCATTATGCATACTATTTGACAATAGACTACGTAGCATACCACAACCTATTGTATCGTGTCCAACATTTGAATTCTTCGGATAACCAACTTTTCTATACGACCTACAAAGGTATTTGATTTGCATTTTTTTTTTAATATTTACAATCCCAGTGCAAGCAAATAATTCGAAAACTTCAATGTTTCATATCTCACTCAAAATGTACGTGGACAGCGAAAATGGGAATCCCCGAAAATTTGCATACAATTAAAAGTGAAAATTCCATAGATTTTTTTTCTCAAGAAAATTCGTTTGTATCGGATCCATCTTCTAAATGGTTAACAACTCCTGTATGATACTACGTGGATGCTCACATTTATATCGCTATCGCGGTTGATTTAGGTAAGGGTTTGTTCAATATAAAAAAAATCCGTTATATGTAGTTGTATTCCGTATTCAACTCATGCAATTTTAGGGTCATTTTCCACCATAATTATGAGTATTTTTGTAAAACTATTGTTATTAAAATTACACTTGCATGGAACAAATTTTAGCGCACATAAAAAAACATATCGGTTTTTTTTTTATTGACATCAAAGCTAGAAAAAGCCGTATTCCAAACCTACTCTTTTTTGTTTGTCAAATGTAATTTTTGAAAGAAAAAAGGCTTATGCATTTGTTATAATTGCATCTATTAAAATAGTGCATGCAGAACAATCTTTTTGTCTGTAAAATACGGTTAAGAGAAACAAAACATCTACCGTTTGCTCAGGATACTGACTTTGATCAGGAACGTTTCTATCTAAGTTTTATATTGAGTTCAATGATGATGTGGGGTTCGTCAATGGGACACCAAATCGTGATACAAAATTATTTTTTTGAGTTATCTGAAAGTTAACAAATGATTATCAACAAAAGATCAACCGCTCGACATTATATCAGAACGATTTATTCAACAGAGACAAGAATAATCGCCACCCTGCCCTTAAATTACATAACAAAATCACGAAGAAATGAATAAAGAAAACAAAAGACTGGCTTAGCACATGCATGGAAATAGATGTAAACGGGGTTAAACTAGTTTTATGCACTTATTTTTTTTTTTATGAGTTTTGACCATTATTAATTTCGACGTTAAAACATGCTTACATGGCTGGTCTTGTGTCCGCAGAAAACGAGCCGCCTGAAATAAAAAAAAAGAAAAATCTAACGGAAGAGAGTTGGGATATATCACATGTAATAATGTTGAAGGATTTAAGAATTTTTTTTATAGATTAACTTTATTTCATTGCTGAAGAAAAACAAAAAAAATCGGACAAACATTATGGTACTATATACAATGATAATTTCCCAAGAACATGATTGAATATACTATTATACCCAATTCCATTCTCAATTTTATAATTGTATATATAAGCGCTGATAGTAAACACGTGTTAGCAATATAGATATAATCCTTATTATTAGAAATCAATACAACAGCAGCGCCTCATATATATCAACAAAGTAATAAAGAAATATTATGAACGAATTATTGGGTATGCAAACGAACATCACTAGAGCCGCAAAGGTATGCAAATCCTGCACCACTTGTTGCGCTCGTCATGTTGCTCTGCAAGTACAAAGTCGGTGACAATTCTGATTCGGCAAATTAAAGTTATTTCAAACATTATGAAAACGTTATCTTTTTCTGAAAAGAAGGTACTAGTATGATAGATATTTTTTTATTATTACATTAGTGAAATGAAAGAATATACTGGATAGACATATACACATATGCAGATGAAAGAATTTATGTTGATCAGATGACTTTAAAATGTCCTCCACAGACTTTTAAGAGGCAATGAGGCAATTTTGCAATGAATTTTGAAACTGTTTCTCTCTAATTGTTCTGCGATAAAATAATCGAAGGGTTCTTTTAACGGTATTTATGCAATTAAACTATACAACTCTCAATTTATATAATAATGTATCTATCATTTACTGGAAAACTTGGGAGTATCACACACGTAGAAAAGAAATTGTGCAGTAGGCGATGTTTCTCTCTCATTTAAAATTTAAACTTACTGTTTCTTCTTCGAAGGAAAAGTGTTGTCAATGTTACTGATGATATTAGCACTGCAATACCAGTTAGAATCCAAAGTATCACTGTTAATTTAAATGTGTATCCTGAAAGTAAATTTAAGTTTGGTCTACTGGCTGCATTTTAAAGTTAATGTTATTAAAATAAAATGTCTTTGGTGTCTCACCAAATATAAATATTTCTAGATGGTTTCAGCCTAATAGGTAATGAAACATGAAATACCATAACAATTTATTCCTCTTGACATGTGTCTTTCAAACATAGATGTTACATCATACATGAGAAAATATATATTATTTCAAATATCTTACAAGCATTTACTAGTAGATAGATAGAAATCAATATATGTTAAAAAAAAATCGATACATTATATCCATCATTTTATCATATGTGACTGAGGCTGATAAATTTCACATGTTTGATATCTTTATTCTTGTAATCTGCCCTCTTTTTTTAATAGTTTTCTTGAGAGTTTTGTTTTGCCACATCGTCTTTTGCATCAAATGCGGGGTTCACACATTGCCGATTACTGTTCCCGTTTGAGATCAGACAACGATACGACACGAAACGTGAAAAAGTCGGATTACTATTTCAATTATCTGGCATTTGATTTTAAACATATTTTATTCATTAAGATATGAGAAGGATTGAGCAACAGGCACAGCCTATAAAAAGGTATAATTCAGTTTTAACAACTGTATTTAAAATAATGCAATATAGTGGAACATGCATGCTACTTATGAGCACACACGCGCAAATATATGTCCAAGGTTAGGGGAGGGTTGGGATCCCGCTAACATGTTTAACCCCGCCACATTATTTAAGTATGTGCCTGTCCCAAGTCAGGAGCCTGTAATTCAGTGGTTGTCGTTTGTTTATGTGTTACATATTTGTTTTTCGTTCATTTCTTTTTTATATAAATAAGGTCGTTAGTTTTCTCGTTTGAATTGTTTTACATTGTCTTATCGGGCCTTTTATAGCTGAGTAAGCTGACAATGCGGTATTGGCTTTGCTCATTGTTGAAGGCCGTACGGTGACTTATATTTGTTAATGTCTGTGTCATTTTGTTCTCTTGTGGACAGTTGTCTCATTGGCAATCATACCATATCTTCTTTTTTATATTACAGTGCTACTTACTAAATGCAAAGTATATTTAAGTATATAGGCAATTATTCATCATTTATTCAAGAACCTTGAAACATGCAAATATCCTTTATAAGTCATTAGAAATATATATAGCTTGAAAGAGACACTAAGCTTGTTAGTGAATTAAATTAATTAATGTTGAAGTGGAGGAGAAAAATATAAAAATTAAAACTAAATGAAACAAAAAATAAGTAAGTTTCAAACAAAACGTTGAGTGTCACTGATATATATATTTCTGAACAGATTTAAAAAAAAAAAAAAAAAAAGCAATATTCATATCATGTGAAAATAATCTGTTTCCAAAAAGTAATAATTCAATATTTATATCAACATTATCAGCAATGGAGTAAATGGAATCAAGAAGGATCTGTCTTACATCATTGTACTTAGGGCAAATAAAAAAGAAATGCTTTTTATCCTCAACAGGGTGATTACAGTTTGCACAAAAAGTGTTTTCGGATAAGAACTGATTAAACAAATGAGATTTTAGGTTGCTAGCATTATTTCTGAGTTGTCAATGACTTATATTAAGTTTCCTTATCCCATAGTTGAAAGGTTTAAATATATCATCAGTCCTATAAAACTTTTCCAGTCCACTTCTAAATATACCCAAACTTGGGAATTTTTGTAAACTCAAAGGAAGACTATTCCAAAGTCTTATAGTGGAAGGAATGAAACTATTAAAATAAGAGCTAGATCTAGCAAGAGGCGGATGAAAAGTGTTATTTTCATTCCTCAAAGTATAAGGGGTTTGTCTGGGGAAAAATGGCTGGACTAACTCATATAAGTATGCAGGTGTCATCCCATTTAATAATGTATAGAATAGTATAAGCTTATGCTTATTACGTCTATTCTCCAGAGTTTCTAAGCCTAATTCAATATAAAGTTTTTGTCTGGAGGAATTACGTCGTAAACCTGTAATAATTCTAGCGGCTTCTATCTGAATATTTTCAAGAAGCTCAGACTCGTGCTGGGAGCAATTGCCCCATACAACATCACCATACTATAATATAGGTCTAATAAAAGCATACTAAATACGTATAAGTGAACTCCTATCTAATAAATGCTTAACTTGACAAAGCACAGATAGACGAGAGCATGCTTTTTTTTTATGAATAATATCAATATGTGAGTTTCATGAAGCTGATGACTGAAATGTTATCCTAAGATGACAGTAAATATTTATTTTCTCAACCTCGTCCCAATTTATTCCAAAAAAATACAGGTGGGTGCTCCCTTTCCCTTCTAGTAAATACAATATTTTTAGTTTTATTAGAGTTAAAATTGAACAGCCCATGATTTTGCTCAATTTGAGATAACATCCAAGTCATCAGTCAAAGAAGCAGCTGCTACAGCAGGATCATCATCTTCTATAACAAATAAAGAGGTGTCATCTGTAAAAAGTCTAATATCATTAGCAATGTCATTTACTGTATCATTTATATAAATAAAAAACAGAAAGGGTCCTTAAATGGATCCCTGGGGGACACCTACATGTATACTTTTTAGAGTTGACGAAAAGCCTTCTGAAACGACCTTTTGTTGACGATCTGAAAGATAACTTTCAATCCAAGATACGAACTGATCATTTATGCCAGATTTTTTAAGTTTAAATAAAAGTCCTTTATGCCAAACTTTATCGAAAGCTCTAGATACATCACAAAATACAAACCTTACATCCCTCCCAATATCCATATTACTTATAATTTTATGATATATTTCCATTAACTGATTAACAGTAGAGTCTCCTGGCTGAATTCCAGATTGAAACTTTGACAAAAGGTTATTACTCCTCATATAATTATACAAATGGTTAAATAGAACTTTTTACATAATCTTACAAACAATACTAGTAACAGATATTGGACGGTAATTTAGAGTTGAATGTGGACTACCTTTTCCTTTAAAAATAAGATAAACATGTGCAATTTTCCATAACAGTGGAAGCTGTTTAACTGATAGAGACATATTAAATAACTTAGTTGATGGTTTAGAAATAAAGCTAGCAATCTCTTTGAAAATTCTAGGACTGATACCGTCAGGTCCAGCTGGTTTGTTAACATTCAAGATTTTTAACTGGTCTAAAATTTCTTTCTCAGTGATGACACATTTATTTAAATGACATGGAGGAGGCTCATTATTATCAGGAATTTCTGATTCTGTATCCATATTAGCTATATTATCAAAATGATTGTTCAGAATCTCTGATTTGTCCAATGGATGCATAAAAATTGCCATCATGCTCCAAAAAAAGGGGGGAATCTCTATTTTTAGTAAAACTTGATACAGACTTGGCAATGCGCCAACATTTACCAGGAGGAAAATTTTTGTCAATAAATTGTGATGTCAGTTTGCACTTATAATCATCTTTTGCCTTTTTAACTAAACTGATAATTTCATTACGAATTTCTCTAAATTTTTTCGAGTGATCTGGATCATTAGAAGTTTTAGCTTTGTGGTGAATTCTATTACGATGTCTTATCTTGTTTCTTATCAAGTTGTTCATAAAAGGTTTATCTTTGGTCTCACTGTAATAGTTTTAGTAGGTATATATCTATTTACAGTACTTTCAAATGTTTTGACAAAGTTCATATAAACATCATTTATATTATCTGGAATGTCCTATCATTGTCTGAACGCAGTCGTTTAAGTTCGTAACAGATTCCTACGAGCCGGGAAGGGTCCGAATAGTTCGGCGAAGCACCCCGACAGTTAGGTGCGTCCCGTAACATTCGTGGAAACTCAGCCGATTTGTCTAGTCGGATTATAATCGTGCCTATGTCGTGATAGATTCTGTTGTATCGGATCAAAATCCTAATAATGTTCTGTGTATTCTGGACGGTGTCCTGTGGAACGGACATGATCTGGAAAAAATTTTCATTGCTGTTTTTATACCGATTGAGTCCAGATTGCATTCAGATCTTGTCGATTGCGAACCCTTTTTGCCGAAACCGTTCAGGAACAATCCCGTTATTTATACGAAATTCGTCAATGATACCCACGTCAGAGTCCCGAAATTACAGAATGCAATACGACTGAGACCAGACAAAGCCGTTTGCAATGCGATAGAGCGGACCGTCATAGGATTACGTTCCGACAGTACCTGATCATCCCGAGTTTGCCGACAGTTTTCGAACGAATAACTTTCGTCAGCGTCGGTTCACTGTCTGGTCACTGTCTGATATCTGTCGGATTACATTCGGTAGAATCAGGACAGACTCGTTCGAATTTTACCAGGCGAAAGATACAAATTGGATTAGAAGCGGATTGAGATCGGGATTATCGGGAAAAAATCGCTTGGAAACGGTTGAATATCGACGCTTCCTGAACAATATCTGATTGTTGTCGTGATTAAATTATTTGTTTTACAAATTTTAATTAAAGTTTGAATTTCCATCCACGATTCACAGGATCTTGATCAGACTTATGACATATTTTAATCGGGAATGGTCCTGGCAAGGACGGCATTAAAAATCGTGAATGTGTGACCCCAACTTAAACAATGTGACATCATTTTTTAGTAAAAGTCCAAATGTCAAACATAAACACTAAACGTATTTATATTTTACATACGCTAATGAATGGTGTAAATATTGACTAAATAAAGATTTTGAGACACAAAATATGGCTTTTCTTATTTTTTTTTGAAAAATTACATACCAAAAAAACAAAAATTCGGAATGCAAAATGCATGCCTTTTCTTAATTGCGGACTGATAGAACGTGAATTATAACCCTTAAATGTACAATATCCCTTCTTTTCCCTTATGTTACTAAGCGAGATTTAGGAGATAACTGTATTGTATTTTAAGCTCCGACGGCATCAATTTGGGATTTGATCGTCGCAAATTAAGTTTACTGGCGACAATATTGTTATCTCCATTCTAATGAAACTGACAGAAAACAACGTTAAAACATGTAATTAAAATCTGTCATATGTCGTCTGCTCTTGCGGGTACGTCCCATAGAATCAATTGTCAATTGATGCCATTTAAAAATCGACGTTATCCAATCAAAATGAACATTACAAACGTTGTTGCATTAGAATCAAGGATATCCCTGCCAAGTGTGATATTATCAGATTATTACATGACATTTTTCATATCGCATATATCATCAGCCCAAAGTTCAATATCAGCCCAAGAGCCGCATGGTCAGAGGGCTGATGATACATGCGATATGAAAAATGACATGTTATGATCTTTTTATCATAAGCTTCAACAGTGGAGAAAAAATAACAGATTAATATATTGATCCTTTTACTTGGTTCTTGAATAGAAGTTCAAAGAGTGAAAATTTCACGGCCGTCGAACTCCAAATGTAGAACATCCGATATGAAATCTTTCTATCGTATGCTTCAACAGAGAAGAAAAAAGCAGTATGATATATTTTAATAATATGGACGATAAAAGAATAATTCTACAATATAAATAATGAACACTGATTGAAAAATTCAACATTTTTAAAGTAACTTTCTAAATTATGTTTAAGACTTTTAAATTTAGATTTATTTTATCATTAGTTTGTTGTTTGGTTTTTTTCTTATTTTTACAAAATATACTTTCCAGTATCCAAATAATTGTTTTGTATACATTACTACTTTGTAATGTTTTTCACTGAAAACGTAGCATTGAGGTGTATTTTCCGTAATATGCCGAGTATCACCGGAATGCCATGTGAAAACGTTACGGAAAGACACGTGATAACAATCGAAGCATGTGATAAACTTTTCATATCAGCCCGCTAAGCACCAATTCGAAAAATATGGAATTGAAGTAAATTTAATGCTATTATCATACGGTAAAAAATCATATGTTAAATAGTCTAAGTATATGATAAGAGTTCAAATTACCTAAAGTTTCGTTTCCAGAACTTCATTACTAGTACTTAAAAGTATTGTTTATGCTAGACCGTTCATAATATGCATTCCTCATGGTTTGTCGCGATCGACTCTTGTTCTATGGACCGACAATTGATTCAGTATTCAATAGTTTATTGGATACCATTTACCTTAATTTATCTCACTCACAAGCATGTGTCATGAACAAGAAGTTCCTTCATTCCAATCGGAATTGGATACATTAAAATTTCATTTACGATTAGAACTTTTCTTATGTATTGTCACAATAGAAGATACTATTTTGTAATAATTGTGTTGATTCAAAAATGGAATTTGAACATTGGAAAATGAGGCAAAATAAATTTCGCAACCGATCTCTTTTATCTCCCCTTATTAAATGTAAAAGCTAGTTACCTTTTATGATAACTCCAAATATCTGTTTCGTCTTGCCATATTCATTTCCAATGATGACTGAATATGTCCCGGCTTTCTGGTTTTCTAAACTTATATTAGTGTAGTATCCACCAGATAGGATTTTGTTGCCATAAATCATCAAAGTTATTTCAGTTGGTAAAACAACAGTTGACGTATTGAAAATTGGTTCATCAAATAGATACCACTGTACGTTGATCGACTGCGAAATTGAGTAAAATTTCACAGATAACAGTGTATACTGATCTTGACTAGTATGTGATTCAACTACAACCGGTGGTCCTGGAATATGATATGACAGTATATAATAGACTTATTACAATCATTAGCTGTGAATTTTAATAAGCTGTCAATTTAGAGTCATTGATATGCTTACATCGCTTAAATTTGTAAGATCTGTGTACAATAAAACGCACCAATTTTTTTTAAATAAGCAATTTTGTGGCCCATCATACCTTGCTATTCGGCGTAAGCCAATGCTCCGTGTTGAAGACCGTACTTTGACCTATACTGGTTTACTTTTCTAAATTGTGACATGGATGGAGAGTTGTCTCATTGGCACATACCACATCTTCTTATATATATTTTTTTCCCAGCACTCGAACGATTTGAGCGTACCGCTGCTGGGAAGATTTTTTATTCTTAAATGGCTGACTATTCTTTGTATAGACAAAGAGTTAAATTCTGTTAAGCTACGCCCCTTTTCTTAATTTATCTTTATCAAGAACACTAAAATGCAAGCCAATGCTGTATAAGTAATTTAATTAAATGATTAGACACATACATTTAGGATCGTTTAAGATGGCCACCGAAGAACTTATCTAGTGTCGATGTTAGTAGTGTTTTTGCATAATTACATGTAAGTTGAAGCAGTTTTGGTGTACAAGGCCCAATAGCTGCATATGGTAATCAACAGGTACAAAGTATTAATATAACGAAGCGTTCTTTTGACGAGCGACTTTTTTAATGTTTCATATTTTGATATGGCCATAAACAAATCAATATTTTAGATAATCAATTCACTACTAAGGCCTACATAGTACATGTTTCAGAAAAATATGATAATTCTCACCCAGAACTTTTACTATCGATGTCTTGTTAGTCCAGAATGTTTCCATTCCATTATCATTCCAGGCTGTACATGTATAACTTCCAGCATCCTGATAACCACACGATTTTATAATGACAGACGTAGAATTTTTCGCATTTATTCCATTCAATGTCCTGATGATAACTCCATTAAAAGAGTGTATCCACCGTTTAAATCCGTACTTAAACAACTCTCCAGAAACTGAACACGTAAGAACAATGGATAATGTACTAAAACATTCAGTTCGTGCATTTAATGCCAGCACAGGCGAATCTGAAAATTTGATATACATGTAAATAAGATTCTCTAGATCTGGAACGACATTTTTCCAATTATTGTGTTATATGTTACATATAATCATGCTAAGCACTTATTTCTTCATTTTCGTTTTAAATATTTGTTTTGTTCCCAACCGTTTAAATGACTGCCTAGTCCGAGATTACTCTGAATTATAACGGCTGCTTTGCCAGACAAGCTATGGCCATGGGACGTCAGAGCTCGTCCCATATCAAAATGTGGATATTTGCCGGTCCAAAATAGATGCGCTGCTTCATCGCTTCTGGTGCTGACTAACGGCATTGGAATTATATAAATCGGGTGTAAATTAGTTAATTTTTCATTTAACTCTTCATTGATGTAAGTTTCATCTATCTGCCACCCTTTATTTTCTCATATTTAAATTAGACAGTTTTCACAGTGACCCATCGATTCAGACATTTTTACTTTTGTGTTCAAATGAGGGGGGGGAAAGGGGACGTCAAGTTGATTACTTATTCCCTGTTCCCTATTCGTTACCTATTCCCTATTCGTTACCTATTCGTTATCTATTCCCTATTCCCTATTCGTTACCTATTCCCTATTCGTTACCTATTCCCTATTCCCTATTCGTTACCTATTCGTTACCTATTCCCTATTCCCTATTCGTTACCTATTCGTTACCTATTCGTTACCTATTCGTTACCTATTCCCTATCCCCTATTCGTTACCTATTCATTACTAATTCCCTATTCCCTATTCGTTACCTATTCGTTACTAATTCCCTATTCCCTATTCGTTACCTATTCCCTATTCCCTATTCGTTACCTATTCCCTATTCCCTATTCGTTACCTATTCCCTATTCCCTATTCGTTACCTATTCCCTATTCCCTATTCGTTACCTATTCCCTATTCGTAACCTATTCGTTACCTATTCCCTATTCCCTTTCCGTTACTTATTCGTTACTAATTCCCTATTCCCTATACGTTACCTATTCCCTATTCCCTATTCGTTACCAATTCGTTACCTATTCGTTACCTATTCCCTATCCCCTATTCGTTAACTATTCGTTACCTATTCCCTATTCGTTACCTATTCGTTACCTATTCGTTACTAATTCCCTATTCCCTATTCGTTACCTATTCGTTACTAATTCCCTATTCCTTATTCGTTACCTATTCGTTACCTTTTCCCTATTCGTTACCTATTCGTTACCTATTCGTTACCTATTCCCTATTCGTTACCAATGCCCTATTCCCTATTCGTTACCTATTCGCTACTAATTCCCTATTCCCTATGTGTTACTAATTCCCTATTCCTTATTCGTTACCTATTCGTTACTAATTTCCTATTCCCTATTCGTTACCTATTTGTTACCTATTCGTTACCTATTCCCTATTCCCTATTCGTTACCTATTCGTTACCTATTACCTATTCCCTATTCGTTACCTATTCGTTACTTATTCCCTATTCCCTATTCGTTACCTATTCGTTACTAATTCCCTATCCCCTATTCGTTACCTATTCGTTATCTATTCCCTATTCCCTATTCGTTACCTATTCCCTATTCCCTATTCGTTACTAATTCCCTATTCCCTATTCGTTACCTATTCGTTACTAATTCCCTATCACCTATTCGTTACCTATTCGTTACCTATTCCCTATTCCCTATTCGTTACCTATTACCTATTCCCTATTCGTTACCTATTCGTCACTATTCCCTATCCCCTATTCGTTACCTATTCGTTACCTATTCCCTATTCCCTATTCGTTAACTATTACCTATTCCCCATTAGTTACCTATTCGTTACTAATTCCCTATTCCCTATTCGTTACCTATTCGTTACCTATTCCCTATTCCCTATTCGTTACCTATTCGTTACTAATTCCCTATCCCCTATTCTTTACCTATTCGTTACCTATTCCCTATTCCCTATTCGTTACCTATTACCTATTCCCTATTCGGTACCTATTCGTTACTAATTCCCTATCCCCTATTCGTTACCTATTCGTTACCTATTCCCTATTCCCTATTCGTTACCTATTACCTATTCCCTATTAGTTACCTATTCGTTACTAATTCCCTATCCCCTATTCGTTACCTATTCCCTATTCCCTATTCGTTACCTATTACCTATTCCCTATTCGTTACTAATTTCCTATTCCCTATTCGTTACCTATTCGTTACTAATTCCATATTCCCTATTCGTTACCTATTCGTTACTAATTCCCTATCCCCTATTCGTTACCTATTCGTTACCTATTCCCTATTCCCTATTCGTTACCTATTACCTATTCCCTATTCGTTACCTATTCGTTACTTATTCCCTATCCCCTATTCGTTACCTATTCGTTACATATTCCCTATTCCCTATTCGTTACCTATTTGTTACCTATTCCCTATTCCCCATTCGTTACCTATTCGTTACTAATCCCCTATTCCCTATTCGTTACCTATTCGTTACTAATTCCCTATTCCCTATTCGTTACCTATTCGTTTCCTATTCCCTATTCGTTACCTATTCGTTACCTACTAGTATTCCCTATTCCCTATTCGTTACCTATTCGTTACTAATTCCCTATTCCCTATTCGTTACCTATTCGTTACTAATTCCCTATTCCCTATTCGTTACCTATTCGTTTCCTATTCCCTATTCGTTACCTATTCGTTACCTACTAGTATTCCCTATTCCCTATTCGTTACCTATTCGTTACTAATTCCCTATTCCCTATTCGTTACCTATTCGTTACCTATTCCCTATTCCCTATTCGTTACCTATTTATTATTAACTCCCTATACCCTTGGCTATTCGTTACCTATTCGTTACCTATTCCCTATTCCCTATTCGTTACCTATTTCCTATTCCCTTTTTGTTACCTATGCGTTACTTATTCCCTATTCCCTATTCTTTTCCTATTCGTTACCTATTCCCTATTCCCTATTCCTTACCTATTCGTTACCTATTCTCTATTCCCTATTCGTTACCTATTCCCTATTCCCTATTCGTTACCTATTCGTTACGTATTCCCTATTCGTTACCTATTCGTTACCTATTCGTTACTTATTCCCTATTCCCTATTCGTTACTTATTCCCTATTCCCTTTTCGTTACCTATTCGTTACTTATTACTTATTCCTTATTCGGTACTTATTCGATTTTTGATAACCTTCCCCTTTATATTGTTTATATTCTTATCTCTGGTTATAGTTCTGGGGCATAAAAACACTTAAAGTTGTATAAGAAGTGGCACACTTTTAATTCATAAATAATAGTGGAAGTTATGAATATAGCATTTCACATTTACACGATGATTACCGGTACATTAAAAAACTCAAATGGATTAAAACTACTATTGAAGATTCAGTATCAGATTTATACAGTATGTATAGCAAATATGCATAGCCTGTACAATGTCATTGTTTGTCATTTAAATAATCGTTCACTGTGAACTTTTCAACACTTAACACAATGTTTTAAAGACTGAAATGCTGTAAACAAAGTTCAAAGTTTTCGATGAGGTCAGGGTTTAAGACGTTAAAAACTCATGAAGATATGAAGACGGAAGAGGCATGAACATCTTCAAGCTTCTCTAAAAATTCATTATTCCTACGATATATATCCTGAAATTAGCACATTCATCGCCGGTGTATAGTATAATGTGCAATCATACCACATCTCCTTATCTTATCCAAAATGTTATGCTTTTTTTTAATGAAACAGTTGTTGGTAAGTAGTATTTCATGAAACCCCAAAACATTCGAATTTGATTAGAAACGTAGACATACTTCATTAAAAGGTCTCGGTGGCCGAGTGGTCTAAGAAGTTACTTCTGTAATCACTAGCCAGTCAACACTGAGGTTGTGAGTTCGATCCCCGCTCGTGCGGGTGCACTCGTTTTCAACCTTAATTTCTCCTTTCAATGTTGATCTATTTATTATTTTCATTCTGAATGTCTTCACTTGCAGGACTGAATGTCCAGCCAAAAGGTTTCAACTTTCAATATTTACAGCCGATTTCATTGAGTGTGTAGCCAAAGGTAAAATCTTTGGTAAGCTTGCTTGTTAGCTGAACCGTGAAGTCATTATTATGTCAGGTTTACTACCCTCCTTTCGAAGTAGCATAGTCCATCAGACAGATAGATTGGTAATCTGCTGGACTAGTATAAGTTCTTAAAGGAAGGTAGTTAACCTGACCTAACAATGACTTTTTGATTCATCTAACAAGCAAGCTAACTATATATTACCTTTGACTTCACACTCAATGAAATCGGCTGTAGTATTCATAAAGTTCAACCTTTCCGGTATTGAATAAATATTTGAAATTACTAAAAAAATCTTATTTATTGCATTAGGGACATTAAACTGTAGTACTAGTAGTGCAATTTGTGCCTTCAATAGCGAGTGAGAGGGAAAACAAGTTCAACTACCGTTTTTGGTGAATATTCAACAACTACACTAATTGTTTTTAAGTAGCAAGAAATATTGACTAAGTCCAAAAATCTGACATTTTTAGAATATTTGAAGAATAATAAAAATACGATGGCAATGCATGCTTCAATTATGTGTACAATAAACTTTATAAAGTTATGTATTAAAGCTGTATCTCAAAAACTGTAGGAGGATAACCGACTCTTTAAATATATAGCTTGTACCAAAAATACCGGCCATTTAAAGAATATTTTATGAAAAAAATCAAAACCCTGTAGACATACACACCTCTATTATAAATACAAGCTTTTTAGGTCAAAAACTAAAGGAGATAGCTAGACGTATATGTCCGGACAGAAACAGACGAACGGACGGATGGATGGACGGACAGATCTAAATTCACGAACGTGCTTGACATTTTTTCCCATGAGGGGAGGGGGGAATGTGAAATATAATTAATTAGACATAGTTTACATGTACATTAAACAGCTAGGTCAGAGGTACCAGTGCACTCCAGGAATCGTTATAGGTTTGGCATGAAATTTTGTCACTTACATAGAACTCCAGACAAAACAAAATACACATTCGAAATGGCAAACAAATACACATGTTTTTCGCGCATACTTCATAAGTTTGTTTGCCATGGGTCTTATCCAATTTGTATTTGTGCAAGTAAAATATGTTAAAAGTAATTTCGATATAGCATGTTTTATTTGATAATCCATATAGGATCTAATCAATTGAATGCTACATGTGTACTTTTATTTTATATCACAGCTTGTCAAAAGAGTGCGCTGACACATATAAATGAAAAATCATTAGTGTACCGATATATGATGAATAGGCTGGAGATACATAATTTACAGTATAGTATAAGTGTAGTTAACTTATTAATAATTTCAGTATCAACTGCTCTTTACCTGTAATTACATTTTAAATTATACTTTGAATTTAATACTGACTGCATTTATTCTCTGTTCAAGCATTGAAGTATTAAATTGTCATTATAATACTTCCATGGTTCAAGTAACTACGACATGCTAAATTAAGGACCGCACACATGTACAGTCCTAAAACTTATGGCATTAAAATATATATGTGGTGGTGTTTAACGACCTTGACTGGCTATACAGCCCTCGCACGGTCGGCTCGGTGCCCGAAGGCGTTTGGTGAGCTTTATCATATTTTGATGCCATGGGTCAGGAACAAGTAGTGGAGGTCGCAATATATAGGCCGCCATCTTGGTTTTGGTGAGTTGTTTTTCTTTTGTTGACTATTTTGATGTTGGTTTACTTCACAACGGCTGCTTTCAGGGCCAGTTTGGTCAGCTTGGCAGCCCGCTAGCCTCGATGATGGCGAGTACTGGTAGATGATCTCGGACGTAGTTCGAAAGATGACAGGAAGCGTTATCAGGACCAAAGCCGTGAGGCAGTGAAATGAAGGTCGTATCACCCAACAGCCTAGGATACAGCCCTCGGACGTTAATCGGCATAACACTCCCCATGATACAATGGTTTTGGAGTGCATGTTAACGCGGGTACGCCAACTACTACGTCTATCTGTACGGCATGGATTGGTTTCTGTCATCTTAACTGGAAACCCTCATCGAAGATAGCGGGTAAAGGAGAGCTGGCCCAGCACGTCCGTTCAGCTGTAATGACTGAGACGTGACTGGGATTGGATTCAATTGGCATTAAAAATTGTGCACGAAATAAATATGATACATAAATATATTTTTCTGTACATGGTTAAATAGAAAACTTTAAAGTGCAAAATATATAAGTTTTGATGAAATGATTTTCTTCATAACTACTAAAAGAGTTTGAATGTATTGAGAATTTATTATAAAATTCATTTGTAAGATTTCGTTGAATATTTAAAAATTATAATGAATAAAAATTAATTCACCATATTTCAAGGGACACAACTCTGTATTTGGCTGCACAGTGTTAGAATATTTTGATCATTATGGGTCTAAATATTTCTTTAAGAGAGTGACATGTTTTGATTACTGGATACGACGTAAACAATCCGTACGTGATATTCTGATCAATTATGGATCCCGGAATAATTTCGTTCCCTTGCCGTTCACTTTGACGTCTTATAATGACTTGTCAAAATATGTAAACAATCGGATTATTTTTCCAATTTTTAGACGTGAGCGCCAACGTAGACCACCATGATATTTTATTATGTGAAAGATACATAAGAGTACAGTTGATGGTTGGAAATTTCAAGATGGTCTACGTTGGCGCTGATGTCAAATTTTGTCTCCGAACATGACGAAATTGTAGATTATTTACACTTTTCGTCGTTAAAGGCTTTTCAAGGTCTCAGTTTGAACATATTTGAGTACATAACACCTAAAAAAAGGTTCTACAAGGACGAGCAGATACTTCAGTTCATTACACAGGCGTGATGGGTTTCAACTTCAAAGTTAAAAAATTCTGGAAAAAGGGGGGCCAGAAACCGCCCTTCTTTGTTGAGGTAAAATGACCTTTTTATGACCTATTTATATGTGTTTGTGCTCAACCGATCCCGTTGCTTTATGTTCGATACTTATTTGTTTCTTATTTGATTTTTATACGTTCTACCTTTTAAATGTTTTATATTCGTATGTTTGAAGATCTGGTTCTTGGTTCGAAGAGGTGAAATCACCTTTGAGCGCGTGTATCAAAATGAAGATATGGTATGATCGCCAATGAGACAACTCCCCACAATAGACCAAAATGACACAGAAATTAACAACTACAAGTCACGATACGGCCTTCAACAATAAGCAAAGCCCATACCTCATGGTCAGCTATAAAACATGTTAGCGGGGTGTAAATCGTTTCGGAGATTGAATAATACCTTGTTTATAACACGCGTATTATACGTTGCACCTTTTAGAAAATGATTTTCAATTGTGTTCTTGTCTCTGGCGGTAACTATGTGTTCTTAGAGATAAAATAACCCTATTATTGCGTATGTACCCGTTCCAGCGCTCGGTTTATACCCTGTTACTTATTCGTTCCTCAATCGCTTTTTATACGCGGGGTATACGTTGCACCTTTTAAAAAAAGGATTTTAAATTGTTTTCTTGTTTCTAGTGGTAGATTTCGTTTCTAAGAGGTGATATAACCCTATCAGCGCGTATATAGCAGTTTCAGCGCTCGACTGATACCCTGTTACTTATTCGTTCCTTATTCGCGTATAATACGTGTGTTGTACGTTGCACATTTAAAAAAAATGATTTTCAATTGTTTTCTTGTCACTGGTGGTAAATTTGGGTTCTAAGGGGCGATTTAACCCTATAAGCGTGTATGTACCCGTTTCAGCGCTCGACTATTACCCTGTTACTTATTCATTTCTTATTCGCGTCTCATACGTTTGTTATACGTTGCACCTTTTAGAAAATGATTTTCAATTGTTTTCTTGTCTCTTGTCTTGTTTCTATGTGTTCTAAGAGGGATAAAAAAAACCTATTAGCGCCTATGTACCGTTTCAGCGCTACACGGTTATCCTGTTACTTATTCGTTCCTTATTCGCTTATAAAACGTGTGTTATACGTTCCAATTTTAAAAAGAAATATATTTGTGTCTCTGGTGGTAACTGTCGGTTCTTAGAGGTGAAATAACCCTAATAGAACATATGTACCCTGTTACTTATTCGTTCCTTATTCGCTTTTAATACGCGAGGTATACGTTGCACATTGAAATTAATCGATTTTCAATTGTGATGTCTCTAGTGGTAACAATGTGTTCTTAGAGATAACATAACCCTGTAAGCCTTTACGTATCCGTTCCAGCGCTCGGTTAATACCCTGTTACTTATTCGTTACTTATTCGCTTATAATATGTTTGTTATACGTTGCACCTTTTAGAAAAGGATTTCAATTGTATTCATGTCTCTGGTGGTAACAATGTGTTCATAGAGATGAAATAACCATATTAGCACATATGTACCCGTTCCAGCGCTCGGTTTATACCCTGTTACTTATTTGTTACTTATTCGCTTTTAATACGCAGGGTTTACGTTGCACCTTGAATAAAATGATTTTGAATTTTGTTCATGTCTCTGGTGGTAATAATGTGATCTTAGAGATAAAATAACCCTGTTTGCGCGTGTGAATCCGTTCCAGTGCTCAGTAAATACCCTTTTACTTATCCGTTACTTATTCGCTTATAATACCCGGGGTATACGTTGCACCTTGAAATAAATCGTTTTTCAATTGTGTTCATGTCTCTAGTGGTAACAATGTGCTCTTAGAGATGAAATAACTCTGTTAGCGCGTGTGAATCCGTTCCAGTGCCCAGTAAATACCGTGTTATTTATCCGTTACTTATTCGCTTATAATACCCGGGTATACATTACCTTGAAATAAATCGTTTTTCAATTGTGTTCATGTCTCTAGTGGTAATAATGTGATCTTAGAGATAAAATAACCCTGTTAGCACGTGTGAATCCGTGCCAGTGCTCAGTAAATACCCTGTTACTTATCCGTTACTTATTCGCTTATAATACCCGGGGTTATTCACCCTTAAGAACACATAGTTACCACCAAAGACACGAAAATATTTTTTTTAAAAGTACAGAGTATAACACACGTATTATTAGCGCAGAAGGAAACGAATAAGTAACAGTGTATCAGTCAGGCACTTAAACGGGTACACACGTGCTAATAGGGTTATTTCACCTTGAAAAACATATAGTTACCATCAGAAACATGAACACAATTGAAAATTGATTTATTTCAATGTGTAACTTATACCAGGCGTATTTAAAAGCGAATAAGGAACGAACAAGTAACAGGGTATTAACCGAGCGCTGGAAGGGTACATACGCGCTCATAGAGATGTTTCACCTCTAAGAACACATAGCTACCACCAAAGACACGAAAACATTTCTTTTAAAAGTACAGAGTATAACACACGTATTATAAGCGGTAAAGGAACGAATAAGTAACAGGGTATCAGTCAGGCGCTAAAACGGGTACATACGTGCTTATAGGTTTTTTTTCACTTAAAGAACACCTACTTATCACCAGAGACATGAACACAATTGAAAATCGATTTATTTCAAGATGCAACGTATTATATACGCGTATTAAAAGCGAATAAATAACAGGGTATTAACCTAGCGCAGGAACAGGTACATACGCGCGAATAGGGTTATTTCATCTTTAAGAACACATAGTTACCACCAGAGACATGAACACGATTGAAAATCGGTTTATTTCAAGTTGAAACGTATACCATGCGTATTAAAAGCGAATAAGGATCGAAAAAGTAACAGGGTGTTAACGGAGCGGTGGAAAGGGTACATACGCGCTAATAGGGTCATTTCACCTTTAAGAACATATAGTTACCACCAGGAACATGCATGAATACAGCTGAAAAACGATTTATTTCAAGGAGCAACGTTTACCACGCGTATTAAAAGCGAATAAGGAACGAATAAGTAACAGGGTATTACCCGAGCGCTGGAACGGGTACATACGCGCTAATATGGTTATTTCACCTCTAGGAACACATTATTATCACCAGGGACATGAATACAATTGAAAATCCTTTTCTAAAAGGTGCAACGTATACCACGCGTATTATAAGCGAATAAAGAACGAATAAGTAACAGGGTATCAACCGAGCGCTGGAACGGATACATACGTGTTAATAGGGTTACTTCACCTCAAGGAACACATCATTACCACCAGAGACATGAACACAATTGAAAAAAAACCGATTTATTTTAAGGTCAACGTATACCACGCGTACTAAAAGCGGATAAGGAACGAATAAGTAAAAGGGTATTAACCGCGGGTACATACGCGCTAATAGGGTTATTTCATCTCTAAGAACACCTTGTTACCACCAGAGACATGAATACAATTCAAAATCATTTTATTTCAAGGTGCAACGTTAACCCTGCTTATTGAAAGCGAATAAGGAACGAATAAGTAACAGGGTATTAACCGAGTGCTGTAACGGGTACACATGCGCTAATATGGTTATTTCATCTCTAAGAATACATTATTACCACCAGAGACATGAACACAATTCAAAATCATTTTATTCAAGGTGCAACGTAAACCCTGCGTATTTAAAGCGAATAAGTAACGAATAAGTAACAGGGTATTAACCGAGCGCTGTAACGGGTACACATGTGCTAATATGGTTATTTCATCTCTAAGAACACATTGTTACCACCAGAGACATGAATACAATTGAAAATCCATTCTAAAAGATGCAACGTATAACAAACGTATTATATTTGAATAAGTAACGAATAAGTAACAGAGTATATTTACCGAGCGCTGGAACGGGTACATACGCGCTAATAGGGTTATTTCATCTCTAAGAACAAATTTTTACCACTAGAGACATGAACACAATTGAAAATCGATTAATTTCAAGTGCAACGTATACCTCGCGTATTACAAGCGAATAAGGAACGAATAAGTAACAAGGTATTATCCGAGCGCTGGAACGGGTACATACGCGCTAATAGGGTCATTTCATCTCTAAGCACACATTAGTACCACCAGAGACATGAATACAATTGAAAATTCTTTTCTAAAAGGTGCAAAGTATAACATACGTATTATAAGCGAATAAGTAACGAATAAGTAACAGGGTATTTACCGAGCGCTGGAACGGATACATACGCGCTAACAGGGTTATTTCATCTTTAAGAGCACATTGTTACCACTAGAGACATGACAACAATTGATAATCGATTTATTTCAAGGTGCAACGTATACCACGCGTATTAAAAGCGAATAAGGATCGAAAAAGTAACAGGGTGTTAGCGGAGCGGTGGAAAGGGTACATACACGCTAATAGGGTCATTTCACCTGTAAGAACATATAGTTACCACCAGGGACATGCATGAATACAGCTGAAAAACGATTTATTTCAAGGTGCAACGTTTACCACGCGTATTAAAAGCGAATAAGGAACGAATAAATACAGGTATTACCCGAGCGCTGGAACGGGTACATACGCGCTAATATGGTTATTTCACCTCTAGGAACACATTATTATCACCAGGGACATGAATACAATTGAAAATCCTTTTCTAAAAGGTGCAACGTATACCACGCGTATTATAAGCGAATAAAGAACGAATAAGTAAAAGGGGATCAACCGAGCGCTGGAACGGATACATACGCGCTAATAGGATTATTTCACCTCTAGGAACACATCATTACCACCAGAGACATGAACACAATTGAAAAAAAACCGATTTATTTTAAGGTCAACGTATACCACGCGTACTAAAAGCGGATAAGGAACGAATAAGTAAAAGGGTATTAACCGAGAGCTGGAACGGGTACATACGCGCTAATAGGGTTATTTCATCTCTAAGAACACCTTGTTACCACCAGAGACATGAATACAATTCAAAATCATTTTATTTCAAGGTGCAATGTTAACCCTGCTTATTGAAAGCGAATAAGGAACGAATAAGTAACAGGGTATTAACCGAGTGCTGTAACGGGTACACATGCGCTAATATGGTTATTTCATCTCTAAGAATACATTATTACCACCAGAGACATGAATACAATTCAAAATCATTTTATTTCAAGGTGCAACGTTAACCCTGCTTATTGAAAGCGAATAAGGAACGAATAAGTAACAGGGTATTAACCGAGCGCTAATATGGTTATTTCATATTTAAGAATACATTATTACCACCGGAGACATGAACACAATTCAAAATCATTTTATTCAAGGTGCAACGTAAACCCTGCGTATTTAAAGCGAATAAGTAACGAATAAGTAACAGGGTATTAACTGAGCGCTGTAACGGGTACACATGTGCTAATATGGTTATTTCATCTCTAAGAACACATTGTTACCACCAGAATACATGAATACAATTGAAAATCCATTTCTAAAAGATGCAACGTATAACAAACGTATTATATTTGAATAAGTAACGAATAAGTAACAGAGTATTTACCGATCGCTGGAACGGGTACATACGCGCTAATAGGGTTATTTCATCTCTAAGAACTAATTTTTACCACTAGAGACATGAACACAATTGAAAATCGATTAATTTCAAGTGCAACGTATACCTCGCGTATTACAAGCGAATAAGGAACGAATAAGTAACAGGGTATTATCCGAGCGCTGGAACGGGTACAAAAGTCATACGCGCTTATAGGGTCATTTCATCTCTAAGCACACATTAGTACCACCAGAGACATGAATACAATTGAAAATTCTTTTCTAAAAGGTGCAACGTATACCACGCGTATTATAGGCGAATAAAGAACGAATAAGTAAAAGGGGATCAACCGAGCGCTGGAACGGATACATACGCGCTAATAGGGTTATTTCACCTCTAGGAACACATCATTACCACCAGAGACATGAACACAATTGAAAAAAAAACGATTTATTTTAAGGTCAACGTATACCACGCGTACTAAAAGCGGATAAGGAACGAATAAGTAAAGGGGTATTAACCGAGAGCTGGAACGGGTACATACGCGCTAATAGGGTTATTTCATCTCTAAGAACACCTTGTTACCACCAGAGACATGAATACAATTCAAAATCATTTTATTTCAAGGTGCAACGTTAACCCTGCTTATTGAAAGCGAATAAGGAACGAATAAGTAACAGGGTATTAACCGAGTGCTGTAACGGGTACACATGCGCTAATATGGTTATTTCATCTCTAAGAATACATTATTACCACCAGAGACATGAACACAATTCAAAATCATTTTATTCAAGGTGCAACGTAAACCCTGCGTATTTAAAGCGAATAAGTAACGAATAAGTAACAGGGTATTAACCGAGCGCTGTAACGGGTACACATGCGCTAATATGGTTATTTCATCTCTAAGAATACATTATTACCACCGGAGACATGAACACAATTCAAAATCATTTTATTCAAGGTGCAACGTAAACCCTACGTATTTAAAGCGAATAAGTAACGAATAAGTAACAGGGTATTAACCGAGCGCTGTAACGGGTACACATGTGCTAATATGGTTATTTCATCTCTAAGAACACATTGTTACCACTAGAGACATGAATACAATTGAAAATCCATTTCTAAAAGATGCAACGTATAACAAACGTATTATATTTGAATAAGTAACGAATAAGTAACAGAGTATTTACCGAGCGCTGGAACGGGTACATACGCGCTAATAGGGTTATTTCATCTCTAAGAACTAATTTTTACCACTAGAGACATGAACACAATTGAAAATCGACTAATTTCAAGTGCAACGTATACCTCGCGTATTACAAGCGAATAAGGAACGAATAAGTAACAGGGTATTATCCGAGCGCTGGAACGGGTACATACGCGCTTATAGGGTCATTTCATCTCTAAGCACACATTAGTACCACCAGAGACATGAATACAATTGAAAATTCTTTTCTAAAAGGTGCAAAGTATAACATACGTATTATAAGCGAATAAGTAACGAATAAGTAACAGGGTATTTACCGAGCGCTGGAACGGATACATACGCGCTAACAGGGTTATTTCATCTCTAAGAGCACATTGTTACCACTAGAGACATGACAACAATTGATTTTCGATTTATTTCAAGGTGCAACGTATACCACGCGTTTAAAAGGTGAATAAGGAACGAATAAGTAACAGGGTATCAGTGTAGCGCTGAAACGGGTAGATACGCGCTAATAGGGCTTTTTCACCTCAGAGAACACATAATTACCGCCAGAGACATGAAAAAAAAAATGATAATCGATTTATTTTAAGGTGCAACGTATACCACGCGTATTAAAAGCGAATAAGGAACAAAGAAGTAACAGGTATCAGTTGAGCGCTGAAACGGGTACATATGTTCTATTAAGGTCAAGTAACAGTAAATGAACGCCGTCTAGCGGATTCCGCGAAATATTGCGACGTTTTGTACGAATTACGTCCCTTTGACCAGATTTTGCAATGTAAAAATTGCGCCTGGCGACTTTTCGATGGGACAACGTCAACGGTTTTGACAGAAAGTATGTAACTTCTATGAGAATGAACTTGTTTTTCTAAAATTAAAAATTGAAAATGAATATGAAAACAGTCCTGAAGACGATCTTCAAAATGAAAATCAGGACGTAGGGTGGTAGAGTTTGTACATGTATATCTGCCGACCAGTTAAACATGTTAAAACAAGTGTGTTAAAACTGTTGCTCACTACTATTTCTACATAATTGTGATGAGAAAAAACAGTGTGGTCTCGGAAGTATTCTATATGTTGTATGTCAAAACTGTCCTTTCAAAAACCCTATATTTCACTGGGAAAAGACATCGTCTAGCAGAAAATAAGCAGAAAGGGTGCAAGTTTGGGACATTAATACTAAAGATTCAAAAAACTTAGTATTGTACGGTAAGACTATTTATCCCATATTTTAAAAAGTATCACACCAGTCGGAACAAGTAAAAATATTTTCAAATTAGAGAAAAGGAAATGAACCACATAAACTAATACTGGTCATAAATTCGCCGCTGCTGTCAGTCAGTCATAGATGACACTAAACTATAATACACTTAAATTAATTAACCTTGTTCACGACTGGAACAATAGTTTAATATTCATACACAGTTTTTAGACGATAACAAATTAAAAATAAACAAAAATGATGTTTCACGATCATTAATCAATCGCTACATTTTGTATTCTAACGTTGTTTTTTTTTTTTTGTAATGGTGTTTTCTTTCACGTACGCAATTTCGATGTTAAAAATAGAACACAAATCTTTAAATAGATACATATATAAAAAGTATATGATTTGAAGATTTATACATGGCTTAGTATCCTAATAGTATTGATTCGTATGGTTGTCTTCTCAAAGTAATTGTTTAAATATATATATATGGGTAAAAATTAACCGAATAAAAAAAATGTACCCTAGCTGAAAGTAGCATCTCAAATATACTATAGAACTGTTGTCAATTCTATTTCACACATAAAACTTGAAGGTTGAGAACGAGATTATATCGATCACCTCTATATCATAGTACTACTATATTTACCGACTGAAAAATATGCAGTGTCACAGACTTTCAGTACCTAAAGTTTCAAGTAGTCAGTACTTCAATAAGACAGCAACCAGACAACAACACAAGACCAAAAGAAAATTAAAAAGGAAAAGACATCGTATGATATGCATTTGTCGGGTGGGTGAGTGTGTGTGTGGGGGGGGGGGGGGGTGGGGGTGGGGGTGGGCGGAGGGTTTCATGATCCCGAAATCTCGGACTTTAAAACATGAAATCCCGAGGTTCCGAATTTATAGAAATTTCAATCCCGCCATCCCGAAATTCGAAAAAAGAATAGCCGGATCCAGAAAGGATCAATCCCGAAATCCCGTGCTTAAAAACACCCGATCCCGGAGTCCCGTTTAAGGTCCCGTTTAAGGTCCCCCTCATTTGTGTAGATTGACTAAATCATGTAACAAAACACAATATTACCAGTCGGTTGTTTTTTTCGGTTTGGGGGGGGGGATATTTTTGTAGGCATATTAAACATAAATATGTACATCTGTTTTTAGGTCATATCTCAACCTCCGTATATTTGTTTTTACACGGCGATGTATTTTCTGGAAAATACACTGTACTACAAAGACCGTGCAATGTCTTGAGAGAAAGCGAAATTCAGAGAGAGAAGCACATTAATTTATTGTCACATATAATTAGATCTCAAAGGGAGTTGCAGAATAACGGATACTGGCGAATGTCAAAAATTGAACAAAAAAGTTTGCAAAATTATAAAGAATAACAACGGAAAATAAAATAATTATTAAAAGATAAAGAACATTTAGGTACACACTTCATATGGACCCTTAAAAATCGTTGGATTATCTCGGTGTTACTGGTCAGTAATGAATAAAAAATCACTGGTCAATTTAAAGGTTGTTGTAAGTGATGCAATATATTCTTATTTTCCTGTTCCCCTTATGTAACTTCCAGTTTTATTACAGTTTACATCCATCAAAGCCTTAGTTTAATTTAGTTTCCTGTCATTACTACCCCCTTTATTTGTCGTATGTTGCGTATCATGTACTGATTCTATATATACTTCGAGCATACATATGTACACTTATGGAACAATAACCATGTAGTAAACTTTTTAAAGCGTTTTTGTAGACTTGTATACAATAAATTTGATACAGAATAAAAAAGATAATAACAAAGATGACAGTTTGTCTGCGTGTTTTATTGTTAACTTGAAGATGTATTAATAACTACACGACACTCTTTCAAGAATTTGTAGAATCATTGATATAATGTTTGTTTATATATGCGATATTAAGCAGCAGTATATGGACAAAAATCCGTTTTTTTTTTCAAAAGTGGCCAAATCATTATCGGAACGGATAAAAAGTGTAAACAGATGACTTACAAGATAGTCTAAGAGATTTATGAATTGGTTACCCAAAAATAACGAAGTTCAACTATCTCTCATTAGAGCAAATATTAATAAAGATCAAAACCTTGACCACATGCACAAAGACAGCAAAGTACGTTCCATGATTCAAACTGTAGATGTTTTGCGGAATAACTATAAACTATAAAGGGGACAGACGGACGGAAGTACGGGCGGTCAGACGGAATAACGGATGGACAGACGTACAGGGGTAGTTGAAGGGACATAAAAAAATACAGCTTCAATTACATCTTTTATTGCGTCAACTTGTTGACAGTAACCCTGATGATTTCTATTTTTAAGTTTTTACCATTTTTGCGTTCATGTACTTACAACGTATTTTTGTCTGAATTAGTAATTGTTTTAGATATGTATATTAATAATGAACATACATGTACCACATTTTTTACAACGTATAATTTCTTTTTAACATGTTCCATAAAAGAGGGGTTTACGGAATACAGAGTAATGGACAAAAATTGCAGAATAAAATGCAAAAAAAAAAAAAAAAAAAAAAAAAAGTGTATAATGGGGTGCTTAAATATAAAGAATAAAGAATATTGGTAATACTAAATAAAAATTTATGATAATTATCCAGACTCTTATAATAAAAAGAATCTATCAATACGAAACACATAATCATCCTGCATAATCAACACGAAGAACGTTTGAAATTATAAGCATGATTTATAACTTGACGTTATGTAATAAAAATTACGACGTCACGAATTTTGATGGGTTTTTTTTGCCAAAATGTTGTGTTTGCGTCGCTTCTACAGGGAAAACGAAGTCGGTGACCATATTTTTTTTTAATATCATCTAATTCGTAAGACAAAGAAGAAAAAAGTATTGATTTAAAAAAAAAATCTATGGAGCGGTTCTCGTGATTTATACCAGAAACCGAAAATTGTAGAAGGAAAATATAGATTTACCCTATATATTCAATGTAATTTAGTACCCTCTGGGACCATTTTAAAAATGTTTTTTTCTTGAAAAGGAAGTCGGTGACATATACTTTTTTTTACATTTTCTGATGTATATTTTCAATATCTAATAGAGATCTAAATATTTAAAAAATCTATGGACTAGTTTATTTACTGATCCTTGACCTTAAGGTTAATTCACCTCTAAGAGTCGACAGTTACTTCCAGAGACACAAAAATATTTCTTTTTTAAAGTGCAACGCATAACACACGTTTAATAAGCGAATAAGGAACGAATAAGTAACAGGGTATCAGTGTAGCGCTGAAACGGGTACATATGCGCTAATAGGGGTTTTTTTCACATTAGAAAACACATAATTACCGCCAGAGACATGAAAGCAATCGATAATCGATTTATTTCAAGGTGCAACGTATACCACGCGTATTAAAAGCGAATAAGGAACGAATAAGTAACAGGGTATCAGTCGAGCGCTGAAACGGGTACATATGTTCTATTAGGGTTACTTATTACGTGCTTTTGATGGTCCTTTTGATTCTGTTAATAGTTTTGATTTTTCTACTCTTTACACTACACTTCCACACTATCTTATTTAACACAAGTTTTCCTATTTAATTAAATGGTCGTTTGGTAAAGCTGAGACTATGCGCACAGTATTGGTGCTACGTTTGTAACGTCAGAAAACGTTCATCGACGGAACGTTGAGAAAACGTTATTGAAGCCTGTGTCAACGTTTGCATCTAAATCTTTTTTAAGTTTTTTTTTTCTTTTGTGTCTACTGTGAGTCAATAAAAATTGCAGTTTACAAATTATAGATTTTGTATGTACGTGTTATTGTTTAAGTAGTTAATTGTTGAAGGTTTGAAGTTTAATAAATATTTGAATGATTGAAAGGATAATTTCCATAATGGCGATCGACAAAAAAAGAAACATAATTTATAAATACATTTTATTCGTGGTCTAAGCACCGCAGAATTCGGCCATGCAGAGACTCATTTAAATTGATTAGACCATTATTATCAATATCAACCTCTGAACAAATGTATATAACTGAAAGTGCGGGAACGATTGCCGGAATTCGTTAAAATAACTTCAATTTGAATGGGTTATTATCAATAGTGTTAAAGTAGTAACCATGTATAACCTTATTTCCCTGATGATACGAGGCACCCCATTTGTCGGTAGCTGTTTTTCTTAAAATTATTGGGTCTTTGCTTACTCTTAAAATATAATATGGACAATCAGTGTCATCAGCCGTAACTGCAAAAATTGTTCCATTTGAAACAAAGTCACAAATATTAGTCTCGTCATCAACCCCTTCGTCGTTATTGGAATCGGCATCAGAGTCATTATGTTCCGATTCTTTCACCATTTTTAACCGGATTTTTGTGACAAAAATGTCGGTTATTGATTTGGGGATGTACGGCGGGCGGGCGGCCGGGCGGTCGGGCAGGCGGGCGGGCGGGCGGCAATCAAATGTTGTCCGTGCATTAACTCATGAACCGTTCAACTAAAGCTTTTAAAATTTTAATATGTTGTTACTGACAACTAAATGAAGGTCAAGTTCAATAATGGCGATTTTGACTTTTACCGTTCAGGAGTTATGGTTCTTGTAAGATTGAAAAATGGAGTTTCCAGTCGTGTCCGTGCATTTACGCATAAACTGTTCTACCAAAGCTTCCCAAATTTTAATATGTTGTTACCGATGACAAAATGAAGGTCAAGTTCAATAATGGCGATTTTGACTTTTACCGTTCAGGAGTTATGGTTCTTGAAAGATTGAAAAATGGAGTTTCCAGTCGTGTCCGTGCATTTACGCATGAAATGTTCTACCAAAGCTTCCCAAATTTTAATATGTTGTTACCGATGACAAAATGGAGGTCAAGTTCAATAATGACGATTTTGACTTTTACCGTTCAGGAGTTATGGTTCTTGAAAGATTGAAAAATGGTGTTTCCAGTTGTGTCCGTGCATTTTCTCATAAACCATTCAACCAAAGCTTTTGAAATTTTTGATATGTTGTTACTGATGACAAAATGGAGGTCAAGTTCAATATTGACGATTTTGACTTTTACCGTTCAGGAGTTATGGTTCTTGAAAGATCGTAAAATGGCATTTCCATTCACGTTGTTGCATTTACTAATGAACCATTCAATCTAAGCTTTTCAAGTTTTAATATGTTGATACTGACTACAAAATGGAGGTCAAATTTGATATTGACGATTTTCAATTTCAGCATTCATCAGTTATGGTTCTTGTGATATTGCCAGAACACAAATAAATGTTAATAAATCCGGTTTGCTGTCGTTGTGACAGCCTCTTGTTATTTTATTATATGTTCCCAATTATGCATCGTTCATACAGGTGCTATAATTTCCAACAATACAACTATGTTTAATTGCGCTCTTTATTTCACTTAGTGCTTTAGTTTTTGATAATTTATTTTTTTTGTAACGGTTTTTTATGTAGCATCTCGCTTTTTGTTCTCTTCTTCTTTTTTCCTTTCTTTCTTTATTTAATCTTCTTCTTTCAGTGGTGGTTAAATTTGTTTTGGCCTACAAGAACGTAGTTTATGCATAAAAAATTAAAATGACAAAATAAACGTTACGTTGAAAATCACGGAAAAACGTTACAAGAATGCACGGTAACAAATCAGACTAGACATTTCGATTTTCTTATTATTTTTTTGTCTTTCATTATTTATTCAAAATTCCTTTTATATGAGAAAGACTTTTAAAAACACATTACGAAAACAATACATAAATTAAAGAATAAGATACACAATTGATTTATATTTACATTCGAATGTACAACATCTTTACGAAAACGTACATAATTTGTGCATTTAGCACACGGTAACAAAATGGACTAGACAAGCAAAAAGTTAAAATTCGATTAGAAAATTCCACTTCCAAACCATATTTTTGTACTATTTGTAAACGGTATTAAAAGCACATTAAGCATATATGTTTTTTTTCGTTTATATATTATTGCATTCTATAAAATTTCTTACCGTAGAATCCATTGTAATTTTTTTCCCTATTTCATATGTCTTGTTACATCATCTTTTGAACATTTCAATGCATCTTCTAACTCACATATTTGAAAAAAATGCCCAAAACGTCGGATGACGTTATAGCGAATTGTGCTAAAATTTCGCATAGCATTTCCCGCTAATTTGCGTGCAAAATTAAGATTTTCTGATTCAAATTACTAAAAAAACTCGATTTCCATGTTACAAGTTACGCTCATATTTTTCGACGTTTTTTTCCCTTTAGGGTTATTTGATTTAGTTTTATGTTATAATTTTACTATTTCAAAGATATTACTATAAAACTATAGTCTTTTAGACATTACATATCATACCAGTTTTCATTTATTCTAAAAGACATGCTCAAATTAGGAAGAAAAAACGCGGAACTAGTAGGGTTCACCAATACTGTGCGTAACGTCAGAATGTAGCTATATTTGCTGCAACTCATTTAAAGTCTTCTTCTCCAATGATAAAGGTAAATATGCTAGATATACTTACTGGAGGTGTGATGAGATGATTGAAGCTGTTAATTTTCTCCTTGACAATATTTATGTATGTTTCGGCAACAAAGTTTATCGACAGGTTGTAGGTATCCTCATGGGCACTAATTGTGCCCCTTTAATAGCAGACTTGTTTTTGTACTATTACGAATCACAGTTCATGACTAATCTCAGTAAAGAACCGTCGAAATTGCATTTAATTGATAAATTCAACAACACTTACCGGTATCTTGATGATATTATTTCGTTAAATAATCAAGAATTTTCTCAATTTACTGCTGAAATTTACCCCAAGGAACTTACTTTAAATAAATCAAATTTATTCGGTAATAGCTGTCCTTTCCTGGATTTAGATATTTCGGTTTTAAACGGGAAACTCCACACTGAAAATTTACGACAAAAGAGACGATTTTTCGTTCCCTATTGTTAATTTTCCATTTTTAGATGGTGGTGTTCCTTTGGCACCATCTTACGGTGTTTATATTTCACAACTTGTTCGCTATGCCCGTGTCTGTTGTGATGTTTTTGATTTTAACGAACGCAACCTATGTATTACTGGTAAATTATTAAACCAGGGATATCGTTACCATAAATTAGTTAAAACTTTTACTAAATTTTTCCATAGATATAAAGATTTGGTTTTGAAGTTTGGTTGTACCTGTAGAAAACTTATTTTAAACGGGATAGCACATCCTCATTTTTACGGAAATGTTGTTAACCGTGCCCGGAAATTTAGAAATGATCCATGTAAACTTGTCGCTCCTTCAAATAAACTTATTCTAAAAGGTTACCTATTCAACACTGTAATAAGATCATTGAATATTGTTTTTATTGGTATAAATATTGATTTTGTTATCAGTAAATTAAAAGCTAACTAAATATTACTAGTATGTTTTATGCATATACATATTCATGGATCTACAATCTGTCGATACCTGTAACTTGGCATTGCACAACGTCATGTTTTTCTCTGGCTGTTTATGACGTCTTTACACTAAATCCATTGGATGTTGGATGTGTACGGATTGATAGTTTAGTCTTAGATGCATGCTTTTTTTATTAGTTGTTAATGTCTTTGAACTAGCTGTCAGATAACTGCGGGTACTCTCAGATCAGTTCATTGTGTCCTTTTGTGTCGGGATGTATACGTACCGGGCCACGTCCACTTGTATTTTTGTCCATCTGATGAGTTGAGCCCTTTTCAACTAATTTTTATAGTTCGTTCTTATGTTGTACTGTTATACCACTGTCCCAGGTTAGGGGAGGGTTGGGATCCCGCTAACATGTTTAACCCCGCCACATTATCTAAGTATGTGCCTGTCCCAAGTCAGGAGCCTGTAATTCAGTGGTTGTCGTTTGTTTGTGTGTTACATATTTGTTTTTCGTTAATTTTTTTTACATAAATAAGGCCGTTAGTTTTCTCGTTTGAATTTTTTTACATTGTCTTATCGGGGCCTTTTATAGCTGACTATGCGGTATGGGCTTTGCTCATTGTTGAAGGCTGTACGGTGACCTATAGTTGTTAATGTCTGTGTCATTTTGGTCTTTTGTGGATAGTTGTCTCATTGGCAATCATATATATATATATATACCACATCTTCTTTTTTATATTCACCTCTAAGAACCAACAGTTACCACCAGAGACACAAATATATTTCTTTTTAAAATTGGAACGTATAACACACGTTTTATAAGCGAATAAGGAACGAATAAGTAACAGGATAACAGTGTAGCGCTGAAACGATACATAGGCGCTAATAGGGGTTTTTACCCTTCTTAGAACACATAGGTACCACCAGAGACAAGAAAACAATTGAAAATCATTTTTTTAAAAGGTGCAACGTATACCCCGCGTATTAAAAGCGATTAAGGAACGAATAAATAACAGGGTATTAACCGAGCGCTGAACGGGTACATACGCGCTAATTGGGTTATTTCATCTCTAAGAACACATAGTTACCGCCAGAGACAAGAACACAATTGAAAATCATTTTCTAAAAGGTGCAACGTATAATACGTGTGTTATAAACAAGGTATTAGTCAAGCTCCGAAACAATGTACACCCCGCTAACATGTTTTATAGCTGACCATGCGGTATGGGCTTTGCTTATTGTTGAAAGCCGTATCGTGACTTGTAGTTGTTAATTTCTGTGTCATTTTGGTCTATTGTGGGGATTGTCTCATTGGCGATAATACCACATCTTCATTTTTATACAAGCGCTCAAAGGTGATTTCACCTCTTTGAACCAAGAACCAGATCTTCAAACATACGAATATAAAACATTTAAAAGGTATAACGTATAAAAATCAAATAAGAAACAAATAAGTATCGAACATAAAGCAACGGGATCGGTTGAGCACAAACACATATAAATAGGTCATAAAAAGGTCATTTTACCTCAACAAATTTAGAACTATAACCAGAGATAAGAATATAAACAATTAAAAGGGGGGAAGGATATCAAAAATCAAATAAGTAACGAATAAGGAATAAGTAATAAGTAACGAATAGGGAATAGGGAATAGGTAACGAATAGGTAACGAATAGGGAATATGGAATAGGTAACGAATAGGGAATAGGGAATAGGTAACGAATAAGTAACGAATAGGGAATAGGTAACGAATAGCTAACGAATAGGGAATAAGGAATAAGTAACCAACTTGACGTCCATGGAATTGAAAAGGGGTAATAACAGATAACAATAAATGAAATATTAAAATCAGTCCGGTCCAGGGCCAATCCAGTAGATGATTCGTAGATCTTATTACATATCTTGTGATATGGACCTAGAAAATTGTAATTTGTGTAGCCATTGAGGCAGTTTGGTCTGTTTGATATTTTCCGTAACTTGTACAATAAGTTATAGTATGGATGTTTAAATTTTTCTGAAGAAAATTACTAGTTTCTGTTTTTGTTATAGGAACATTTTTAATCAAGGGCATTTGATGGATCAATTTTTTATGATTTGGTTTTTTTATTTAGTTTTTCAAGAAAAATGCAGCCAGTGACACTTTACATCAATTCGATTTTTAGAAAAAAAATTCTGAGCAATTTATAACTAGTGTGAAGCTAGCCGGCGTTAATATTCATGAGGCTAGCCGTCAATAATATTCATGAGATCAAAACATCGTTCGATAAAATGTTTTGGGTAGTTATTAAATTGTGAAAATAAAATAACATTTTGCTGTTAATATCCAATATAGTTATGCTATTTATAGCAATACACCATAATTAAGAAATATTGAGCCAATAGGTGTCTTCTGCAAGGTCCGCGTCATTTAAAATCAAGGTAAATGAAAAGTTTAATTGCCCCAGTACACACAAAACAGAACAATACTGATTCATTAAAATTTTGTGATTATTGAATCAATGTAAAATACAATAAATAAAAAGATGATTAAATATAGAAATTTAGGAATTAAAGGACATTGATTGTCATGTGGGCATTTCATAATCTGTTCGTTGTCTTACAAATATAGTCCAATCCTAAAACTAAAATATATACAATACATACGATAGTATCATCCATTTAAACAGATAAGAAAAAATAATAAACATAGTTATATAATTGAAGGAATATAAACAACAGGAAAATAAAATTGTCCCTACAATACACTGGTCCAGCAATTATTGTAATGTTTTTTTCCAACTTTTTATCGCACGAAATTTGTGATTGGATTTTACGAAAAAATGAGGCGAAAGACACCCATTTTTTATTTGATCATTCGGAAGATTTATGAAAACAGTTTCTAAAAAGGTATCACTCAAAGGCATTGAAATTCTAGTTTGATCCAAATTTTGGGGGGATATGTGACATGTTCACCCCCCTTTTTGCAATATTTTAGGGTAAATAAATGCAGAATGTTGCCATGGATACACATAAAAGGAATAAATTTTCACCCTTTTAACTTTTGAAAATCAAATCTATGGAAGATACTGATTACATACATATGCACATGTATAACACAAACAGTTAGGTTAGTGTATTAGAAATCCAGGAATAGGAGATGATAAAACATTTTGTGGCTCATTTTCAATTTTATTTTCTAACTGTGGAGTGCTACCTTATAGCACTTATCTCTAGACCCGTACGAGTTAGTCAGGGAAAGATAGGGGTGGTACCCTTGTACTACACAAATTCGAAAATGAACTATTGCCGGGTGGCCAAACTAAGAGATTCTCCACGTGGGCAATGATACTAGAGGAAGAGGTACTTATTGCTTTTAAAATGGCACATAGCACTAATACCCAAGACCCATACGAGTTTGTCAGTAGAAGGTTAAAAGGGGATATGGTATCCTGGTTTACAACGAATTCGAACTGAACTTTTGCCGGCTGGCCAAACTAAGAGATTCTCCACATCGACCATTATACCAGAGGCAGAAGTGGGTATTGCCTCTAAAATGGCCCATAGCGCTTATGCCCTAGACCCGTACGAGTGAGTTAGGAAAGGATAAGGGGTGGTACCCTTGTATAACACAAATTCGAAAATAAACTATTGCCGGCTATCAAAACTAAGAGATTCTCCACTTGGGCAATGATACTAGAGGAAGAGGTACTTATTGCCTTTAAAATGGCCCATAGCACTAATACCCTAGACCCGTACGAGTTTGTCAGTAAAGGGTTAAAAGGGGATATGGTATCCTGGTTTACAACGAATTCGAACTGAACTTTTGCCGGCTGGTCAAACTAAGAGATTCTCCACATCGACCATTATACCAGAGGTAGAGGTGGGTATTGCCTCTAAAATGGCCTATAGCACTTATGCCCTAGACCCGTACGAGGTAGTCAGGGAAAGATAGGGGTGGTACCCTTGTATAACACAAATTCGAAAATGAACTATTGCCGGTGGGCCAAACTAAGAGATTCTCCACGTGGGCAATGATACTAGAGGAAGAGGTACTTATTGCCTTTAAAATGGGCCAGAGCACTAATACCCTAGACCCGTACGAGTTTGTCAGTAGAGGGTTAAAAGGGGGATATGGTATCCTGGTTTACAACGAATTCGAACTGAACTTTTGCCGCCTGGCCAAACTAAGAGATTCTCCACATCGACCATTATACCAGAGGTAAAGGTGGGTATTGCCTCTAAAATGGCCCATAGCATTTATGCCCTAGAACCGTACGAATTAGTAAGGAAAGGATAAGGGGTGGTACCCTGGTATAACACAAATTCGAAAATGAACTATTTCCGGCTGGCCAAACTAAGAGATTCTCCATGTGGGCAATGATACTAGAGGAAGAGGTACTTATTGCCTTTAAAATGGGCCAGAGCACTAATACCCTAGACCCGTACGAGTTTGTCAGTAGAGGGTTAAAAGGGGTTATGGTATCCTGGTTTACAACGAATTCGAACTGAACTTTTGCCGGCTGGCCAAACTAAGAGATACTCCACATCGACCATTATACCAGAGGTAGAGGTGGGTATTGCCTCTAAATTGGCCTATAACACTTATGCCCTGGACCCGTACGAGTTAGTCAGGGAAAGATAAGGGTGGTACCCTGGTATAACACAAATTCGAAAATGAACTATTGCCGGCTGGCCAAGCTAAGAGATTCTCCACGTGGGCAATGATACCAGAGAAAGAGGTACTTATTGCCTTTAAAATGGGCCATAACACTTATACCCTAGACCCGTACGAGTTTGTCAGTAGAGGGTTAGAAGGGGGATATGGTATCCTGGTTTACAACGAATTCGAACTGAACTTTTGCCGGCTGGTCAAACTAAGAGATTCTTCACATCGACCATTATACCAGAGGTAGAGGTGGGTATTGCCTCTAAAATGGCCTATAGCACTTATGCCCTAGACCCGTACGAGTTAGTCAGGGAAAGATAGGGTGGTACCCTTGTATAACACAAATTCGAAAATGAACTATTGACGGTGGCCAAACTAAGAGATTCTCCACGTGGGCAATGATACTAGAGGAAGAAGTACTTATTGCCTTTAAAATGGGCCAGAGCACTAATACCCTAGACCCGTACGAGTTTGTCAGTAGAGGGTTAAAAGGGGGATATGGTATCCTGGTTTACAACGAATTCGAACTGAACTTTTGCCGCCTGGCCAAACTAAGAGATTCTCCACATCGACCATTATACCAGAGGTAGAGGTGGGTATTGCCTCTAAAATGGCCCATAGCACTTATGCCCTAGACCCGTACGAATTAGTAAGGAAAGGATAAGGGGTGGTACCCTGGTATAACACACATTCGAAAATGAACTATTGCCGGCTGACCAAACTAAAAGATTCTCCACGTGGGCAATGATACTAGAGGAAGAGGTACTTATTGCTTTTAAAATGGCCCATAGCACTAATACCCTAGACCCGTACGAGTTTGTCAGTAGAGGGTTAAAAGGGGATATGGTATCCTGGTTTACAACGAATTCGAACTGAACTATTGCCGCCTGGCCAAACTAAGAGATTCTCCACATCGACCATTATACCAGATGTAGAGGTGGGTATTGCCTCTAAAATGGCCTATAGCACTTATGCCCTAGACCCGTACGAGTTAGTCAGAGAAGGATCGGGGTGGTACCCTGGTATAACACAAATTCGAAAATGAGCTATTGCCAACTGGCCAAACTAAGAGATTCTCCACGTGGGCAATGATACAAGAGAAAGAGGTACTTATTGCCTTTAAAATGGGTCAGAACACTTATATCCTAGACCCGTATGAGTTTGTCAGTAGAGGGTAAAAGGGGATATGGTATCCTGGTTTACAACGAATTCGAACTGAACTTTTGCCGGCTGGCCAAACTAAAGATTCTCCACATCGACCATTATACCAGAGGTAGAGATGGGTATTGCCTCTAAATTGGCCTATAACACTATGCCCTAGACCCGTACGAGGTAGTCAGGGAAAGATAGGGTGGTACCCTTGTATAACACAAATTCGAAAATGAACTATTGCCGGCTGGCAAAACTAAGAGATTCTCCACGTGGGCAATAATAGCAGAGAAAGAGGTACTTATTGCCTTTAAAATGGGCCATAACACGTATACCCTAGACCCGTACGAGTTTGTCAGTAGAGGGTTAAAAGGGGGATATGGTATCCTGGTTTACAACGAATTCGAACTGAACTATTGCCGCCTGGCCAAACTAAGAAATTCTCCACATCGACCATTATACCAGAGGTAGAGGTGGGTATTGCCTCTAAAATGGCCCATAGCATTTATGCCCTAGAACCGTACGAATTAGTAAGGAAAGGATAAGGGGTGGTACCCTGGTATAACACAAATTCGAAAATGAACTATTTCCGGCTGGCCAAACTAAGAGATTCTCCATGTGGGCAATGATACTAAGAAAGAGGTACTTATTGCCTTTAAAATGGGCCAGAGCACTAATACCCTAGACCCGTACGAGTTTGTCAGTAGAGGGTTAAAAGGGGATATGGTATCCTGGTTTACAACGAATTCGAACTGAACTTTTGCCGGCTGGCCAAACTAAGAGATACTCCACATCGACCATTATACCAGAGGTAGAGGTGGGTATTGCCTCTAAATTGGCCTATAACACTTATGCCCTGGACCCGTACGAGTTAGTCAGGGAAAGATAGGGGTGGTACCCTGGTATAACACAAATTCGAAAATGAACTATTGCCGGCTGGCCAAGCTAAGAGATTCTCCACGTGGGCAATGATACCAGAGAAAGAGGTACTTATTGCCTTTAAAATGGGCCATAACACTTATACCCTAGACCCGTACGAGTTTTTCAGTAGAGGGTTAAAAGGGGGATATGGTATCCTGGTTTACAACGAATTCGAACTGAACTATTGCCGCCTGGCCAAACTAAGAGATTCTCCACATCGACCATTATACCAGATGTAGAGGTGGGTATTGCCTCTAAAATGGCCTATAGCACTTATGCCCTAGACCCGTACGAGTTAGTCAGAGAAGGATCGGGGTGGTACCCTGGTATAACACAAATTCGAAAATGAACTATTGCCAACTGGCCAAACTAAGAGATTCTCCACGTGGGCAATGATACAAGAGAAAGAGGTACTTATTGCCTTTAAAATGGGCCATAACACTTATATCCTAGACCCGTATGAGTTTGTCAGTAGAGGGTAAAAGGGGATATGGTATCCTGGTTTACAACGAATTCGAACTGAACTTTTGCCGGCTGGCCAAACTAAGAGATTCTCCACATCGACCATTATACCAGAGGTAGAGGTGGGTATTGCCTCTAAATTGGCCTATAACACTTATGCCCTGGACCCGTACGATTTAGTCAGGGAAAGATAGGGGTGGTACCCTTGTATAACACAAATTCGAAAATGAACTATTGCCGGCTGGCCAAGCTAAGAGATTCTCCACGTGGGCAATGATACCAGAGAAAGAAGTACTTATTGCCTTTAAAATGGGCCATAACACTTATACCCTAGACCCGTACGAGTTTGTCAGTAGAGGGTTAAAAGGGGGATATGGGATCCTGGTTTACAACGAATTCGAACTGAACTATTGCCGCCTGGCCAAACTAAGAGATTCTCCACATCAACCATTATACCAGAGGTAGAGGTGGGTATTGTCTCTAAAATTGCCTATAGCACTTATGCCCTAGACCCGTACGAGTTAGTCAGGGGAAGATAGGGGTGGTACCCTTGTATAACACAAATTCGAAAATGAATTATTGCCGGCTGGCCAAACTAAGAGAATCTCAACGTGGGCAATGATAGCAGAGAAAGAAGTACTTATTGCCTTTAAAATGGGCCAGAACACTTATACCCTAGACCGGTACGAGTTTGTCAGTAACGGGTTAAAAGGAGGATATGGTATCCTGGTTTACAACGAATTCGAACTGAACTATTGCAGCCTGGCCAAACTAAGAGATTCTCCACATCGACCATTATACCAGAGGTAGAGGTGGGTATTGCCTCTAAAATGGCCTATAGCACTTATGCCCTAGACCCGTACGAGTTAGTCAGAGAAGGATCGGGGTGGTACCCTGGTATAACACAAATTCGAAAATGAACTATTGCCAACTGGCCAAACTAAGAGATTCTCCACGTGGGCAATGATACAAGAGAAAGAGGTACTTATTGCCTTTAAAATGGGCCAGAACACTTATATCCTAGACCCGTATGAGTTTGTCAGTAGAGGGTAAAAGGGGATATGGTATCCTGGTTTACAACGAATTCGAACTGAACTTTTGCCGGCTGGCCAAACTAAGAGATTCTCCACATCGACCATTATACCAGAGGTAGAGGTGGGTATTGCCTCTAAATTGGCCTATAGCACTTATGCCCTAGACCCGTACGAGTTAGTCAGGGGAAGATAGGGGTGGTACCCTTGTATAACACAAATTCGAAAATGAATTATTGCCGGCTGGCCAAACTAAGAGAATCTCAACGTGGGCAATGATAGCAGAGAAAGAAGTACTTATTGCCTTTAAAATGGGCCAGAACACTTATACCCTAGACCGGTACGAGTTTGTCAGTAAAGGGTTAAAAGGAGGATATGGTATCCTGGTTTACAACGAATTCGAACTGAACTATTGCAGCCTGGCCAAACTAAGAGATTCTCCACATCGACCATTATACCAGATGTAGAGGTGGGTATTGCCTCTAAAATGGCCTATAGCACGTATGCCCTAGACCCGTACGAGTTAGTCAGAGAAGGATCGGGGTGGTACCCTGGTATAACACAAATTCGAAAATGAACTATTGCCAACTGGCCAAACTAAGAGATTCTCCACGTGGGCAATGATACAAGAGAAAGAGGTACTTATTGCCTTTAAAATGGGCCAGAACACTTATATCCTAGACCCGTATGAGTTTGTCAGTAGAGGGTAAAAGGGGATATGGTATCCTGGTTTACAACGAATTCGAACTGAACTTTTGCCGGCTGGCCAAACTAAGAGATTCTCCACATCGACCATTATACCAGAGGTAGAGGTGGGTATTGCCTCTAAAATGGCCCATAGCACTTATGCCCTAGACCCGTACGAGTCAGTCAGAGAAGAATCGAGGTAGTACCCTGGTATAACACAAATTCGAAAATGAACTATTGCCGGCTGGCCAAACTGAGAGATTCTCCACGTGGGCAATGATACCAGAGAAAGAGGTACTTATTGCCTTTAAAATGGGCCATAACACTTATATCCTAGACCCGTACGAGTTTGTCAGTAGAGGGTTAAAAGGGGGATATGGTATCCTGGTTCACAACGAATTCGAATTGAACAATTGCCGCCTGGCCAAACTAAAAGATTCTCCACATCGACCATTATACCAGAATGACACATTTTTAAAATCAGGATGGTAAGTGAGTACAAGGGGTGTTCTGTTAGCTGCTTTATTCTTATCTTTGTACTCAAGAAGTTCTTGGCGACTAGTTCTGTTTGCTCTTTCGAAAGCGCTATCAATGATGTTGTTATTGTATCCTTAAACAACTAGATGTTTACGAAGTTGACTAAGTCTAGCATTTTTCGTATTTTCAGAAGAGCATGTTCTCTTGATTCGCAATGCCTGGCTGAATGGGATACCACGGGAGCAATGTTTAGGATGGCAACTTTTAGGAGAAATGAATTGATGTTTGTCCGTTTGTTTGGTATGAAGGTCCGTTATAATGGTTTCGTTCTTGATGTAACTCGTAGTATCGAGGAAGTTTATTTTCTCCAAAGATGATTCATATGTAGATTTTATTGAATGGTGGAAAGAGTTACAGTGTTCTAGAAATTCATTAGGATGTTCTTGTGAATCTGTCCATTTGAAATCAATATCGTCAATGAATCGGAACCATGAGAAGGGCTGATATGGAGCACTAGCCAAGAGGCGTTTTTCAAGTTGGCCCATAAATATGTTGGCATATGACGGGGCCATTTATGTGCCCATAGTAGTACCGCCAATCTGGAGATAGTGTTTTTCATTGAAATAGAAGTTGTTATTCTCCAGTACTAGTTTTAAGAAGTGTAACAAGGCACTCAGTAGGAGGATTTTTTTCACTACGAGTGTTCCATGCCTCTTCACACGCTGCTATTCCTTCGTCTTGTGGAATGTTGGTATATATATTCTCATGTGAAAGAACTACCCTCATTCATTCAAGATACAACTGATTATCTAAAGAAAATGGAAAGCCTCAATCCTTTACCTAGCAATACTATACTTGCATCAATGGACGTGTCTTCTTTATATACCAACATTCCACAAGACGAAGGAATGGCAGCGTGTGAAGAGGCATGGAACACTCGTAGTGAAAAAAAATCTCATACTGAGTGCCTTGTTACACTTCTTAAACTAGTACTGGAGAATAACGACTTCTCTTTCAATGAAAAACACTATCTCCAGATAGACGGTACTAGTATGGGCACAAAAATGGATCCGTCATATGCCAACATATTTATGGGCCAACTTGAAAAACGCCTCTTGGCTAGTGCTCCATATCAGCCCTTATTATGGTTCCGATTCATTGACGATATTGATTTCAAATGGACAGATTCACAAAAGAAAGAGCAAACAGAACTAGTCGCAAAGAACTTCTTGAGTACAAAGATAAGAATAAAGCAGCTAACAGAACACCCCTTGTACTCACCTACCATCCTGATTTTAAAAATGTGTCTTCCATTGTTCAGAAGCATTGGAAAATTATAGAAATTGATTTAAATCTAAAAAAAAATGTATTTTCATCACCACCAGTCATGGCCTTCAGAAGACCTAACAACATCCGTGACAAATTAGTGACATCTGTATTAGCAAAGCAGGCTTCTCCATCGCCCGGTTGCTACAAACAATGTGGTCGAAGGAATTGTTTGTGTTGTAAAGCTGCCAATACAAGCAGTTCTTTCATCAGCTCCGTTACTAAACAAAATTATACCATCTACTCTAATTCCAACTGTAAAACGGAGAACTCAATTTATATATTAACATGTGAAACTTGTGGCATTCAGTATGTGGGAGAAACAATGGATAAATTTAATATTCGGCTCAACAACCATCGTTCATCGTACAAAACCAACAAAAACTGTCCTCTCAAAAGACATCTTCGTTCAACGAAACATCCTTTTGAGAATGTTACTTTCCAAATTATAGAAGTCAACACCGAGTGGGACACCACGGCGAGAAGGAGAAGAGAAAACTTTTGGATCCACCAACTCCACACTTTAGAACCTGATGGTCTTAACGAATAAGACGAGAAAAGATACATGAAGGATAAAGAATAATTTAAAACAAAGCTTCGTCCTTTTTATCCCGTAATATTAGTCAATGGACGTTGCTTACTTTAACTACCAATTATGTATTTTCAAGGCAGCTAAATCCAAGTGCAACATATACATTGAGGTGCAAAATTTTCTTATTTTAAAGGCACCTAAGTGCAACATAGACGTGTTGAGCTGCAAAAGTTTCTTATCGTCTACATCCGATTTCACCTGGATAGATGCACGCTTGATAAAGCTAATTGGTCTAGCGAAATATTGCGTTTATTTTCATCATTTTGTAAATATTTTAAACATTCTTATATTTACATACCAAATAGTGTGTTAAAATTACATTGTTAGGCAATCTATAATTTTAATTGTGTAATTGAATTAATCTCTGTACTGATTAATCCACACTCCCATATATTTGTATGTCATGTGCTGCTATTTATAGGCACTTATATATAGATATAGGAAGATGTGGTGTGAGTGCCAATGAGACCACTCTCCATACAAATAACAATTTAAAAAGTAAACCATTATAGGTTAAAGTACGGCCTTCAACACGGAGCCTTGGCTCACACCGAACAACAAGCTATAAAGGGCCCCAAAATTACTAGTGTAAAACCATTCAAACGGGAAAACCAACGGTCTAATCTATATAAACAAAACGAGAAACGAGAAACACGTATATATTACATAAACAAACGACAACTACTGTACATCAGATTCCTGACTTAAGACAGGTGCAAACATTTGCAGCGGGATTAAACGTTTTAATGGATCCAAACCTTCTCCCTTTTTCTGAAACAATAGCATAACATCACAACAAAGAAAAACATACGATAAAATATCAATTGGCAGACTTAACTCAATCAAAAAACGTATGATTAAACAATGAACGAATAAATTTGATCTGCGATATCTGAATACAAATGCACAGTTAATTAAATATTAGAGACAAACATTCATGACCAAAAAGCTAACAAACAAATTCAAACACAGGACATGACTGAGAAATATTTAACCAATCAATGTTCACTTTAGAAAAAAAACGTTTTTTTTTATAATCTTGAAGTTTATACAAATGTTGTAAGAATAAGTGAAAAATTGAAGATATTACAAATAATCAAAGCTGGTGTACAGACAAGATCCATATAAATAAAAAATAACAAAAAAGCATTATAAACAGTATCAACAGGTCGAATTAACAAGAAAATACGATTTGAGAGTACTCGCAGTTACTGACAGCTAGTTAAAAGCCAAAACCAATTAATAATAAAAAATCATGCATCAGAGACTAAAATCGACTAAAACACATCACAGGGATTTAGTATTTTAACGTCATTAATAGTCAAAGAAGACATGACTTGTGCAATGCCAAAAATAAATGTATCGACAGGTAGTAGTATAGTGAAGAGCGACTTCTATAGAAATAAAAGTTAACGTGTCTGTGTCTCTATACATCTCGCCTCAAAAGATAATGAAATTTAGTTATGTTTTAATTTGCTAATGACAATATCAATATTAGTGCCAATGTGAACTATATTCAGAGATCTTATCACAATATTGGTACGATAACCCTTACTTATAAGTTTGTTTAAAGGTTCGATGAGTTTACAAGGATCACATAGTGATTTCCTCGCTTTAAGTACAATATTACCATAAAATTTAGGATGTGAAATACCATTTTTAATAAGCTTTCTACAGGTATAGCCAAATTTACTAATCAAATCTTTGTATCTATGAAAGAATTTAGTAAAAGTTTTAAGTAATTTATGGTATCGAAATCCCTGACACAACAATTTACCAGTGATGCATTGATTACGTTCGTTAAAATCTATGACATCAGAACACACACGGGCAAACCGAACGAGTTGCGATATATAAACACCGTATGATGGAGCCAAAGGCACATCGCCGTCTAAAAAAGGAAAATTAACAATAGGAAATGAAAAATCGTCTCTTTTGTCGTAAATTTTAGTGTGAAGTTTCCCGTTTGAAATAGAAATGTCTAAATCTAGAAAAGGACAACTGCTGCTGTTTATGTTAGATTTAGTTAAAGTAAGTTCGTTTGGGTAAATTTCTGAAGTATATTTAGAAAACTCTGGATTATTCAACGAAAAAATATCATCCAGATAACGGTAGGTATTTTTGAATGTATCAACCAAATGTAACAATGATGGGTCTTTACTGAGTTTGGTCATAAACTGAGATTCATAGCAATATAGAAATAAATCTGCTATTAAAGGGGCACAGTTGGTGCCCATAGGAATACCTACTACCTGACGATACACTTTATCGCCGAAACGTACATAAATGTTATCAAGCAGAAAGTTTAAAGCTTCAATCATATCCTCACATTTCCAGTAAGTGTATCTAGCATACTTTCCTTTTTCGTTACAGAAAAAGGCCTTAAACGAGTTACAGCAAATAAAATTACAATGAGATTTTTCGAAAGACCATTTTATCAAATACAAAAACTTTTTCTTTATAAGATTGTGTGGAAGTGTAGTGTACAGAGTAGAAAAATCATAACTGTCAACAGAATTGTAAGGACCATTGAAAGCATGTATTTTATCTAAAACTTCTAAAGAATTTTTAACACTCCAAAAATAATTAATACCATTATTTTCATAAGCTTTATTACAAAAGTTAATAACCAGTTCTTTGATAGTAGTAAGGGAGGTGGTTAGAAGCACTGATAGATTAGTAGTAGAACACTTACTGGAAGCGGAGATGAAACGGAATTTAAATGGTTTTTTGTGTAATTTCGGTAACCAGTACATGGTAGAGACTTTCAAATGTTCGGAAGATGCTTTAAGCTGGGCAGTGGCAGTGGTATGCTTGTTAACGATTTGACTCTCTGTGGTGCGCACTGACCTGAATGTAGAGGAATTGATAATTTCGTTTTGAAGAACTTTCGTGTAGTATATGCGTCACACCGCCACTACATTATTTGCTGCCTTGTCTGCCGGTACGAACACAAACCGCTCTGCGAGTACCTTGAGTTTGTTTTTTATTCTAGAAATGGGTATATCATGGTTCCTATTATTAATTTCAGAATTGTTTTCTAAATGAGATATTCGAATATCAACCGTATTCATAATTTTATTCAAATAACTGTCTAAAGATTTTTATCGGATTTTTCACGTTTGCACCAATTTTTACAATAGGCAAACAGAGCGTCTTTAATGACCTGACGACACTGTTTCCAATCTATTGTAGATGGAGGACGGTATTTCGGTCCTTTCTTTAGAAAAGTTATGACTTCACGGTCATCGACGATGTTGAGGTCTCCTGTGATAACATGACCATAGGGAACATATTTAAAACTAGATGTTTCGCAATCTCAAGTGGAAGGAACATTATTTTCTATATTGACGTCTGTTGTAATTGACGTATAATTGAAAATCAAATTTCTGCTTCGTTTTTTATAAGAATACGAAATAATGGGTTGTTCTATATTATCAAAATATGGAGGTATTAAGCTATAGACAGAAGAGTCATTGAATATGCTAGACAAATTAATAAAATCAATACCTCTATTTATATATTTTAATTTGAGAAAATGTCGTTTATGATTTTCAGGTTTATCAATAATAGGAAAAAGCCTGTGATGACAAAAGGCTGTAATAATACGGGTGTATTCATAAAATGGGCTAAAAAAAGAAATTTTATCACACTCCAGAAAAATAGCATCTAATTTACTTATAGGTATCTGACCCAGTTTGCATAATACTTGATGTCTGCCATTATTCTTTATTATAGATAACAGATCAGCAAGTGTATAATTTATACGATGTTTAATACGTTGATTACGGTTCTTGCGTTTACCATGAGACCTATTATTTCTAAGTCGTTTATCAACAATATTAATGACATCGATATGAGTTTTAGATATGTTCCCCTGCCCTAATATTTTATCATTTAGACCGAGAGGATAAGCTGTTTGAAGTCTTTTTATCCAAAACAATTTGCAAACTTGGCGTGATTTTTCAATTGCTTGTGCGATTCTCCTGGTTGTTTTTGAACGGTTTCGAGCGGTTGGAATTTTATATATTTCAGATTATGATTATGCTTATCTAAACTTTTGAATTTTTTGGGTCTACGAAAGCGGTAGAGATGTTCTTGATTTCTTCTGAAATACTCTCGTCCCGTCTGTCCCACATATTGAATACCACACTTAGGTTGGGTTCAAGTTACCACATATATTAGGTTTTGAGTTTTTCAGGTAATATCACAGGAAAAGGAGTATATATATAGATAGTGACTCTGATGACTCCAACGAATATAGATTTAGAAAGAAAAGCAACTGGGTCCCTAAACCAAGCAAAAACACCACCTTAGAATCATTTATAGACAATGTTAAAACGGATATACTTACAAATGTAAGAATAAACAATCAGACCTATGATAATTTAACACCTGATGAACGTGTGGCTTTGACAAATTTGAGAGATAATGACGACATTGTTATTAAACCTGCAGACAAAGGGAGTGCAGTTGTCGTCATGGACAAATCTAACTATGTCCAAGAGGCCATTCATTCGCCAATTAGATGATGACGCGTTTTACAAAAAACTTAATTCGGACCCCACCCTCCAATTCAGCGAGGAAATAACAGAATGTTTAAAGGAAATGTGTGACAATAACATCATTGATATAGATACTTTCAAATATTTAAAACCTGAAAATTCAAAACCTGGGCGATTCTACCTGCTCCCTAAAATTCATAAACCTGGTAACCCAGGTAGACCAATCGTCTCAGCTAATGGTCATCCCACCGAAAAAATATCCGAATTCGTTGATTACTATCTTCGACCACATGTAGAAAACTTGCCATCTTTTATTAAAGATTCTACAGATTACTTACTAAAAATGCAGGATTTAAACCCTCTACCTGCCAATACTACTCTTGTCACTATGGATGTCACCTCTCTCTATACGAATATTCCCCATGCGGATGGTATTGAAGCATGTAGAGAAGTTTGGGACTCTCGATCTCTTAAAATTCCACCTACTGATTGCTTAGTTGAAATGCTTACTATGGTCTTGAAAAAGAACAACTTCACATTCCAAGGAGAACACTATTTACAGACAAATGGCACTGCTATGGGTACAAAAATGGCTCCATCTTATGCCAATATATTCATGGGTAAATTTGAAAAGCAACTGCTGGAGTGCTCCATCGAAAAACCGCTTTCCTGGTATCGATTTATTGATGACGTTGACATGAAATGGGACAAGGGAGACCAAAAATTACAAACTTTTATAACAAATGCTAACAATCAACACCCTACCATCAAATTCACCCATGAAACATCTAATTCCACCATAAACTTCCTTGATACATCTAGCACCCTCTCTGTAGGTATAATAAACACAGATCTATACTCTAAACCTACAGATACTCATCAATACTTGTCGCCTGAAAGTTGCCATCCTCCACACTGCACGAAGAGCATTCCATACAGCCAAGCTCTCAGAATAAGGCGAATCTGCTCCTCTGAAGACACTGCAAAACAACGTCTGGGGCAGCTTAAAGGACATTTAAAAAGAAGGGGATATAAACACAAAAACATCAAAAATAGTTTTCGAAAAGCGGAATCCATCCCCAGAAGCAGTCTGCTAACTTACAAAGATAAACAGAAAAGTAAAAGAATCCCATGTGTGCTCACCTACCATCCATGCCTGAGAAATAGTTTCAAGACCATTCGTGATCATTGGACAGCAATCGAGAAACATTCGAAGTTATCCAAAATCTTTCCTGAGCCTCCCATGATTGCCTTCAAACAACCTAACAGCCTGAGAAATATACTTGTCCGTGCTGACCTTTCCAAACCTAACCATACTGTAGGTAATTGTCAGCCTTGTGGGGATAAGCGCTGCAAATGTTGCAACCAATTGCAGCATTCATCAACATTTCACAGTAAGACCACAGAAAAGACATACAAGATCTTCTGCAATGTCAACTGCAAAAGCTCAAACGTGATTTACGTTCTTGAGTGTCCTAGATGTGGTCTCCAATATGTTGGTGAATCTATGCAGCCATTTCACAAACGCCTTAATGGCCACAGGAGTGACCTCACAAAAAAACCGTATATTCCTGTCAGCCAACATTTCAGGTTACCAGATCACAATCTGAAAGATTTTGATCACATGAAGATCCTTGTGATCGAACAGGATTGTACATGGCAAAATAGGCAAAGAGAAAATCGGGAGAGGTTTTGGATAAAAACACTGGGTGTCCTCCATCCAGATGGAATCAATAGAAAGAAATAATTAAATTTACAGTCTAGTGTTTATATTATTATATTCAGGATTTTGGATTAAAATCAATCGACCAAAACTTACCTGTATTATTAGTGATCTATGTTTACACCTTATACATTATATCTCATTATTGTTAAAACTTTTGTCACCGAAGAAGGCCATTTGTTGAGCCGAAATATTTGCAATTATTGTATAATTTATATCATCTGTTCAGTTTTTCCATCTTTGTGCAATGATATTCAACACTTTTTAGTGTTTTGTTTTCCATCTATTTATCGGTATTGTTACACAATCTTTCAGACTCATATAATTTTTCCTGTTTGTGTAGTATTGTCAATTTTGATGATCCAATACCTATTAAGTTTACTGGTTGGTAGATTCTTATAGACTCTATATATATATAATATATATATGACTGTATCTTACATTAATTTGTAGGATCCTTTACTATAGATAATTTAGCTGATCTGTAACAATAACATCTTTATGCCTTATATATCATTTACTGTAGTACGCCGCTAGATTAAAACTGACGTGGAAAGGTAACACATGCCCACCGAAAGCTCTTTTTTTGAGAGCCCAGGTGGTCGTGTGGTCTAGCGGGACGGCTGCAGTGCAGGCGATTTGGTGTCACGATATCACAGTAGCATGGGTTCGAATCCCGGCGAGGCTAGAACCAAAAATTTGCGAAAGCAAATTTACAGATCTAACATTGTTGGGTTGATGTTTAGACGAGTTGTATATATATATATATATATATTATATATAAGTACGTCTGAGTCAGTGACAACCCTACAACAGATGTATCCATCGGATCGCCATCAATGATGGGGATACATGGCTGTGTACATAATGTATATACAACTCGTCTAAACATCAACCCAACAATGTTAGATCTGTAAATTTGCTTTCGCAAATTTTTGGTTCTTCCCTCGCCGAGATTCGAACCCATGCTACTGTGATATCGTGACACCAAATCGCCTGCACTGCAGCCGTCCCGCTAGACCACACGACCACCTGGGCTCTCAAAAAGAGCTTCGCTGGCCATGTGTTACCTTTCCACGTCAGTTTTAATCTAGCGGCGTACTACAGTACATGATATATAAGGCATGAAGATGTTATTGTTACAGATCAGCTAAATTATCTATAGTAAAGGATCCTACAAATTAATGTAAGATACAGTCACAGAAAATAATTATATTCATAAGTACGTCTGAGTCAGTGACAACCCTACAACAGATGTATCCATCGGATCGCCATCAATGATGGTGATACATGGCTGTGTACATAATGTATACACAACTCGTCTAAACATCAACCCAACAATGTTAGATCTGTAAATTTGCTTTCGCAAATTTTTGGTTCTTCCCTCGCCGGGATTCGAACCCATGCTACTGTGATATCGTGACACCAAATCGCCTGCACTGCAGCCGTCCCGCTAGACCACACGACCACCTGGGCTCTCAAAAAAAGAGCTTTCGCTGGCCATGTGTTACCTTTCCACGTCAGTTTTAATCTAGCGGCGTACTACAGTACATGATATATAAGGCATGAAGATGTTGTTATTACAGATCAGCTAAATTATCTTTAGTAAAGGATCCTACAAATTAATGTAAGATACAGTCACAGAAAATAATTATATTCATAAGTACGTCTGAGTCAGTGACAACCCTACAACAGATGTATCCATCGGATCGCCATCAATGATGGTGATACATGGCTGTGTACATAATGTATATACAACTCGTCTAAACATCAACCCAACAATGTTAGATCTGTAAATTTGCTTTCGCAAATTTTTGGTTATACCCTCGCCGGGATTCGAACCCATGCAACTGTGATATCGTGACACCAAATTGCCTGCACTGCAGCCGTCCCGCTAGACCACACGACCACCTGGGCTCTCGAAAAAAGAGCTTTCGCTGGCCATGTGTTACCTTTCCACGTCAGTTTTAATCTAGCGGCGTACTACAGTACATGATATATAAGGCATGAAGATGTTGTTGTTACAGATCAGCTAAATTATCTTTAGTAAAGGATCCTACAAATTAATGTAAGATACAGTCACAGAAAATAATTATATTCATAAGTACGTCTGAGTCAGTGACAACCCTACAACAGATGTATCCATCGGATCGCCATCAATGATGGTGATACATGGCTGTGTACATAATGTATATACAACTCGTCTAAACATCAACCCAACAATGTTAGATCTGTAAATTTGCTTTCGCAAATTTTTGGTTATACCCTCGCCGGGATTCGAACCCATGCTACTGTGATATCGTGACACCAAATCGCCTGCACCACAGCCGTCCCGCTAGACCACACGACCACCTGGGCTCTCAAAAAAAGAGCTTTCGCTGGCCATGTGTTACCTTTCCACGTCAGTTTTAATCTAGCGGCGTACTACAGTACATGATATATAAGGCATGAAGATGTTGTTGTTACAGATCAGCTAAATTATCTTTAGTAAAGGATCCTACAAATTAATGTAAGATACAGTCACAGAAAATAATTATATTCATAAGTACGTCTGAGTCAGTGACAACCCTACAACAGATGTATCCATCGGATCGCCATCAATGATGGTGATACATGGCTGTGTACATAATGTATATACAACTCGTCTAAACATCAACCCACGATATCACAGAAGCATGGGTTCGAATCCCGGCGAGGGTATAACCAAAAATTTGCGAAAGCAAATTTACAGATCTAACATTGTTGGGTTGATGTTTAGACGAGTTGTATATACATTATGTACACAGCCATGTATCACCATCATTGATGGCGATCCGATGGATACATCTGTTGTAGGGTTGTCACTGACTCAGACGTACTTATGAATATAATTATTTTCTGTGACTGTATCTTACATTAATTTGTAGGATCCTTTACTATAGATAATTTAGCTGATCTGTAACAATAACATCTTCATGCCTTATATATCATGTACTGCAGTACGCCGCTAGATTAAAACTGACGTGGAAAGGTAACACACGGCCAGCGAAAGCTCTTTTTTTAAGAGCCCAGGTGGTCGTGTGGTCTAGCGGGACGGCTGCAGTGCAGGCGATTTGGTGTCACGATATCACAGTAGCATGGGTTCGAATCCCGGCGAGGGTATAACCAAAAATTTGCGAAAGCAAATTTACAGATCTAACATTGTTGGGTTGATGTTTAGACGAGTTGTATATATATATATATATATTTGCATATTTATGTAATCAGTATTTTCCATAGATCTGATACCCAGTAGTTAAATGGTTCAAGATCTTGCTTGTTGGTGTATCCATGGCAACAACCTGCCTTTTTTTACTAATAATATTGCAAAAAGGGGTGGAAGATGTCACATATTTTCCCAAAATTTTATCAAAAATAGAATTTCAATCCCCTTGAGAATACTTTTTTTCTGAAACTGTTTACATATATATCTATCACGATTTCAAATAAATATCGTTTGTCTTTCGTCTATTTTTTTTACAATAAAATTGTATCAAAAAGCGTATGAAAAAAGTGTTTGTAAATATTCGACGTACGGTAACATATATTTTTAAATTTCTGTGTCATTTGGTGTTCTGTGGAGAGTTGTCTCATTGGCTACATCTTCTTATTTTTATACTACAAAAAGTTCTGGACATACGGAAAATAGCCACAGTCAAACAAAAGTAGCCCATTAAACAGCTAAAATAATAATATTGATGTTCTTAAAAACTAACTTTGAAGGCTAAATTAATCATCAGCTGTCTAATAATGAATTTTAATACACAATTACTTTCATATTTGAAAAATCCTCTAAGGCCAAAATGCAGAATCCACTTCCCTTCCGAAACACCTGAGATCATCCAATGTTTTATTGGTTTTCGTGTTGCTAAGTATTTATCTTTTTTGTTCTGTTATGTAGACTTCTGTTTGTCTTCTCTTCGGCTTTCGTTTTTCGCTATGGATGTGTCGGTTTGACCTTTGAGTTTGATTGTTCCTTTAGTATCTGTGTTCTCAATTTAAAATTTTACACCTCCTTGCAAAAGTACAGACGCGTACTGTATATGGTAGAATTTGTGTACAGTTAAAAATAAATATTGACAATATATTTTTGCAGAAGCAAAGTTATGAGAGTTAATGAGAACTGCACACATTTTTAAAGTCATGTATGGCCATGTAGAGATCGAAGAGTGGTCGAATGTGGTCGCGTAGAGATCGGTTATTGGTCGAGTTGGTCTGGGATGCCAAACATTTAGAAGTCGTAGTGATCATGAAGCGATCGGGCATTGGTTGTCTTAATCTTGGCCACATATCGTACAGGTTGTCGTTGATCGGGAAATGATCGGATATTAGTCGAGCAAAGATCGTAATGATTGAGAACTGATCGATAAATTATTTGTATTCCGACCAAACTCGATCTCTACACGATCCTTTCCCGATCAATTCGACCGCTACTGAACGAATTCTCGATCTCTTCTCGAGTGACTGGTTTTCTGGATCCTTAATCCAATGTTTTTGACATGTCAAAAACTCTCGGGTAGAAAGTCAGATCGATGACGACCAAGGTAGACCACCCCGAACATTCTTGTCGATTGAGACAGAGCAGTCTCCCGACCGCTTAATTTATCTTGGTCGAGATTGCTCCAATTGGTCTGATCGGCAGTGTGAACCTAGCTTTACTGAAATCCTTCTGCAAATACAGGACCACCATATTACCAGTAGAAAGACCCCAATATATATATGCATTGTAAGAAGATGTGGTATGTGCCAATGAAACAACTCTCAATCAAAGTCACTATGTTCAATGATCTTCAATTTCTACTGAAGATTGGCTGTCAAAATGCTAACATTCCAATTTTGAATAACAGTTATTACAGCAAATACATTCTCACAATAACAGATAACAAAATAAATAAAAGTCCTATAACAGCTAACAAAGAATAAGACAATAACAGCTAACAGTAAATATTTTTTTCAGAATAACAGATAAAAAAGAACAGCATAACAGTTAAACCCCTCTCAAATGGATGTCAAGTTACGAGAGACTTCACGACCTCGAGACGAAAATATGCAAATAAATATGCTTTTGTCACTTTTATAGGAGATCGGTATTTAACATTTAGTAGCCAACCACGATTTTTCACCTCCTTTTTAGGAGATCGGTATTTGGCATTTAGTACCCAACCACGATAACAATCGAAAGCTCTCGTACATTTATATTACTTGCATCGTAAATGAACGAGGTGTTAGATTATGTATTCATATTGACCTAGGGTCATTTGCATAAATCATCATTGAGTCTTACTTTTTTCTCGTGGTCCCGTGATAATCTTTGAAAATGAAAGTCAGAATGCAAAAATCGTTGGATCACTGTGAAACCTGTTTTAATATGGAAAAATAAAGGATGGCATGTAGGTGAAACTAACATAAATGAAGTGATAAATGAAAATGAACAGATTGATGCCCAATTTATATAATTTCAAGACCGTTAGTGGGCACCAGAAGCGCTGAAGCAGCGCATCTACTTTGGACGAACAAATATCCCCTTTTTGATATGGGACGAGCTCTGACGTATCACGGGCCCAGCTTGTCTGGCAAAGCAGCCGTTGGACGTCAGAGTAATCTCGGACTATGGCTGCCATAAGTGTTACTTCTTTATCATTTTAGCATACATCAGGACTGTTGAGTTTTCCTGAATAAGCTACACAATTTGACATACTGTATTTTTCTGTTTGTATGTCTTTCGATATACTATAGGCATTGGTTTTGTCCATTGTCGAAGGACGTCAGGTGACCTATAGATGTTTTCATTCATTTTCTACTGTAATTGTCGGATAGTTTCCAACAGAACCGGTGTACATCCCATCCAAATTCAATCAATTGGTAAACACATTTGCGCGTTAAGAATTACTTGCACAATCTAAGAATGTTGTCCATGACATGAAATATGTTAAAGATATCTTTTATTACTCAATTTAGAAAAAGACAACGACTTAGAATAAAAGAAACAATACGTTTTAAAGCAGAGGTACATCCCTTGCTGATCTAACCATCATACATAATTTACCATGTTTTTCTTTACCATGTTTACAGAATACATTAATTGCTAATTTCGAAGGTATGGAATCCCCTTCAGTTATTCCAACGCAGCATTAAAAAGACTGATAATTATCAAAAGAGAAGATGTGGTATGATTGACAATGAGACAACTTTCCACAAGATACTAAATGACACAGAAATTAACAGCTATAGGTCACCATACGGCATTCAACAATGAAAACGTTATTTGTCAGGGAAAATATTTATAAACTACTTACTGATGACATCAAGTTGGATACTTGTGGAGCTGAAATATTTCTCTGCATGTAACGTACAACTGCAGTTAATTCCATTATGGACTGACGACGACATAAAGGTCAAAGTTGAAATGATTTCTGTAGACTGAGTGATTACTTTCGGATGTTTTGATGCATGGAGATCCGTACAATTCCAGACCAATTGTATTTTCACACTATTCGCAAAAGCTTTGCATCTCAAATCCGTTTGAATTCCAGCTGCTATAGGCATACTACTTGATGCTTCCACATAAGGGCCCTTTATATCTACATAACATTTCATGCAACAATGAAACAATTGTCACTGAACGTTGAGCAGGCGATAATCAATTATCAATTAAAATCCTAAAGCTGTAAGACTAAACAATACATACTTTTTGTAGATGAATCAAGTTCCAAGTTTTACTTGCATATTTATGTTTGTATAAACATGAGATAAAGATTGACGAAATAAAGTGTATTATTTTCGTTGCCTAGTATATAACCAGCAAAACATCAATGATAAAATTTATTTCTGCAAATTACTGAACTTTAATTTGAATCTTTTTCTAATATGAACATGTTTCTATTTTTTTTACTCATTATAGAAGTATCACTGGTGTTGAACTAACTATGCTAACTGGAATTACCACGATCTCAAATACAGTGGAAGTAGAAACTGGAAAAATCGTTTCCTGCTAATTTCTTCATGATTTTTTTTCTCTCGAGAGAATTACTTAGCAGCTATGTCGATCTGTACGGATGTGTTGTATGTTTGTGTTTTTAATATAATTTATGTCCTCGTTACCAAAATAATAATCGTCGAAAATGTAAGGAAGATAATCATAAATATACAGACTATCAGATAGTCGTAATTCGGACATGACAATAGTTATCATCAATAATAATCGTAATTGTAGTTGCTGATGGGAACGGCAACTATATATTAATTTTGTTTAAAAGTTTGACAGTGTGACGAGAGTTAGTGAAAAAATAGCAGGAAACTATTTTACCTACTTCTGCCTCCCCTTACTGTGATCGTGGTAACCGCAGTCACCACGATCAATCACAGGGGATTATGTATCAATAAATTCATATTGTATTAACAATGATTTCTTACCGAAAACTTTGGTACTAATATTACTAGACTTTTGACCAACTTTTCTAAATTTCATAACGCACTTGGAATCTAGCATATGGATATCTGAGGGAATAGTGAATCTCAATGCATACCAAAGTCCTGTTGTAGCACATAAGCAATTATGATATATACAGTCCAAGTTTTTCTCTCCTGTTAAACATTTTCCATTACTTCTTCTTACGTTGGTATATGAGCTTCCATTAATCAAAAATTCTGCATATGATCCAACCGGCGATGAAACCGAACTACAGTTTAATAGGATAGTAGAGTTTTTTATTGTATACTCTGGTCCATTTAGCTGAACATATGAGCACCTAACTTCTGCAAAGAAAAAAATATTTAATCGAAAACACATGTTCTAACCAATAAGCTGGAGAACTTAACAACAGTTGACAATAGGATAATTACTTGTTTGCATCTGTGTCCTTCCTTTATACCTTTTCTGCTTCACATTTACTGACATGTTTTACTAACAAAACACAGAAATATGTATTGTCCTTCATAATTTCTAAGTATTGATGATAATATAAATTTCGCATGTTCGGGAGGTTACCGCATATAAGTGTGAAAAGTCTTAAAACCAAACAATTTGAATTGACTAGACACTGATAACGGGAATTGAAAAATTACCACAATACACACACATTAGCATGTTATAAAGAAAACAACAAAGTCCATGGTTTTTTGTACTATCTATATAATTTTTTGTCAAATAGAACAGATCTTTTGTGGTAATATGAGGACTGTTGTTTCATTTTTTAATCTGTATTTGTCTAGTTTTAAGCCTCATCTTACTCGTCATTTTTTTAAAAAGAGGACTGGTTAGTTGAAGACTCACAATGACATGAGGCGTTTTGGTGGTAAATACTATCTAAACTATACCCTCGCTGTGTCGAAGACTTATTGTTTGCCTTCTGTATTCTGTTCTGTGGTCGGGTTGTTGTCTCTTTGACATATTCCCCATGTCCGTTCTCAATTTTATCTTTTTATTTTTTATTTTCTATTCATCCATGCTGTATCTTTGTGATCTATCCGGATTTGTAAATGGTGCAGAATTTTAAGTTGAAGACATGTTATGAAGATATTTTTTTTATTTCTATTACTTGTCGAAACTTGAAAAATTATACGAAACGCGCGTCTGGCGTACTTAATTATAATCCGGATACCTTTGATAACTATTTACACCACTGGGTCGATGCCACTGCTGGTGGACGTTTCGTCCCCGAGTGTATCACCAGCTCAGTAGTCAACACTCTGGTGTTGACATGAATATCATTAGTGTGGTCATTTGTATAAATTTCCTGTTTACAAAACTTTGAATTGTTCGAAAAACTAAGGATTTTCTTATCCCAGACATAGATTACCTTAGCCGTATTTGGCACAACTTTTTGGAATTTTGGATCCTCAATGCTCTTCAACTTTGTTCTTGTTTGGCTTTTTAAATATTTTGATATGAGCGCCACTGATGAGTCTTATGAAGACGAAACGCGCGTCTGGCGTACTAAAGTATAATCCAGGTACCTTTGATAACTTTAATACCATTTTAATCGTCAACATCCAACGTTTTATATGTTATTGGTCCTTAAATTAAGAAAAAGGTTGTAAGAAGAACTTCTTTATATATGATCTACACTTGCATAACGTCCCTTTCTAAATCACAATTTTTTTTACATTGCCATTTATTAATTAACGTGAAAAAGTCAATTATCAAAGAGAAGCAGTTGATAAGAATTATAAAAGTGTTTTATAGTTATTTTTGATTAATTAAATGAAAATCAATTTCGTTAATTGAATTAACATAAACGTGTACTGAGACTCGACAATTCTAGTCGTCATTTACTCTTATTATTATGCTAATTTGAGCATGTGATAGTTGAGTAGTAAAAGTCCGTGCAATTTAACGGTCACTTTTATCATGAAACCCAAACGGAGAGGACGTTGAAAACTTAAGATCCATTCTCTCCCACCCTTATAAATTGAACTTTGTTTGCTGCTGGTTTTATTTGTTTTTCAGATGCTCAAGTCTTCATACAAATAGACGTCATGGTAACATGCTGAAGCACAGTCACTCAACCGGAGCATATTTATTCATATTATGCAGACTATTATAGTATACCAGCTTCTAGTTCTGAAATATTGCTGTGATACAATGATTAGTTCAATCGTCATCAAGATTATCTTGATTGACAAAATTTTGATTGTGTACTGTTGTTGTTGCTATTTGAATGAATTTTGATTAAATGTTACCATGGCAGTTCAATATCCAAACAAAAATCAGTGTTTGTTATTTGAGTGAAATGCATATTAAGGCATCAATTAATGACGTCTGTTCGTAAATTCTGATATTTGGGTAATTCACATCAAGTAATTACATTGATCAAATGATAGTTTCAATATTAACACAACGTTGCCCGCTGTATCTCTATTTTTCACATTTTTACCTATTATTTCTGTTTGTTTTGTTCACACATTGTTGTAAATATAATGGAATTTTATACGACTTTCATACAAGTGAGATGTTTAGCTAGCTATAGAACGAGGTTAAATCCACTGTTTTCTACTGAAGAAAATGTATGGACAAAATTAGAAATATGACAGTGGTTATATATTTGTTTGATGTATTTGAGCTTTTGATTTGATTAGAAATTTTCTGTTTCAAATTTTCCTCGGAGTTCAGTATTTTTATGATTTTACTATTTATCAGTATCTTATAAAAGAGGGACGAAAGATACCAAAGGGACAGTCAAACTCATAAATCTAAAACAAACTGACAACGCCATGGCTAAAAATGGAAAAGACAAACAGAAAAACAATAGTACACATGACACAACATAGAAAACTAAAGAATAAACAACACCAACCCCACCAAAAATTAGGGGTGATCTCAGGTGCTCCGGAAGGGTAAGCAGATCCTGCTCCACATGTGGCACCCGTCGTGTTGCTTATGTGATTACAAATCCGATAAATAGTCTAATTCGGTAGGTCACATTCATGAAAGGGAAGGGGATTGTAGTTACGACGTAAGGAACATATCCGATATCATTTGTGAAACGGTTATTCCATAACGGTCAACCGACTCGTGATGGCGTCTGTAAAATTTACGAAGGGATGATTTCAACTTCACCATTTGGAACTCTTGGTTTAATAGCTTCCTTGTGAGCAGTAACCCTCTATCAAGAAAATCATGATAGGAAATGCAAGCACGGGAATATCGTATCAATTGGGAGATATATACCCCGTATGCAGGTGCTGCTGGAATGCTACTTAGAAATGGAAAGTTCACAATTGGAAAGCTCAAATCATCTCTTTTGTCGTAAAGTTTTGTTTTCAACCGACCCTCATTGTCAATTTCTAGATGTAAGTCAAGATATGAAGCCGACTTAACTGTATCTGTAGTATCCTTTATCTCCAATTCGATGGGATAGATGCGTTCCACATAGTCACCAAATTTTGAATTGTTTAGTGAAAGAACGTCATCAATATAGCGGAAAGTAGAGTTAAAGGATATTGCTAACTTCTTATCTTTCTTCCTAAGAAGTTCCTGCATGAAGTCTATTACGAGTTGGTTGACCGTAATCCAATATCTATTTCACAGATGACGATGATTAATTTTCGGATTGTGGGTACCCGTTCTCATCCATTCGAATATGACCATCCGAATTAGACTTATTACTGGATTTGTACTTATATAAGCGACACGGCTGGTGTCAGATGAAGAGCAGGATCTGTTTATACTTTAGGAGTACCGGATATCAACCCCTGTTTTGGTTAGGCTTGTATCGCTCAGTTTTAAGTTTTCTATGTTGTGAATGGTAAACTGGGTTTTGTATTTTGAGGTATTTTCCTTCTTTTGCATTGTCAGTTTATTTCGACTTGTGAGTTTCAATGTCCCTTTGAACATAATCAGTTCTTATAGGTTTCGGGACCATAAATCACGCACATCCAACGTAATTGTTAAATTGATTGTTACGTCAACATCAATTCAGTTAAAAAGAAAGAACCTTGCAAAAATTAGAATGATTTGTCGTTTTATCAAACAAGATCATTGTATTTTGCTTTGTTTTAATAAAGGAATGTCCTTTATCTTGAATCTTCTATCAGGCAATGATCTTTGATTGGTTGTTAGTTAAGCATGGATAAATACTCTTGTACATATCCTTGTTATACTTGCATAAAAAGGAACACACATCTATTATACCCTAAAAGGTTTTTTGGAAATACAGTTTGGTATCAGCATTAGGTTCACATATACATATATTCTCATGAGTAGGCACGGTAACATAATCAGAATTATTGGGATAAACAAGTTTTACTTATCACTGGCAATGAATTGAAACAGTTTATTAGTTGTGTCTTTCGGAGCTTCCAAAGAATGATTTCAGTTTCCGTAATACTTTATTCCTCCCGCATGTTGAAGTTTCTTTAAAATATAAAAATCAGTCAGATTAAGATAGGTTCACACTGCCGATCAGATCAACTCGATCAATCCGATTTTGAGTAATCGGGTTACTGGTCCGACTCAATCGACAAGAATGTTCGGGGTGGTCTACCTATGTCGTCATCGATCTGAATTTCTACCAAAGAATTTTTGACACATTCGAGTAAGGACCGAGAAGCCAGTTGGGAGCTTCCAAAGAATGATTTCAATTTCCGTAATACTTTATTCCTCCCGCATGTTGAAGTTTATTTAAAAAAAATTAGTCAGATTTATGCTAGGTTCACACTGCTGATCAGACCAACTCGATCAAGACAAAGTAAGCGATCGGGAGACTGGTCTGTCTCAATCGACAAGAACGTTCGGGGTGGTCTACCTTGGTCGTCATCTATTTGACTTTCTACCCTAGACAGATACTTTCAGGAAGCTTTTATAACCATTGGGGTCCTCTTTGTTCAGCACCTGCAAGTCTCTCCTTCTTTTGATTTTGCCATTTGATTAGGGTCTTTCCGTTTTACGACCCCTATACGTTCAAGTCGATCTAGTATGGCCGAGATCTGGCTGAGATCGAGTATAGTTGATTTGGTCTAGCTAGTCGAGTAAAGATCGAGTAGAGATCGTGAATTGGTCAGAATTATCGAATATGCATTCAATTAGTGGTCGGGTTTGAGTTGTGATGGAGTCGTTAAGGAGTCGTGAATGGTCGGGTTAAAGTCGTGTACAGTCGGATAGCAGTCGGGTATAAGTCGTAAAGAGGACCGATCAACAATTTGGTCCCGCTTGGTCGTTGAAATTTGAACAATCGAGATCAACTCAGCTAGGTTCACACTGCCGATCAGATCAACTCGGTCAATCCGGATCAAGACATTTTTAGTAATCGGGTTACTGATCCGACTCAATCGACAAGAATATTCGCGGTGGTCTATCTATGTCGTCATCGATCTGAATTTCTACCAAAGAATTGTTGACACATTCGAGTAAAAATGAAGAAGCCAGTCACTCGAGAAGACATCGAGGATTCGTCGAGTAGCGGTCAAATTAATCGAGAAAGGATCGGGTAGAGATCGAGTTTGATAGGAATACAAATATTTTACCGATCAGTATTCAATCATCGCGAACTTTGCTTGACTAAAATTCGATCATTTCCCGATCAACGGCAACCTGATTGATATATTGTCCAGATAAACTCGACTAATGCCCGATCGCTTCCAGATCACTGCGAATTCTATATTTATTTTATCCAAGACCAACTCGACCACTCTACGACCTCTACTCGGCCATACACGAGTACACATGACTGCACACGATCTGAATAACTCTCATAACTTTGCTTCCGCAAAAGTATTTTGTCACCATTTATTTTAAACTGTACTTGTGCAAGGACGGGTAAAATGTTGAAATAGAGGCAAATGATACCCAAGGAACAATCAAACTCAATGGTCGAAAACAACCGACACAGCCATAGCGTTAGACTTTAACCGACGAGAAGACAAACGACAGTCCATAACACAACATACACAACTAAAACCTTAGCAACACGAAACCCAATAAAACTTGGGATAATCTCAGGTATTCCGGAAGGGAAATAGATGCTGCATTTTTCGTCCCAGAGAAATGTTTCACATTTGAAAGTAATTGATGAATTAAATTCACTATTAGACAGCTGATGACTAATCTAGCCTTCAAAATTAGTTTTTAGGAGCATCAAGATTATTTTTTATCTGTTTTATGTGGTATTGTTAGTTTAGACTTTACTGATGTCCAGATATGGTGTGCTGGTGGTCTGTACCACAGGATTGTGTATGCGTCTAGTGTGGTTAGTGCCATAGGCTCTCTATCACCGCTGGCTAGCCTGCATTGCAGGTGAACAGAAAGCCGAGTGCGTAAGTCTTTCTGCCAGTACATAGCCTCTACACTATTCAAGACTTCTACAATGCCTCCTCGCGACAGCACATGGTAACTAGGATCTAGCATCCTAGGCATTATTGTAGAGGATCTCGGAGCAGCAAGGGCCCCAGAGATGCAGTGTGTAGGCCCATCGGCGTGTGGATACGCCCTTGCACTCATCAACCTTGTCCCAACTATGGGTAAATAGTACCACTGCCTTGTGGTTAGTTTCGGGAAAGTCAAAGGCTATGGGAGCAGACCCAGAAAGAAAAGCCGGGAAGATTGAACTCGTCAGCCATGGTAGGCAATCGTCTATGGGAAGGAAAACCTAGACAACAAAACTCCATCCTACAGGTAGTAGGTTTCTCGTATGGCTAATCACCAGACAGAGTAAAAAATTGATGATTACGGAAACCCAAGATACATTAAGAAATAATCAGGGCCTTAAATGCCGACCGGCATGAAGAGGATAGGTGAGAGGTGAGAGATGTCCAGATATAATTGTAGTAAAAAAATAAGAAAATGTGATATAATTTCCAATGAGACAACTCTCCAAAGAACACCAAAATGACACAGAAATTAACAATTATATTTCACCTTACAGTCAAATGTTTACAAACACTTTTGTCAAACAAAGTTTTTGACGCAATTTTACACAAAAATGAGACTAAAGACAAACGATTTTTATTTGAATTTCTTGATACATGTAGTTATATGTAAACAGTTTCACTTTTTGCAATATATTTTAACAAATACAAGCAGGTTGTTGCCATGGATACGACAACAAAGAAATATATTTAACCATTCAACTTCTGGATATCAAATATATGGACAATACGGATGACATACATATGTACATATATGACACAAGTAGAAGAATTAATTTGTAAGAAAGCAACGAAAAGGAGAAACTAAATTTTTGTATATTGCTATCTAACATAATAACTAATCCAGTAACACATCTCATTTGTGGTGTCATGTTCACAAAAAGAGCAGTAAACCTTCCATAACTTATCAGCGTCCACTCTGAGGATTTTTTTATAATCATAAGTAGTACATTTTTTGTTGTTGTGTTTATTCATATAAGATCTTGAAATATTTTTTAACTAGATTATTAAAGGATTTTGTACGATATTCGTGTACCTGCCCTACATTGGCTCCTTTTTTAGGGCATGTAACAGTAGTTGATAGAACCCCTTATTTTTATTTTACAAAACACCACTATCACAAATATTAAAAGTGTATGTTTGATTGTTTCGAAGAGATTCCAATTAGTTTTTTTAAATGAAGTATGGTCTTATTAATAAGCTCGGGATCACATAATAGTTTTTGATATATCTGCAGATGCGGATACGTCAACGAATACGATACGGTTGATACGTTTGTAAATGACCGACCTCTAATACGCACTACGGCTCATTTAGAATGTGAATTAAAACTCAGTAATTAATCTAGATATAAACGATAAAAGTCATTATCCAAACACAATAAAAAAAATATTACTGTCACTGCATAAAGAAAGCCAAACTATGAAGGTTTTACACTAAATCCATTGGATTGATAATTAAGTCTTAGATGCATGATTTTTTTTAATAGTTGTCAATGGCTTTGAACTACTAAGTGTCGTTTGGTTGTTGGGATATACAAGTACCCGGCCCCGTCTACTGTTTCGTATATTTCTAAATGTATCCATCTGATGAGTTAAGACTTTTTCAACTGATTGTTTTTCCACTGTCCTAGTTTTGGGAAGGTTAGGATCCCGTTAACAAGTTTAATCCCGTCACATTATGTATGTATGTGTCTGTCCGGGGTCAGAAGCCTGTAATTCAGTGGTTGTCGTTTGTTGATGTGTTACATATTTGTTTTTTCGTTCATGTTTTGTACATAAATTAGGCTGTTAGTTTTCTCGTTCGAATTGTTTAGTCGTTAATTTCTTTGTCATTTGGTCTCTTGTGAAGAGTTGTCACACTGACATCTTCTTTTTTTATATTTTGAATAATTTTCTTTTGAAAAGCAATACATTTTTTACAACAGAGAATCAAGATTTAATTCTCCACGACCCAGAACCAAGTGTGAAATACGTGGCTGTTATTCAATAGAATATTGAAATATTCGATCAGTAGATCATTTGATAGAAGAAAAAGGTATATATATAGATTTTAAAAGTTCAGAACTTACACAAAGACAGCTCGAAATTATACATTAACATATAACACGGAAACGAATATCAAAACATGTATGTCAGTATGATTTCCTATTCAGTGTCAAAGAGTAAAATTTGCAAAATGTTACACACGATTTTGTTAAATCTGGCTTGTTTTAAAAGTGTAATGAAAAGTTATACATTGAAATTCATCTCCCATTTATGATAATGTCCCATTATTGTAGTGACAAATTGACAAAAAGTTACAGTATTTGTTTCTATAGTTTAAATGCGTGTCAATAACGATGTAAAACCTGTCAAAAATGGAACTTTAAAAATAAATTACCCAATAGGCAACAACAAACTATTAAACCAATTAAATGCTGGAGTAAATTATAGTTTGCATTTATATCAAGGGAAATAATAACTTCAAACATGTCATTATTTTATGCCTTGAATCATATTTCATTGAAACATGGTATCGTTCGGGTTGATTCTTCGAAAGAATGACCTATCGTTCTGAAAGAAAATAGGTCCATATAGGTATATATGACTATTTAGTTAACCATAGAGAGTTAATATAACACGATATCATATTCTCACTCTTTATGAAATATGTAAATATATCTTTAAAATAGTAATTTAGTTTTTAAGACCATGAAGACGGTATAGTTACCTATAAAACAAGCAAGTCGGTATATATCATTTATCGTTTGGAGTGATTTAAGATTTACATTGTACACAAAATAATGTAAAATATGTTATGTCCCACCCTCTGATTGACAAACATATCATGTGTTAGCATAAAATTGTTAAAAAAAGTCTTAAGTCTGGCTACACTCGGTGTTTGTTTTTCTTTTAATTTAAAGGAATTACACCATATCAAAATCCAGGAACCGCCCCTAAAGGTAAGAGTACCTACAGCTGAACTGTGTAGTATCCCCGAGGTAGTTAATGCACACCTTTTCTGTACATTATCTATACTATTAAACGAGATGACCTCATTTTGTGTGTCGTTTCTCTTCCTTTCACAATAAATCAATCATCATACCTCTGTGTCCTATAGGTAACATGCATAGTCGCATTTGTCATTCATTCTTTTGATTATTCAGATTGAGTTATTTTGGGAGATAAACGACAAAAAAGGAGTTCGGATATGATTCCGTCATCAGACTGAATTTAAGTCATAGATAAGACCTCCGGTTTGAAACATGCACAAATACAACCAATCGTATGATAGATAACAAAAAAGAAAAATAAATAAGCCAATCAGAGCGTTCTCAATATCATAATGTTTAGATCGCAAGAACCACAACCATCATACCTCCTTATAGAGGACAATTATTTTTCGCGTTTATCTACATGTAAACTACGATTATACTACTTCAATATATATAGACTCTCTGTATTCTGTCTACGGTTTTCTTTGAAATGTTTACTATCTAAGGGGTCATACCAGTTGCATATATATTAAGATAAGTAAAACATGTGACACAAGTGCAACCAATCGTATGATAGATAACAAAAATGAAAAATAAATAAACCATTCAGAGCGTTCTCCATGTCATGGTGTTTAGATCACAAGAATCACAACTATTATACTTCCTTATAGAGGAAAATTATTTTTCGCGTTTCATATCATGGTGTTTAGATCGCATGAACCACAATTATTATACCTCCTTAGAGAGGAGAATTATTTTCGGCGTTTATCTACATGTAAACTACGATTATACTACTTTAATACATAGAGACTCTCTGTATTCTGTCAGGGACTTTCTATGTTAGTATAGAAAGTCCCTGATTCTGTCTACTGTTTTCTTTGAAATGTTTACTATTTAAGGGGTCATACCACTTGCATATATATTAGTAAGTAAAACATGCTCAACTTCATGTAAAACTACCTCGACCAAAAACTTTAACCTGAAGCGGGACAAACGGACGGACGGACGGACGGACGGACGACCGAACGAACGAACGAACGAACGAACGCACGGATGCACAGACTAGAAAACATAACGCCCATAAATAGGGCATTAAAATTTATGGTTGAAAATAGTGATTTGGCAAAAATGAAAGTAAGGTAGAGATTAGAGGGAGACAGGACTTTTCTCGGGGCGTCGGGATCGGGTGTTTTTAAGCTCGGGATTTGGGGATTGATTCTTACGGAATCTGGGAATATTTTTCGATTTCGGGATTTCGGGATATGAATTTCTTTAAATTCTGCATCTCGGGATTTCATGATTTTAAGCCCGGGATTTCGGGATCGAAAGGGAAAATAGTGATTTGGCAAAAATGAAAGTAAGGTATAGACTAGAGGGAGGCAGGACTTTTTCGGGGCGTCGGGATCGGGTGTTTTTAAGCTCGGGATTTGGGGATTGATCCTTACGGAATCTGGGAATATATTTTTCGATTTCGGGATTTCGGGATATGAATTTCTTTAAATTCTGCATCTCGGGATTTCATGATTTTAAGCCCGGGATTTCGGGATCAGGACCCCTCCGACCACCCCTCAAATTAGCCTAAGTCGGTTTTAGTCATTTATACATCATTCATATCCTACCATTGGTATGTTAATAAGGCTCTCAAAAGAAAAGGCACCGATGGATTGTCCTAGAAGCAAATTTTATTAGACTAATAATGGTCTATATATAAGCAGTTACATTTATTTCATGTTTGAAACGGTGCAAATTTTTAATTTGATTTGACTTTTACCAAAAGAGGCACTGTAGCAAAGGAGACGAATAATTGTGGTCTGAGGCCAGAAACACGAAAATAATTGAATTTAACAGAAAGGAAACAAATATCGAACTTTGGAAAAGCTGTCTATGTCCGCGATTTCGCGGGTGTGTTCTAGTTCATGTTATAGTACAGTAAAAGCGTCATAGTCATTTGATCTCTGGTAGTTATCTCAATTGATCGCATTGCCTTCGTATATGAATATCAAATGCGGGTTGAAATTATATCCAATACCTATCTTGTAACTGAATTTTAATGCTTAGCACTTTTAAATGTTGTTGTCAACTTGTATATTTCTTACGATGTATCATGTTTATTCAATGTGAATGAGGAGCATACCCTTGGAGCTTGTGTTACGTATCCTTTGAGCAAAATTCTTTACTGTTATTCACGCGAGCTGTATACATTTTGTGTTCTTTTCATTACAGTTTGTGGTGAATTGATTTGTATCGGGTGACCGGTTAGGGTACTGTTCTGTTTTACTTGAACGTTAGTATCATCTGACTAATTTATTTATGAAAAATAAAGATCGTATTTTGCTTGTCAATATATTCTTAACCTTTTGCTAGTAATTCATCATTTTACTGATTGATGATAAAAAGGCTTATAACTTGGTTCAATAACGGATATTCTTCCGTTGATTTATAATCGTATTACCTAGAAATTAGGATTTCAAATCCCTTTGAAAGTAGACCTCTGGTGAATTTGGCTATTCATATTTGGTATCTTTGGTCACATACTCTGAATTTTCTACCTTCTTGATTTCAAATGACTACGTTTCAGATACGTGAAAATGAAAACAAATAAAATTTACAATGTCTTTGCTATTCATTTAGGATTTTATTTAATGGATATAATCAATTCCAAAAAGTCGTAAGTAATGTTAAACAGGAGAAAAACATTGGAGATGACCTTATAATTCAATAAACTGCACTCAACTGAAACTTTCCAATTATCATATTAAAGTTACACTGATACTTCAATATACATGTATATGATATATTAAATTAATATAATAACCTACCATACGACAGGAGTGAGAAGACAAACCACACAAAATGCCACATTTTATGAAAATGGTTTGTAAAGCTATAATGATTTTAGGATAAATATTTCCTTATAGGAAACAAATGAATTATTGCTTCCGGATATTCATTCAAAACATTATGATATTTATAATGTTCAAATAGATATGTATCAATATAATATAAATTAACTTGCATAACACTTATATTGAATACAACAGTGTTGTTCTGGATGGTTCTGACGTTTCGATCAAAAGACTTACCAAAAATGTAAACTGTGAGAATTATAACCAGTGCACGATGACAATCAGGTTTAATTCTTTTTCGTTCCTTTTAGAATGTTTTATATCTATTATTTAACTCTGAATTACTATATTAAATGTTGTGTTTTTTATACTACTGAATTAAGTCTTATAAAAAAAAGATGTGGTATGATTGCCAATGAGACAACTGTCCACAAGTGACTAAAATGACACAGACAATAACAACTATAGGTCACCGTACGGCCTTCAACACTGAGGAAAGCCAATACCGCATAGTCAGCTATAAAAGGCCCCGATATGACAATGTAAAACAATTCCAACGAGAAAACTAACGGCCTGACTAATATAAAAAAAATGAACGAAAAACAAATATGTAACACACAAACAAACAACAACCACTACATTACATTCTCCTGAATTGGGACAGGCACATACATACATAATGTTGCGAGGTTAAACATGTTAGCGGGATCCCAACCCTCCCCCTAACCTAGGACAGTGGTATAACAGTAAAGCATAAGAACAAACTATAAAAATCAGTTGAAATAGGCTTAACTCATCAGATGGACAAAAATCTAGCCGATTTGTATTTTTGCAAAGTGAAAACAAAACTAATCAACAATTTCTACAAACTCCTATTAAAAATAAATGTTTTGTTTTATTATGCACGTAGAATGCATTTCAAAGTTCAATTGTCAATATATGTTCTATTTTTGAGTTCGGATATCTCCCTACTCTCTTTATATTTTTTTATTCTAAATCCTTTTACTGTTATTAAGTCAGTTCTTGTAAAAGTCAATTTTTTTTTTTTAAATTCTATCAAGTGCACATTTTTGCCTTAAATTACAATAGTTGCTTAGAAAATGAAATTCATATTGATCGTGTTTAAAACGAAATGTGTCCCAATGGAGAGAAATAAATGTTTTCAATAAAAAAAATGGCTATACTAGTGTGTGCATAGAAAAACAAATATATTATGTTGATAGTATTCACCAGATCCCAAATGACGTTTGCTTAACGCCGCTTTATATAATCATACAACCTTCAACAATGAGCAAAGCCCTAACATTATATAAGGTATATAGTAAGCTTTAAAAAGCCAAATATGACAAAATGTGAATCAATTTCATGAATGCATCAGAAAAAGCTGTAAAAACAAATGAACTGACATCAGTCAACTTTAACCACTGCATTACCGACTCCTAAATGAATAGGCACATAATGATGTAACTGCCCTTAACATGTTTGTAAGTACTCTAACATTCCCCTAAACTTGAATAGTGGTTCAACAGAAGAACAAACTTAAATACTCAAATGGAAAAGACTTGACTATCAAAAATATATAAATCATGTTCTTCTACTCAAAGTAGCAATTAATACACATTCAAAGGAGGTACTGTAACAGCTTCATAAACTCAAATACAGGCTAAAAATGCTTGTTAAATCATTAGATTTTGCTTATTATATAAATTTAAGAGAAATGGTTTGATTACATATGCCTATGAGATAACTTTCCTTTGCATAGTAGGCTACATAAAGACAAGAGCTTACACATAGAAATGGAATGGATCGATACCACCCCTAGATCTGAAGTAAGTTATCACTAGCGCCACTTTGCTTACAGCAAATGTCATCAAAACGGTTATTTTCTATTTTGCAGCTCATGTGATTTAGAAATCATTCCAAACTCTACCTCCACACAGAAACGAATTATTTAAAAATAAAAGGATGCAATGCTCCTCGGCTTTGTACTTCATTCCAAACAGTTTAGTTCGAGCACAATTGATGAGTATTGTGCTAAATATTTTTAAAAGTCATTTAAAAGATACAATCAAGATACATACAAATTTGCAAATCTGAGATAAAAAACATGAACAATAAAGGGGCGAAGGTCCTTAGACAGAACAAAGAATCCAAAATTAGTATAACAAAAAAGACTATCATTAAACTCACGGATCAAATGAACTTTCTGTAATCATAAGATGTAAAAACTGTGATAACATGTTTTAGTGAGTAAGAATCAAAATATTGTATCCGCAAACCAATTCGTGATTGCATTGCTTATATAGTGTCAATTACAATTGTTTTCCTAATAAATCTCCTGGCACAGTATTTATCTCTTGGCACAACTAGATTTGCAATCATTAAAGTTTGAACACTAACGAACAAACGGAACAGTTTAAGAATGTGAAATGAAGATGCCAGTTAAATTTTTTATGGCATACTAAACACATCTGAAACAATTTGAATTTTTAGTATTAAATAAGAAAATATGATATGATATTTCTGATTAAAATTTGCATAAAATATCTCATAATCTCTCTCTCGCTCTCTCTCTCTCCCTCTCTCCATCTATGTCATGATGTTCTGATTTTTTGTAAACCTGGATCAATACCATCCTTATATTGTCTATCACATTGGAAAATAACCAATCACTAAGCACGTAGGCAACAATGCATATCTTTACTAATATCATATGAGGAGCAATTATTTCATCTTTCTTCATCAATTCAACGCACAAAATTCATTATAGGCACACACTGGTTCTAGTTAATTTTACCACGATTTTAACATTCACTATTAGCATCTGAAATAAAAGTCATGAATAAAATGAATTAATAGTTTCATATTTATGATGAACAATGACAAAAGGAATAATGTAACGGATGATTTGATTTTTAAAATTGATATAGATATCTAACTTCACAATACCTTAAAACATTTTAAAGTATATGAATGAACAGTCATGATAATCAACATGACTTTTGTCGACAATTTCTTTATATAAACTGATGTTTTTGCTAAAAACCTATTTAAAATGTCAATGCAATTGCAATGCAAATATTTTCAAAAGCAGTCGTTCCGAACATATTGTGTTAAATAAATAATCATGAAACGGTCAATCAATTAAAAAAAAATGCATGAGGGAATACTATGTCTTTACAATTGTTTATAACTACATGCCATACAACACAAATAGTAACACACTACCGAAAAAAGAATTTATATTTTACTCTTCCTTCATATGTCAAGAGATCACATTAATGACACAAAATAAAAATTAACACGTTTTACACTAACATTTTTCTATATCTTAATGATATTTATAGCTCTGCACATCTATTATAATATCATGTGAAACTGTTTGCTGTGACGATACAATGGATGTTTAAAACAAACTCCTTGTAAATTTGATTAAGGTGGCTCGGGACTATTCGACTGCGCATAATTTCACGCATGAATTACAAAAGTATTTGTCGTAATTTTTTTTAATATTTTGATTGATTAGAAATATTAAATCATTGTAGTTATGTGACTAATAGAATATTTTCGTTATTATCGGTATTTTTTAAAGGGTCAAAATGACATTTCACCCATTTTTACCGTTTTCCCGCCAAAATTTGGGTTGTAAGGCAAAATATTTTTTTTTCCTTATCGGTGACCTATGTTTTTTATTGGCTCATTCTTTGAAGCTGTATTCCAGCTTTTCATATTACAGATTTGGAACAATTGTCATAGAACGTTTTTTTGATATTCCGAAAAAAATATGTCAACACCTCTATTTCCCCTATCATTTCATTGAAAAATGGTCCCTTTTACATACCTGTTTAGAAGTAAAATTTTGAGCTTAAATGGTCCGTGACCCCCTATTTTTTTTCGACCAATTTGATTCATTTTCTTTAAAGAATAAAATAACCAAAAATACGGCACTTCTGATAGAAACTTCGAATACGCCCGAGCCACCTTAAAGGCATGTTTAATCTTATGTATCGAAAATGTGAAACAAGCGATTATTTAAATCCACATAAGAAGACCTCTGACAGTCGAGTGAACGTAAAATCATTGTTATTGATAGCCGATGATTAACAAGTTCAAGGTACATGATTTGGAATTATTAAAAACATAATCCTAACGGTTGTCCAAACTGTTATATGCATACCTCTAAGTTTTCGTTTATTTTCGAATGTATTTGATGTGGTCAATTGAAGTACATCTGTTATGAATGTTGGATATATTTTCATAAATTGATTTTAAGAATATCAAATTGTGTCACAATTTGAACACACAGACATGTTTTAATGTGAATACACGGGTTAAACCAAAAATAAAATAAGAATTAAGTTTAATAACTGTATCCATTTAAACTGCACGTATGTTATTTCTTGTTATTTATTCTCCTCAATCGCAAAGTATATTGTTATGAAATGCTGTAACAAAGATTGTTTTATTACAAAATTTATACGCACTAATGAAAAAGAGGTAAGAGACAGCAATGGTACTTTCAAACTATGATTTTCAAAAAATCTGACAACTCCATGATTAAAAAGAAGAAGACAAACACAGAAACTGACCCGGGGATAAGTCTTATTGTTGGTCACGTTATATCCCTTTATATGTTTTTTTTTATTATAGTGTCACCCTTTCCGTTTCATTTTAGTTTAAACAATATTTTATTTTCAAAAAGTCTCGAAATATAATTAACCAATATAAAAGCAGGGATTCGATAAACAAGAAAATCTTAATTAATAGTTATCAAAAGTACCAGGATTATAATTTAGTACACCAGACGCGCGTTTCGTCTACATAAGACTCATCAGTGACGCTCAAATCGAAATATTTATAAAGCCAAACAAGTACAAAGTTGAAGAGCATTGAGGATCCAAAATTCCAAAAAGTTGTGCCAAATACGGCTAAGGTAATCTATGCCTGGAATAAGAAAATCCTTAGTTTTTCGAAAAAATTCAAAGTTTTGTAAACAGGAAATTTATAAAAATGACCACATGATTGATATTCATGTCAACACCGAAATGTCGACTACTTGGCTGGTGATACCCTCGGGTTAAATCCGTCTCCCTTTAAACAAAATGACAAAATGAGGAACATAGTGTAAGAAACTCGTATAATATAATTTTCTATTCTTATTTAACATGTTTATTCTGTGGTTTGCCCGTTACTCAGAAGTCAGTTTGATCGAAAAATTATAACTATGGTCCATGTAGCTGAGAAATGTGTAAATGTATCGAAAATAAGGTTACTTTAAGTAAAGTTTCAACATCTTAATCGACATCGACATAAACATAATTGTTAAAGACCAAGTCTCCCTGTTTCTAAAATAAATCTTTGTTCAACTTTAAAAAACACTTTCGTTTTCCTCATCACTGATAAGTTCACTGGTAATAATGTTGGTATATTACATATTAGTAGTGTAGAAATGGTTTGTGTCCTGATGAGTCTTTTATTATGACATTCTAGCAAATAGTGTTTGCTGTTCTCAACTTGCCCACATAAACAGAGGCTGGAAAGAACAATATTTTTCTGGAAAAGGTGTTCATTTAAGTCACTGCAGTTCAACCCGAGTCTGGCGTGAAGCATTTGGCCTTTTCTACAAACATCATTATTATATGTAGGACTTTCGTAGTATCTCGATTTATATAATTTTTAAGTAAATTTTGATGGATTACATCTAACATCTTGTGGAAGCCTGTTCCATTCACGAATAACAGACGGTAGGAAAGAATTTTGATAAAACGTAGTTCTACAGTTCAAATTTTGAACATTAAATGCACTTCTAGTATTATGGTTATAGACTTGAAAAAGTTGTTTAGGTACGAGACTACAAAGATAGTTAGGAGCTTGATCATGAAACATTTCGTGAAATTGAATAATTTTATGTCTGGATCTTCTTTCACACAGAGATACCCAACCGGTATCATAAAGATTAGATTTAGAGGAAAGCTTAGTGGCACCTGTGACCATACGAGCCGCTTCTATTAAAATGCGCTCTAGTTTGTCCCAATAGCCAAGACTACTAATTAACTCTTCGTTTTATTTATTTTAAGTGTGTTACGTAAAGATCTTTAGTTCTGACTTTTCCGTATATATTTGAGAAATGTATAGATAATCGTTGGTTATTTCAACGAGATTGATTTTTCTCGCTTGAGCCGGTACGGCGAAAGTAAGAAATAGCAATCGATCTGAGATGACCAATAATATTCTGTTTATCGCTATTTCATTGACAACCGGCACGTGTTCCCTTAGTTTCCAGCGAAAACTTTTCTTATCTCTCGACTCCGTTGATAAAGGATATTATCAGTCAGGAAGATCAAAAGAATTTTGTAAAAGAACGATAATGCTGATAACTGGCGACCCTCATGCATGTTCAACCTGTAAAGCAGCCATTGATTCAATTTATTTGCGTCAACAATGATATTTAATTTCAACTTTTAAATTGACAATGTTAATAGTGACATGTGTCCTTTCTATACATATATATTAAAATTTCACATTGTAATAATATTCCTGGATTAGTTACGGTTTCATATTTCTCTTCAAATTTTAATTTGTATATCCTTGCTGGTGCTGTATCACAGACGCGTTCATATTAGTTGATCAAGTATGATAATACTATCAGCTAGCTAAAACTATCTTAATAACTACATATTGATTATATTGACTAAGTTGATCATATGCTTACCATGTTTTTCTTTCATAAACGGGTCTGTTGCCTCCGGTTCATCTGGCCTGCAAATGTATTATAGAAAATAGGATACTAAAAATTAGAATAATCTCGAGATATTGTCAAGCAAGATTCAGATAAAAGATCACTTGATTGAAGAAAGCTCTCCATGAAACAACTAAACTGCTTCGTTTACGATGTTCAATAAATCAAAATAGATTGTAACAAAATCGACAACACTTAAACAGGATTTCTCCGTAAGAGTTTCCAGGTGAAACCTTTTTGTGATTTTTTAAAGGTACAGCAAAATAGTACCAAACTATATTTATTTATCAAAGAGCTAGGCCAAGGATTTTAGTAATAAGTGGTATCGAAGTCTTTGACTTAACAATTTACTAGTTAACTTATATAGCGAACGAGATTTTTTGTTTACGTCGTAAAAGGGACCAAAGAAACCGTTCTGCACACTTTGTTGGTTTAAGACTAAATTTAACTTCATTTCGGTGGATATCTTTTCTCGCGATAAGAAGATTAATATTGATAGGTTACGACAAGTTTTATTACATATTTTTCACTTAAAATACATAGATCATTACTGCGTTTGACTCAAACTGTTATTCACTACAATAAAGTATCACGTCTGCCATTTAAGTTGTTCATTTGGTCCCCTATAGCTACAACCTGCCAGTGGACTAATATGCCAAAATGTTGATGTTATTGAAGGAAAGATTGAGATAATAATGATTTAATTACAGTTCTAGTGAGTACATCAATCATATTTCTCTTTTTTATCAAGGAATTGCGATGAATAACTTCAAAACCAGATTGTTAAAAGGCTTATTGAAATGATCAATAAATAAAACTATTTAAGAAAAAAATGTACACAAGTGTGTAGTAGAGCGTCGAAAAGTGGCTATTACGAACCAAATTGAACAGACCACCAGAATGAATCTTGTAACTAATGTTTGTCCCTCCGAAAATGCATTATGTTTTTATTTTGCATTATTACAAAAGTAAAAAAAATCATTAATAGTGATAGAAGAATCTGTCAAGACGTACGCATATTATCTTTGAAGCAGTCGAGATTATTCGATATCCGATATATTTGTCAAGATTAGTGCCAGTACATAATAAAGGTCTTCAAATGTTCGGACAAGACGTGTTAACAAAAAAAATTGCATTATTGGAACATTTGGGGAGATCAGGACCGTAAAAAAGAATAAAAAAAAACAATAAGAAGCTTTCAAACTTCTCTGTACTATTTACTTCACAGTTAGAAGTTTATCCAAAAATGCGCTTAAGACGTAACAAATTATATGATGAGTAAACAAATTAAGACGGTTTCCAGCAAAACATCTTGCTATGGATTTAAAAACACATCGATAAATGTCATAACGATAGCTGTTTTAAATCACTACGTCTGTTTTTTTAAAGTTTGAAGCAAAACTAAAAATATTTTGTGTAGATGGGTGTTCACTGTTTTGTGAAATTATAAGCATGCTTTCCTGTCCTGTATAGAGCATTGTTGAATGAAGACTTACATCTAAAAATTGACAATGAGGGTCGGTTGAAAACAAAACTTTTCGACAAAAGAGATGATTTTAGCTTTCCAACTGTGAACTTTCTAAGTAGCAACATTACAGCAGCACCTGCATACAGGGTATATATCTACCAATTGATACGATATTCCCGTGCTTGCATATCCTGTCATGATTTTCTTGATAGAGGGTTGCTGCTCACAAGGAAGCTACTAAACCAAGTGTTCCAAATGGTGAAGTTGTAATCATCTCTTCGTAAATTTTACAGACGCCATCAACAGTTGGTTGACAATTATGGAATAACCGTTTCACAAATGATATCGGATATGTTCCTTACGTCGTAACTACAAACCCCTTTCCTTTCATGAATGTGACCTACCGAATTAGACTACTTACCGGATTTGTTATCACATAAGCAACACGACGGGTGCCACATGTGGTGCAGGATCTGCTTACCCTTTCGGAGCACCTGAGATCACCCCTAGTTTTTGCTGGGGTTCGTGTTGCTTATTCTTTAGTTTTCTATATTGTGTCATGTGTACTATTGTTTGTCTGTTTGTCTTTTTCATTTTTAGCCATGGCGTTGTCAGTTTAAATCTGGTATCTTTCGTCCCTCTTTTGAAAACAAAACTTACAACATGAAGATGATTTTTTTGTTTCCAAATTGTGATCTTCCCACAATATGATTGATCCTAATGGAATAATTGTTTCATAGATAATGAAAGGTATGTCACATTTTGAGAAAAAAATAATGGGTTGAAACTGGTTTTGTGGCATGCCAATCCTCCCGCCTTTATAGCTATGTCAAATATAACATTAAAATGAAAACATTACATGACAAGACTAAAATACAAGTAAATGAGAGAACTTACAATACAAATAAATTTGAGAACATGAAAAGAAAAAGACAGAGACAATAATAGTACACAAAGACACTACATAGAAAACAAAAGACTAAGCAACATAAACCTAACCAAACACAAGGGATACTCACGGGTACTCCAGAAGGGTAAGCAGATCCTGCTCATGTTATTACAAATCAGATAAAAAAGTCTAATTCGGTATAACACATTTGTGTAAGGGAACTGATTGTAATTACGACATAAGGAACTTATTCGATATCATCTGAGGAACGGATATTCAATTACTATGGAATGGAAAAACTGTTTTGTTATGACCATTTGCATGATATAATGTACATTTACCTCATTATGATGTACACTTTTCATTATATGATGTGCATTTACCTTTAAATGATGAGCACTTGTCATTACATGATGTGCAAATAACTTAATATGACGTGTGCAAATATACTTATATGATGTGCAAATATACTTATATGATGTGCAAATATACTTATATGATGTGTAAACCTCCTTATATGATGGACAAACATCCTCATATGATGTGCATTTCCTTATATTATGTGCAAATATCTTTATATGATGTGGTTGCGTCATTATATGATGTGGTTTCGTCATTATATGATGTGCTTGTAATCTTCTATCATGTGGTTCGGTAAACTTCATTATATGATATCGAAACATCATTATATTATGTGCTTTTATCAACGTTATGGTCAATGCACATGATTACGATTAGAATGATGACTGTATACGTCATAACTGATTCCTAGGTTGAATCCCCTGTTATTTGTTCATCATTCACGCACAAACTTGTCCCAGAAAAAATATATCTCTGTAAACTAACCTCACTTTCAGGTATAGAGATGTTTTTTTAGACAAGTGCGGGTGACCATGCACAAGAACTTTCGGTGATCTGATGTTCAGTACTTTAGTCCTTTGGTCAGCCAATGAGATTCAGCCTTCACATTTTTGAAGGTGAATATAAATCCGACAAAACCGAGAATCCCAGTGGTCCTTTTACAGAAAATAGAATGAAGCGTTTTCTTTCCGCTTAAGCATAGCTTTGACACACGATAATTGTAATGTAATTAGATTGGTGCCTAAATGAACATAAAAACACTGCATTTCTTTATTGTTTACTGGGGACTTTTGGTCTCTGGCAGATAGAGAGTAGTGTTTCAGATTTGACTAAGTGAAGAATTACGGCGGCGACTTTTAGAAAACGCTTCTAACGCAAGAAATAATTAAACGTGTTGCTTTCAATTTTTTACATCACTGGGCTTCTTCAATCAATATAAACTCACCGCCACGAAATAGCATGATAGTGTTGTTCAATCAACAAATTAATCAACACATCATCCATACTGGAATAGTAGAAAATTTTGTAGCTGTCGTTATGAAATATTTTTAAAATTGACTTTGCGTTCATTGTGTCATTTGCAATGAAAAGAAATAAGAATATTTGGTATGCGTGCCAATGAAACAAATCTACATCTAATTCATTATGTGAAAAATGTTAACAATTATAGGTCAAATTACGGCTTTCAACACGGAGCCTTGCTCAAACCGAACAGCATGCTATAAATATGAGCCTCATAATTTGTTTTATCATATTTTCGCCGCAGCCGGGAAATTCTTCAACTAGCTCCTTAATCTTACTCTGAAATGTTTGAAACTTTATTTTTTGTTAAACTGATTTGAGTGTGTGTCACTTTTTCTTGAAAATACACTTCCGCTTGCGATAGCAGACAGATTTAAGAACAGTTTCTCAAACTTATAACTTAAACTGTATCCTCACTATTGTAGACCCCGTATGTTCATTATTGTAGACCTATCGATTGTTTTCATCTTAAATCGAGTAACCAACATTACACGTCAAGGTTTTTCTCTTCTTAAATCGCAACTAATTTCAAAACGATAGCTACAGATCTAAACCGGGTTTATATTTATTCTGCAGAAGCACATCGGAATCAGTTATGACGTAAACAGTAATCATTCTAATCGTAATCATGTTCATTGACCATAACGACGATGAAAACCTTCGTTTCGACTTCATATTATAAAGTTAACAAAACTACATGATATAAGATTACAGGCACATAATATAATGACACAACCATATCATGTAAAGATGTTTGCACATAATATAAGGGAACATGCTCATCATATTAGGATGTTTGCACATCATATAAGTATATTTGCACATCATATAAGAATGTTTGTACATCATATAAGTACATTCGCACAACATGTTAGTATTTATGCACATCATATAAGTATATTTGGGCATACTATAAAGATGTTTGGACATCATATAAAGATACTTGAACATACTATAAGCATATTTGCACGTCATATAAAGGTGTTTGCACATCATATAATGACAAGTGAACATCAAATAAAGTTATATAAATGCGCATCATATAATGAAAATGGTCATAACAAGACAGTTTTAGCGTTCCATACATAACGGGCAACAAACTCATGATGGCTTCCATAAAATTTACAAAGGAATGATTTTAACTTTAGCATTTGGAACTCGTGGTTTAAAAGCTTCTTTCCTTATGAACAGCAATCGTCTATTAAAGAAATCATAATAGGAAATATAAGCCCGGGAATATTGCATCAATCATTTGTCATTAGGGAGATATACACTCCATATGCAGGCGTATTATGTGAATCTTAATCAACAATAAGTTTTTACTTATCTATGCAATGTAATATTTATTTCGAAATTGCAAAAGTGACTAGTTACTTTACCTTCTCCTACCAGCAATAGGTCATTTGCTCTTGTTATTATCCAAATATCTCTTCCTCCTTTTATATGTTTTTTATTATAGTGTCACCCTTACCGTTTCTTGTTGTAGTGACAAGTTATTTCCAAGAGTTTTATATTTGTAACTAATATCCATTTGTAATTGTTTTTAATCTTAACCATAACAGATCGAATTTTTTAAAGCGTCGTTGCAATATGCGCTATGGTCGTTTGAGACACACTTTATGTTCAATGATGCAGTGTTTGGTACATTTATTTAATATCAGAATTGTGTGATTAAGTTTTTTGAATATACAATATAAACGGAATGTCTCGACATTGCAAATAAAACTTAGTTCAAACACAGATATGGACGTAGTATTCAATAAAAAGAAAAGTATCTCTGGATTAGAAATGATGATGGACTATAGTACAAGGAATATAAATTTAAAACGTTGTAGAGAACTTACATGTATAAACAAGCAACACAAAGGAGCATGTTAAGTGAGTGTCAAAATGATAAATAGCCATGATTGCTAATAAACTCTTCATTTTATTTATTTTAAGTGTGTTACATAGACCTTTAGTTCTGCTTCTTGTTGTTATATATGTCAAAACGATGTATGTCATCCTTACTTACGTTTACGTATATATGTGATAAATTGCTGATTACTGACGACGCCCTCATGCATACACAAACTGTTTAGCAGCCATTGGTTCAACATATATATCAAAATTTCACATTATTATACTATCTCTGGCTAAATTTCGACTTCATATTTCTCTTCAAATATCAAATTTTACATTCTAGCTGGAGCTGTATCATTGACTCGTTCATATGTAGTGAATAAAACAAAGTATTAATAAATATACCGACTCAAAAAGGGAAAGGTCAATTAAAACTGACAAAAAAAGTTCTATTATTCTCTAAATTCTCATTATACTACATGTAGTATTTGTCATCACAATCTTATTTTAGATCTTATCGAACTGACACAGATTTATTGATCAAGTATGATAATGTATGCAGCTAGCTAAAACATTTTAATAACTATATATTGATTGTACTTTCTAGGTTAATTATATGCTTACTTGATGCTCTTTTTGTGTTCCTTCTTTGTGTTGTCTGCAAATGAATTATACAACATTGGATACCAAACATTAGAAAAATCTCGAGATATTACAAAAAACAACCCTTAAGCAGAATATCTCCGTAAAAGTTTCGAGATGTAACCTTTGTTTTTTGTGATTTCTAAAGGTACATCAAAATCGAAACAAACTATATCTATTGATCAAAGAATTTTAGTCTTTTGACTAAATATTTTACCAGTTACCTCTTAAAGGTAATCTAATAAATTCATATTGTGAACGAGTTTTTTTTGTACACGTCATGAAAAGTGTCAAAGATACCGTTCTGTACTCTTTGTTGTCTTCAGACTAAATTTAACTTTATTTCCGTTGATATATTTTTTCCTATAAGAAGATTTTTGTTAGTTTACGACAAGTTATGTAACATATTTTCAATTGAATAAATATACACAGATCATTACTGAGTTTGGCTAAAACTGTTATTCACTACTATATAGTAACACGTCTGCCATTAAGGTGGTACATTTAGTCCCCTAGGCATAGCTACAACCTTCCAATAGACTGATAGGCCAACCAAAACGTTGATAGATGTTACCCAAGGAAAAAAAATAGTACATAGCGATTTAATCACAGTTCAAGTGAGTACATATATCATATTTTTATTATAGGAATTGCAGTGAATAACTTACAAATCAAATGGTCAAAATGCTTATTGAAATCATCAAATAAAAAAACTATTTGAGAAAAATTTACAAAAGTGTTGTGTAGAACCTCAAAAAGTAATTTATATGAACCAAGTTGAACAGACCACTATAATAATATTCTAAATTTTATAAATAATGTTTTCCCTCCGAAAATGCATAATTTCTTTATTTTGCATTATTACAAAAGCAAATAAAAAATCATTAATAGTGATAAAGAACTTGTCAAAACACATACATATTATCTATAAAAGCTTTAACAAGTATTCCGGATGAACCGATATTTTGACGAGATTTGTGCCAATACGTAGTAAAGGTCTTCAAATGTTCGGACAAGGCGTTTTAATATTAAAAATTGATAGTATTGGAACTTCTCATGCCCGTGAATAAAGAAGATTTAACAATAACATGCTTTTAAACTTCTCAATAAAAAATAAGTTAGAAGCTAATCAAGAAATGCGCTTTAGACGCAACAAATTATTCAATGAGTAAACAAGTTAAGATATTTTCCTGCAATTATGTTTCTATGGTTTTAAAAATACACCGATAAATAGCTGTGTTAAATCACACGTCTGTTTCTTTTAAGTTTGAAGCAAAAACTCAAATATGATTTTTGTTTTTCGGCGTTCTCTGTTTTTGAAATTTTTTAGCATGCTTTCCTGTTCTGTCTAAATGAAGACTTATGTTATTATATCAACCGGTTATACGTATATGACGTCATGATCTTATCAGTCGGTTACGACATTTGATTCTGCATGCAGTACATTGCGTATATTTTCGTTGTTGTTTGATCACAGATTAATTTAGATTTTTTTATCACTAATCATACCGTTCAGATAGAGTGAAACTGTATTCTTGTACTGATTTTCATTGTATGTTTTTTTTTTGTTTTTTTATATGTATTTCAAGATTCAGGCAAACATATGCGATAAGTAATGCTGTTTCAAATTGACACAGTATGCCTTTAATTCCACGGTTGACTGTCAGAGTCATTATTACTACATTTTATATTTTCAATCGTCGTTCTGGATGAAGCTTAAATTATATTTTGTATATTATATTGGTTTTGCATGATAATAGGAATAGCAGTAATGTTTTTTTCTTCAAATAATTGCCGCTTGAATTAATGATATGGCAGAGGCAACTCTTTTACAAAAGTCTTTGTATTCCCTACTGCGTCTAGAGCGTCTTAATCAAAATTGATAGAATCTTTTAATAATTTTAAAAAATGATTTTTTTTATCAAGCACACGACAGGTTGTGAACAATCAAAATTTGTGTGATCAAAAGAAAACTTCATGATAGAAAATAAATTTGAGAAGATAGCTCTTATAACACGTTTTCAGATAAGAAAAAGAAAACAATGGGGTCCCTGAACTTGTTTTCTTGCTACATATTAAAATAGGTAAACTCACAACACTTTCTATTTAAAATTACTTTATCTGAGTTATCTTCCCTTATTTTGCAAAGTTGATTGTTTTTAATTAAGGAAGTTCGCTACTCAGTTTCAAAATAACAAGCTTTTCATAACATTATTATGTATTGATAGGGGATAAATAAAGGAACCAAAAGAGCTAAAAAAATATAAAGGTCCGTTTGCTTGTTTTCGAGATATTAGCAAATGAAGTTTTGGCGGGAAAATGTTCTCTCTTGATTTTTCATAGCTTTATCATTGACTATTAAAACTATTAAAAAGTAACAAAGATTTTATAAGACTTTTACAGATTGTTTATAATTATATATGTAAAAGATTTATAGAAAGAAAAATGGGGGTTAATGGGCAAATTTTTTTAAGGCATTCAAATGGATAAAACAGGAGGATTCTGAAAATCTGATAGAAATTCTAAAACATGACAAGCGAACATCCTTAAACTCAAATATTGTGTTTTTAAGAAATTACTGCCGTAATTATGACGAAACACACAATTTTGCATATTTACATCAAAATTCTTACACATAATCTACATACTACTCTCAAAATTTGCACATTTCTACTGATTATATCTACTATCTATTTCTTATGCTTACCAGTGTTAACCTTGTATCGATAGATTTTCGTCCCATCGACGTCTTCGTCCATAGGAAAAAGAGAGAAAGTAACTATTACAAAAATTACGATACATCTTATTATATATATATTGTCAAGAACAAATATGGTAAAAATTCAACGGATGAACGAAATTATCAAAGAATCAAATGCTTCAAATAATGATAAATCAATTGAACTAGATCGTAACAAAATCAGCGGTTTTTTAAGGACATCTCGCAAACTTTTCTACATGATATTTCGTTTATGATAAGATTACCAAAAACACGGACAAAATCCGAACAAAATATATTTATCTATCAAAACCCTAAATAACAGGTTTAGGTAATTTTTGGTAACAAAACCACTGAGTAAATAATTTATAACCCCAAAACGGATGAAGTGAATAGAAATATAAAAGGTAATTCTTACCGATTAAGAAAAATAAGTTTTGCAATACATTAACCACAGTAAAAGGCCAAAAGAAAATCACAACATTAAAAAAGAATCTTATAATTTAGAAAGAAAGATCGACGAATTTGTCTTTCGTGTTTGTAAAGATTTTTCAATTTTTAAATGAAATATCATAATCAAGAAAAGTCCCATTGATGCTATTTATTTTCAGATTTACAAAAGGTAAAATGTAGGTATAAACACGAATGCAAAAACTACTGCACTTTAATATAATAAAAAAAATCTCTGTTTTTTTATTTAAACCATTTCATATTTTCCTTCCACTACAAACACTACAATGGTTATAATGATGAAATATAATCTCTTTTTGGGTGTAACTATGGCAACAATCTGAATTTATTTGATACAATATATTGTAAAAAGGGGTGTGAACATGTCACAAAAGTCTCCAAAATTTGGTCCAAAGGAAATTTTCAATCAATTACAGTGATACATTTCCTGAAACCATAGGCATATATCTATCAAGAGGTAAAACAAATTATATGTATTTCTGCTCGTTTTTCCATAAAATTGAATTGAAAAGATCGAGCGTCAAGTCTTTGTTGATAAACACTACAATAATTTATGGACCTATGGGCGGTACGGATAGGAAAATACGGACTGTCAAACAGATAAATGCCCTATAAAACATGCTAAAACAATCTAAATGTTCATATAAACCCCTTAAGAAGGCTATATCATTCTTTTTATTGTACAAAAACTTTAATATTTAAAAAAAAAATCCATGGCCATAATGCGAAACTAATCTTTTGCTTTTTAGACCCCTCTACAACGACATATGTTACATGCATACGTATAAAAATTGTGGTTTTTAACCAACGCAGTATATATACAGGTATAAATTGAAAACAACATTCAAACCTATGATTGTGTTGGATAAAAACCGCAATTTTTATAAGTTTGCATGCAAACAAAATCTCGTTGAAGAAAGGTCTAAATACAGCACAAACAACATTTTCCAAAAGACCAAAAAGTCAAGAAGTATATTTTAGCAAAACGCATTTGACTAACAGGTTGAACAACTGATGTTCTTGAACCCTGCTAACTGCCATTGGCGAGTGCAAAATAAATGGATCACCAGGTGTAACAAAATGGATCTTTGTTTTAATTCAATACCAAAAGAAAACAATAAACTTGTGGCAAAGATGGCAAACCACATACAGGAAGTGATGAGTTTTTTTTACACCATACCCAGATTCGACAAATAATATCTCTTCAGTGATGTTAGGGAGCCAAACAGTATTTGGAAGGCCATATAATTTACCTCAATATAGGATAGACTCTTAATTTAAAGAATCGAAACAGGATGAACGGATTATATATAACGAAAGGGGGGATATAAAACAAGCCCAAACGAAATATATATTAACAAGTCGAAAATGAAAACAACGTTCAAACCTATGATTGCGTTGGATGAAAACCGCAATTTTTATACGTGTGCATGCAAAACAAATTTCGTTGTAGAGGGGTTTAAATAAAGCACACACAACATTTTCCAAAGACCAATATATAAATTGTATTTGTTAACGTCATACTATTGTTAACGTCTATCAATTGTTTTATATATATACAAGTCACATTACCTAAAGATATGTGAAAGCAGTGAAAGTACTATTAAAAGTGATGATTTGAAACCGTTATTATTTTTCAATAATTTTCTTAGATATATTTATATATGTATTCCTTTTTTTTTCGTTTTTTCTTCGTCATTTGGAGTATTGGGTTCAAAACAGATCTTTATATATTTTTACGAATAAGAGCTTGACAAATTGCAGAGATTCAATTTTTGTAGACCATGTTGCCCCCTAGAAGTGTTTGATTTATTTGTGTTGTTAAGTTGCTTTATTTCAGAGCATATCCCACACCTTCTTTTGTTCATATAGAAATATACCGTATAGTGACATATAAATATAGGTAAAATTTAGAATGGAAATGGGGAATGTCTCAAAGAAACAACAACCCGACCATAGAGCAGACAAAATCCGAAGGCAATCAATGGGTCCTCAATGAAGCGAGAAATTTTCGCAATCGGAGGCATCCTTCAGCTGGCCCCTAAACAAATTGAGTTACGTGAAAATGATAAAACTGTTCGGCTAAAGGTATCCATTTTTGGTTATCTTTTAGTTGTTTTCTAGCTGTCTAATTGACGCGTCTAAAAAATGCACTATCCACAGGAAACGTTAAAATCTACCAAAAACGTTAACGTTTTTCAACAATGTGCCTAAATTCAATTTGAGTTCGACTTCTACCTACTGATTGACCAAAACAAGGAGAGAAAAACAGATGTTACCATACGCTATTGATACAAATCTTTTGAATCGTTAGGCCACAGACCTAACTTCTTTATTTTAGGTTCCTTTTACTTGTTGATCTTAGATTGTCTTTGTGTGATATGTTTGCATGTGTGTTATGTTTGAAATATACAGAAAAGAATTTAATAAAATTGCTATTAATTAAATTAATTATTCTTACTTACTTGATATAAATAGTAGCTATATATTTGCTAGAATAAAGTCGAAATAAAGACGATTTGTTTATCGACCATTTTAAGGTGCCATGAATTCGAGTTCTAATCAAAACAATAAAAATCCAGTTTTAAATGATATGCGTATTGTGAATTCAATTTAATGTTATACTTACAAAGATTTAACCTAACGTATTGTGTTTCCATATCTTTTGTAAATTTGTTAAATGGAAGACTTATTTTTATTTTTTTAGCTATTAGAGTAAAACTTGTACTAGTGATTGGTTTTAATCGTAAATATATTTGATTATTGTTTATTTCAGAAATTATAATAACACTTTTAAAATTTGGTGCATCTTTCGCGCTTTTCTACATTTACCTTTACCACAGAACGCTAAAAAAATGAACGCCATAGAAGGGTGTATATATACTTAAGGATTATGCGATGAAAAGATTCCAAGTATCCTCTTGTTTTCACTACCGTCAGTCAATCGTCACAACTCGGCCGAGTCCGGTCCGTCATATAAGATAGAAGACGAGTAGCAAATCCAACCGAGGATTGCCGATTGTAATACCAGCTGCTATCTTTAGATTTATACGTATACCTTTCTAGTGGCGGTCAATAGTCTTTGTCCTGTTTCGGAATAATTGGTTCGAATTAATTTATTTCTTTTGATTATTTCAAATCACCTGAACCATAGGACCAATTTAGCTTTTATCATCACTTGGCTACCGACTTCTGTCTTCGTCGTTAATTTTACAGAAATCTTTTCCTCTGAATCTTTTTTGGCTAAATTCAACAAAACGTACTGTAGTCAAAATCATCATTCGTTGTCTTCTTTAAAAGACGTGTCCGATGACGCAGCCTACCAACAAACATGACCGAAATAGTTCAAAATAGAATACAGGGATAGTGCTAAATTTGTCTATTTTTTTTAATTCTATCTTCGTGTTTTTTGTTGTTTCTTCTTTGTCTAATATTTTATATGCTAAAATAGATGAAGAGAAACTTAAAGGGGGCTCGCGGGTCTAAATCCTTTTTTCCCCTATAAGATTTTGCTATATTTTTTTATAAATGAACTTTATCATATCCTTAATTGAAAAATGAAATAAAAAAATGGGGCCACCGTTCATTTAAGCTCACAATCTGCCTCACAAAGAAGCATACATCTTTGTTAATGTCCTTTTTTTCTGTTGAACTAATAGGAGAAATAGAGGTTATATCGAAAAGAAAAAAAGAACTTAATTACAGAAATCGCTAAAATTTTACATTTATTTAGTTTATGGACAGCTTATTTGAAAACAATAATAAAAAAAAGTATGGGTCACCGATGAGTTAAAAAAGATATTTAAATTTTAAAGCCCAAAAATGGCATTTTTGCACCAAATGGAGATAATTTGGAGCTTTTTCAATGATATAAACATTTTTAAAGTCATTTGGGGCCAAACCCAATCGATTTTTCTGGTTGAATGTACCATATCATAAAGTAATAACTAATAGTGTAATAAATACAATTTATAATGAAAAAACAAATGTTTAATTTTTTGCCGAATTTTTTTGCGAGCCTCCTTAAGAGCCAAAAAATCTACAAGAGAAGATTTACGAATAAGTGAAAATGGCCGAATTTGTCCGTTTACTCCTTATTAGAGTTATTGTCCTTAAATGAAAATTTTTACGAATTTTATTTGCGTTTTGTGCCTAAAACCTGAAAAACTATAATAGATTGATAGAAAATGCAGTATTTTAACTTTTCTGTTGTAAGAATGAGTGATAAGGCCAGCTGCAAAAAGTTAAAATGTATATTTTTCGGCACATATCCTGACTTGTCCATACAAGTAGTGATGTGTTTTAGCTAATTTCATGAACTGCCCAGAAAGGATTTTCCTTAATGTGCGACTCATACTGTACATTACAGAAACCAAAAATTTTGCAAATTCGCAGTATACTCTTTTTAAATGTCCAAAACGTATTAAGAAATGATAGGGATATTAATTTTGGTCTATGGCCATAAAAAACGGACTCACTAGTTTCAGACAATTCATTGATTCTTGCTCTTGCAGTACATAAATGTAATATTTACAATTTTTTTTATTCAAATTTGTTTTACTCTTTTACATTTATAATCATTTGCCAAGCTTAATTTTTTGTTTTAATATAAAACATACCAATAGTTAAAATCGATATAAGTTGCAAACAAATCCGGAAAAGGTGTTGAAAAATAGAAGCAAATGAAAACCACATAAACTCATGTATGAAAAACCCCGCCTTTGTGTCCGTGCTCCTGGCAATGTGCCAAATTGTTTAAATTATACTTTTTATTGATCATAACATAGGAAAATGGATGTGTTCCAGCTGACCTTACTCTTAAATCTCAAATACTCCATATGACATGATTCTGCACCATTATTAAAAGGTATTAAAAGGTTTGATTTTCCCTTGGTTTCATTATGGAATTACAGCATATGCAAATGAGGCTGTTACTAATAATAGACACGATTCTGGGAAAAGTTAAGTGGTAAAATTCTTTTATTTGATGTCAAGGATGAAAATGATGTATAAGAAATTCCACATAAGAACTATATAGGTTTCCTGGTTGCATACAACATTTCTATAACTATCTTTTTAATGATGTTACAACGGCCAATAAAATAACTGAAATAGTTTAACCTCACCTCATATTAGTCATTAAACCATTATGACTATAATTTGGGATATATTCGTGCTTCTTGTATGCAATTTCTGTAAATTTGACAAAACTTGTTGGAATTTAATTGAAATAATCTTTTACCGCAACTTTGAAACAAATACCCATTTTAAAAAGGGTGCATGAAAATTGTTTTTAACTGGGATTATTCTGGTTACAAAGTTACGGAAGTGACTAAAATACGATGTAATGCCAATTTTCTAATTTTTTTATGTAAAATACCTACTCTTATATAACCTGTCTACTCAAAATAGCTTTAGTCTTCATTAAATAGGGATATGGATCAATCTCTTCGTCATCGTTTGCGGATTCAATACGCGTATTAACGTTACAACGCTCTTCCCATTCTTGAAACAAACAAGTTCGGTGCAGGACAGAGTTTGTTCAAAGCAAATCTGCTTTTGAGCACAAAGATTTAACTTTGCAGGTATAAAGTTAATTATGTTAGTAATCTGATGATATCGGCCCCTTGAATAATTTTGTGGAAAATCCAGTTTTGTCTTCCCAGCCGACAAAGGGCAAATTTAACAAAGACTAAAAGGGAAAATCAATGGTGTTATAACAACTTAAAACATAAATGACATTAGTTGTCTTTTTCTACACTTAGACATTTCAATTTCTTAAGGAAAAATTCATACTTAAATTTATGACAAAAGAGACGATTTTTTCATTCCTCATTATTTATTTTTCTGTTTAGACAGCAATGTTCTTTTGGCTCCTTCACACGGTATTTTTTTATCCAAACTCGTTCGTTATGCCCTTGTGTTTACTGCTGTCAAATATTTTTTTATAAATTATAAAGTCATGGATTTCGTTCCCTTATTACTTAAAACTTTTACTAAATTTGTTCATCGATACAAAGATTTGATAAGTAAATTTGGCTCTACCTGTAGCAATCGGATTGCAAACGAAATTTAACCTAAATACGATAATATTGTACTAAAAGCGCGGAAATCACTATATTATCCGTGTACACTCATCGAACCTTTAAACAAACTTATTAGTAAAGGTTATCTTACCAATATTGTAATTAGATCTTTATATTTAGCCATCAGAAAATAAAACATCAATAAATATGTGTTCTTTTCAAATAATATGTATAAGGACACACCCACGTTCATTATGATATAAAAGAGGTTACCTCCTAACTGTCCTACTGTCTGTCTATACATTTATTTTTGGCATTGTACACAAGTCATGTCTTCTTTGACTGTCCATGACGTTAACATACTAAATCCATGGGATGTGTTTTAGTTAATTTTAGTCTCTGTTGCATGATTTTTTTTATTATTAATTCTGTTTAGCTTTTTAACTAGCTGTCATTAATAGCGAGTACTCTCAAATCGTACTTTCTTTTTTATTTGACCTGTTGATACTATTTGTAATGTTTTTTTTTGGTTATTTAATGTGAACTTATTCAGGGTTATATCTGGTCTGTATACCAGCCCTTGATAAGAGTTTGGTATAAATGATTGTACTATGAACATCAAAATTATTTATTTTGTCTAAATATTTCATTTCGCCATTCGAACTGTACATATATGCCTAACAATAAAATTGTTTTCATTTACTTGTGATTGTATTGCAAATGGCGGATTTTTGTTAAAGCTAAATTTTTGTTATTCTGAAATTGTTTTACATTTCACCGCGGTATAATACTTTAACTTATTATTTTATCCCTTAGTTTATTGATTTCGTATTAACATTGCATCATAGATCAAATTTATTCGTTCATTGTATATCCACTTGTGTTAATATGTCTTTTCAATTGAGATTTTATAGTGTGACATTCTATGTTGTGATAAGACATAATTGTTTCAGATAAGATTGATTGTTCAGTACCGTTAACACGTTAAAATCCGCTGCAATTGTTCGCACCTGTCGTAAGTCAGACATCGGATGTTCAGAAGTTGTTGTTTGATTATGTGGTTCATAAATAAGTGTTTCTCGTTTCTTGTTTTATATATAGATTAAACCGTTTGTTTTCCCGTTTGAATGGTTAACGCTAGTAAAATGGGGGCCCTTTACAGCTGGCTGTTCGGAGTGAGCCAAGGTTCAGTAATGAAGACCGTAATTGACCTATAATTGTTAACTTTTATGGATTGTGACTTGGATGGAGAGTTGTCTCATTGGCACTCATATCAATCTTCTTATATCTATATATCATGTTTAGTTATTATCCATAACATATTTATCAAGATCATGTATCAAACATGGCCAAAACAGTTATTTAATTTAGGCAATTTGATGAAAAAAATAAGCATCCTCAATAATACAATGTAACAACGCATTTCAGAATTGACAACCTCTGCTTTTAATTTCATGTTTTTTTGAAAGTCATGAAAAAAACGTACAATCTCAGTCGATGGTCCCGGATAAAGCAAATATTACATTTTGCACATTTAATGAATATTACACGATAATAGGAATATCAGTACTCTTTTTAACTATTTACCATTTGAAAAGCCGTGTTGTAGTGGTTAGTGCATCTGACTACTAACACAAAGGTTCCTGGTTCGATTCCCGTCTGGGATGAACATTTCAGGGACTGAATTTTCGGCTCTCCCTTGACACCATTTGCGAGTATGGTTTTGAGGAAACGATGATAGTCCGTCGGAAGGGGACGATAAATGGCTGACCCGTGTTTAGAGAGAGCCATATCTCTTGCACGATAAAGACACCCTTGTAGATTTCGAAAAAGAGCAGGCTAATGCCGCTACAAGGTAGCACTCGCACCCGCAAAGTGGAAAGGGATTAATATAAGTTGCAAAACTTGTTTCCCAATCCACTTTAAATAAATATGTTTAAACTAAAAGAGAGGCGAAAGATACCAAAGGGACACTCAGACTCATAAGTCGAGTATGAATTGACAATATAAAAAAGAGTATGTGGTATGATTGCCAATGAGACAACACTCCACACAGTACCAAAATGACAAAATAGTTAACAACTATACGTGATCGTATGGCCTTCAACAATGAGCAAAGCTCATACTGTATTGTCAGTTATAAAAGGCCCCGAATTGTCAATGTAAAACAAATCATACGAGAAAACAAACGGCCTTTTTATGTAAAAACAATAACGTACACAACGACAACCACTGAACTACAGGCTCCTTACTTGGGACAAACACTTACATATAAAATGTGGCGGAGTTAAACCTGTTAGTTCGATCCAAACCCTTCCCCTAACCTGGGAAAGTGGTATAATCATGATAACAGTACAACATAAGAACGAACTATAAAAATCAGTTGAAAAAGGATTGACTCATCAAATGGACAAAAATACAAGCCTGAAAAGTTAGAAAATACACTTACATTTAGAACATTTTGGAAAAAAACTATTTAAGAATGTACTTAGTGAGGTTAGTTGAAAATTGATAAAGTAAGAGTTTAAAATTGATACTTTAAGCTGATAGAGCATCAATTAAGGATACAAATAAGTTAGAAATATTGATAGGTCACCAACCTCCTTTTCGTGATATTTTAGATTTAAAATATTGCGGGAAAAGGCTGACTCGGACTTTTACCTGATATTTGCATTGGTATTATTTGGGTCTCAAAACAAAAGAAAGAAAATCAAGAATCTTCTAAAATTTTGGTAAATGACCTTTCATGAGATTTTAAGTCTTATATGAAAAAATAAATGCGTGTTATCGGGCATTTTTTTTACATTGTATTGTATGTAAAAACACCAAGAAGTCCGAACATTTGACACAAATTCCAAAACGTAATCTAGGTACGTCCTTAACAACAGTTTTGTTATTCATTAGATATAGGACTTTTTCAGGAATGTCATTAGTAAATATACTTACAGTTGACAAAACAGAGGAAATTTACACAGTGGGTGGTGAAGGAAAATATAAGTTATAAAAACAACAAAAATTAACATTTGACTCATATTTGTAATTAAAACGGTAATTTTTATTAATGAGTTTAGTAACAAAGTTTTTTGATGAATGGCGTAGTTAATGACAGCTGATTTAATCCAACAACATATATTGATTCACTGATCATGTCTAGTTTATACTGTATATTCCTACCTGGTCCTTTCACGCATTCAAAGGATAGATGGTTATTCTCGTCTACAATAAAATGGAAAAATAAGTGCAATAAGCATTAGAAAAGATCTTGAGATATGTTTAAGAAAGAATCAGATAAACGATTAATTGCTGAAAGAAACTCTCGAAGTAAAAAGCTCTGCTGCTTCGTTCTAATGATCAATCAATGAAGGTGATGGGTACGTAAATGAACACCTCGAACAGAAAGGGTAAATTTGTGTGCGTTCTTATGAGAGTTAATCTCTTTCAAGAGATATTCCGCCTCGTCTGAAAAATTTTCAATTCGCACCTCATCAAAATATATCAAACAGTGTACCTTGTAGTAATTGTAAATGAAATTTCTTGTCAAACGCTTTTATAGAGCTAACATGAAATTAAAGGTACTTTTATAAATTGTTAGTTGTTTTACAAAATTATATGAATATACATGTTTTTTTCTATTTAAAAAAAAAAAAAAAAAAAAAAAAAAAAAAAACCAACCACAGAAAAAAAAATACATTCTATATTCAAAATTAACATGTTTGTGATTAACACTAAGGACTATAGTGTATACGACCCTGTCAACCCATAAGGAAATTTTATTGAGGAATAAACCTGCTGGTCATATACTAAACTTTGCAAAGTAAATATAATAAACAGCGATTCGCTTTTTGATATTTCAAAGAAAGAAGTTCACTAACCTCTCAATATCATTTCACAAATTTGTAAAATAAAACTAAAAATCGAAAGGAAGATTACGTCAATAGACATAAACAATTCACCAAAACATTTATGAGGTATTGTCTGAATAATGGAAAATCAACCCTTTTCAAAATAACATAACTCCACAACCAGAAACGTATAAGCTAAAATTTATAAAAATTCTACAAAAGGAAATCACAAATTCACCAAATTCAAACTGACTCTTTTTTCATAAAACTGACAGCTACAACAAACATACACTGTTAGCTATTTCTTTACAAGCAAAACCAAATACAATGAAACTTCCAAAAGCTTCACCAAAAAACCTTACAAATATAGATGTATTTCGTCTTCAAGCCATTGTTCCACTTCTAAATTGTCTATTCTACTATTTAGTGCACTTGGTACACGCAAAAACTTGGTAATAAATTGTTCAAATAAGGCCTTAATTACTTTTGGAGGGTCTAAAAGTTTTTAGAAGTACTTGATAATTTTCATGTTTATATTAGCGATTTCCAATGTGTTCAAAGTTTTGATTTTTGTAACCTATTAATAGGCATTTAAGGTTCATCATAACAAATGGACAAATATGGCCGTATTTTCACCTCAAAAATTACTCTGTGTACAGACTTACCTCTGCTGTTTGGAAAGTTTTAATGCCTAGCATCCACTAGATATATAAAAGTTAAATGCATTTTGTGTTTAAGTAAGATAAAATCTTTGTTGGTTTTTGATGGGCATTTTTTTTCCTTTCTGCAGAAGGTGTAAAAATAAACAAACACCTGAATTACTTTGGCACTATCCACTCACTGACTCAGATAAACTCTTTAACTCACCTATAGTTGTGAAGATACCTGTGGTCCATGTCAATTAAGGACAATCAAAACAATACAAACCGGTTTTTTACCTGAGGGAGCATCTCATAGTTGTACCACAACTTAGTTAATTTTCACACCTTTTGCATGAAGGAAAAAAAATGCCCAGCAAAATCCAAAGGAGATTTTATCTTTCTGAAACACAAAATGCATTTAACTTTATTATATCTAGTGGATGCTAGGCATTAAAACTTTTCTAACTTCACAGGTAAGTCTGTACTCAGAGTAATTTTTGGCATGTAAATACAGCCATATTTGTTCGTTTGTTATGATGAACCTTAAATAGTCAGAATGTGAATATATATTTAAGCGTCTGGCGTATTAAATTATAAGCCTGGTAACTTTGATAACTATTCACACCACTGGATCGATGACACCACTGGTGGACGTTTTGTCCCCGAGGGTATCACAAGCCCAGTAGTCAGCACTAACAAATGAAAATGAGTTTTATGAATGAACTGTATGCAAAAGTATTTTTCAAAATACTTAAGATTTTCTTACCCCAGGTGTAAATTACCTTAGCCGTATTTGTCACAACTTATAGGAATGTTGTGTCCTCAATGCCGTTCAACTTTATACTTGTTATGATTTCTTACTTTTTTATCTGAGCGTCATGGATGAGTCTTATGTAGACGAAACGCGCGTCTGGCGCATGAAACAATTTGCCTGGTACATATATAATTAGATAGTTTTTTTTAGCAACTACAAACATAGAAACTATGTCAATTTGACCTGCTTTGATGCTGTAACTGGTCTTGAATTTTTACTAGATGACATTTTTGTTTGCTATGGAAATACCGTATATCATCATGTTCTCAGAATTCAAATAAGAACTTACTGTAACAGTTATTACTAGAATCAGCAGAGACCCATTGAAACAACATCTGATACAAACACTTTTATATATTTGGATGAAATATTGACTCTCGATAATGGCGACTTCAGTATTTACACTACATAGATTTATCATGTTGAATAAATAAAGCTAATACTAAAAATAAATACTGCCCTTTCTTGAGTTTTGAAATCAATATCTATAACACGAAACTTAATACAAAAATTTTTAATAAAAGAGATGATCTATCATTTCCTATTGTTAATTTTTGATTTTTTTATGCTAATATTTCTTTGTCATCCTCTTATGGTGTTTATATATCTCAACTTGTTTGATTCACTCGTGTTTGTAACAACATATTTTAGCGAACGAAATCTCTGATGGCACGAAACTGGTCTCTATAAAACTAGGTTTAATCCACCATTTTCAACTTCAGAAAATGTCTGCACCAAGTTAGGAACATGACAGTTGTTGTCCATTCGATTGAACATTTGATTTTACTTAGGGAATTTCTTTTTTAAGGTAGCACAATACAAAGATTTGTTTACTTCCAATCACTAACCTTTGAAATGCTGTAACTTTCTTATGAATGCATAGAAAATAATAAAGGAGGTATATATAGATAGATAAAAGATTAATCTTTTAAATGAATGCAATATTTTTATTATGCAATTGTTATGTTATTAGTGGAAAAATCTGGGCAAGTTCACTTGAACGAATTTAGCTCTATCATCTCTTTAACTATACAGAAAATTTTAACAAAATCTTAATCTACACATCATGGGCTTCAAAAGGGTGTCTCAGATTGTCTCTATGGTATTCCATTCTCTTATAAATCTGTAATTATTGTAAACATCCTAACCACATAAAAGAAGATAATGTTTAATTAGGTGTAAAATTTGTTCTATACATTCTATCTAAAATCTGAGACACCCTTTTGTAGATAATGCCCATCGGAACAATATATAATAAAATCATTCCTCTAGGGATACCTATGCAGAGCTAATTTCATTTGAAAGTGGAAATTTGGTGAAAAATATTTTAGACACAGTTAACATTATAATTGGTTATATAATTGTTGCATAATACTAACATAGTATTAATTTGAAAGAGTAATCTGTTAGCTATCCGAAACTACCACTTTTATAAATTTTCAAGCATTATTAAGAAAGTTACAGCATTTTAAAACTTGGGAGTCGAAGTTATAAAATCTTTGTATTGTGCTACCTTAAATTGTTCTGTAAATATCATTTCACATTTTGGTAGTTCTGAAACGTTATTACACGAGGTTTTTTGTTACAACAAACTAGTCAAAATATTTCAAAATTTTATAATCGGGACAAGGACATCATTCAAAAACAAATCAACATGCAGACATCTTATACGTTCAGGTATTTCACATTCAATCTTTTATTGTAATATTATTTACAAAACACAAATATGTTGATATGCACCTCGAAAGCTAACCAAACCTTTAATCAGACGTATTCAGAACGGATATAGTTAGGATAATGTTGGTTGGTTATAATACTGATTCACTCATAGGGTCTTTTGTTGCATTGGAATTAAACAAATTTACTCTAAAACCAGTTGTTGGCATGATAAGTTAATGTTAATTTTTGGTGTGCTGTTTTACAAATTCAAATGTGACGTCATTCTGTTTGTCCTTTATAACAATTTCAAATGTAAAGTCACTTTGCGTTGAGGCCTTGACTAATTCGGGTGTGTCTATTTTTTGTGTTGGATTGTGTTGGATTTTGTCGGGTTATGTAATGTATCAGGTTGTTTTCTGTAATTAGTTAATACTTCAGTTTTATCATGTATATCTTTTATATAGTCATTTTATAAAATTTACTGTTTGCAAAAGTATAAATTATTCTAAATAATAGGGATGTTCTGGTACCTAACAGAAAACCCTGACCGTTATTACAACTTTTTGAACTTTTGGTCCTCGATGCTGTTCAGATTTGTACTTGTTTTGGCTTTAAACTATTGTATCTGGGGGTCACTAGTAAGTATTGTGTGGACAAAACGCACTTCTGGCGTATGAAATTTTAAACCTGGTGCCTTTTGTTAGCTATTGATCGTGTGTTTCTTTGTCAAATGGGTTCTTCTATTTATTTGTATTGTAGTCCTGTAATGTTGTGTTGTCATCTTAATGTTATATTTAACATGGCCATAAAAGAGGGAGGTTTGGTATGCCACAAAACCAGGTTCAACCCACCATTTTTCTTTCTTTAAAACATGTCCTGTACCAAGTCAGGAATATGGTCATTGTTATATTATAGTTCGTTTCTCTGTGTGTTACATTTCAACGTTGTGTTTCTTTTGTGTCGTTTGTTTCCTCTCATATTTGAGTGTGAATTCACATTATTATACGACGTGTCACGGTACTTTTCTATCAGAAATTCATGTGTTTAGATTGATGTTATATTTGTTATTCTCGTTGGATTTTGTCTAATGCTTAGTTCGTTTCTGTGTGTGTTTCATTTTAATGTTGTGTCGTCATTCTCCTCTTATATATAATGCGTTTCCCTCGGTTTTGGTTTGTGACCCGGATCTGTGTTTTCAATCGATTTATGAGTTTTAAACATCGGTATACTCCTGTTGCCTTTATTCGTCTCGTATGTTTTATGATAGAATGATACTAACCATTATTGGTAAGAGTTTTGCTTGATTTTCATACAATCAATACATACTATTTTAATCAGTTTTATTGGGGTCTGGAGCTGGCGTGTCAGTAACTGCTAGTAGTCTTTTTGGTAATATACGTATCATTGTCCTTTGCTTAGTATAAAAAAGAAGATGTGGTATGATTGCCAATGAGACAACTCTTCACAAAAGACAAAATGATATAAAAATTAACCTCTAAAGGTCACCGTACAGCCTTCAATGATGACCACAGCCAATACCACAAAGTCAGCTATACAAGGCACCGAAATGAAAATGTAAAACAATTCAAACGAGAAAACTAACGGCCTAATTCATATACAAAAAAAAAAAAGAAGAAGAAATATGCCCATTTATTGTATCCTATTGGTATTAAAAATGTATTATCTAAATACTGATTTAAGTTAATAAATTTAAGAATTCATTAATATTTGATAAATCAAATATATCTTCCGCGTATTTCATGACAGACAGCTGAATTCATCTATCAACATATTATCTGATTATAAATTTGAGAACGGAAATGGGGAATCTGGCAAAAAGGCAGCAACCCAACCGAAGAGCAGATAACAGCCAAGGCCGTGAATGGGTCTTCAACGCACCGAGAAAATCCCAAATCCGGAGGTGGCCTCATCTGGTACCTAAATAAAACTGTGAACTAGTTTAGAGAAAATGGACGTCATACTGAACTCAAAAACATATAAATGAACTAAAATTATATAACATACTAGATAAAAAAGGCCAGAGGCTCCTGACTTGGAACAGGCGAACAAATGATGCAAGTTAAACATGTTTTGTGAGATCTCAACCCCCCTCCATTATCAGTGGCCAATGTAAAATAAAGAAGTGCATAGCAAAAAAACTATAATCATAAAAATAATGAACTCTGAGGAAGTCTAAACAAAGTCCTTATCGAATGCCAGAATCAAAAACTCAAACACACCAAACGAGTATAAAACAACTGTCCTATTCCTGACTAGGTATAGGCATTTTCTTATATTTTTTTATAGCTAGCTAAACTTCCTACTTGTTTGAAGGGCGCACAAAAATTTACCATAGGAGAATAACACAATAACGGGATGTTTAAGTACATATGTATCAATGAAACACAAAACGGCATATAAACGATGCAAATAAGCAAAAATGAAAGACACGAATACAATAGTTATCATAGAACGCACAGAAATACCGAGTTTAACAGAAGTCCGAGTCAGATGTCAGAATAGGTAACACAAGAAACTAAGTAAATTGACGATGATGCATTGAATAACAAAGGACTACTAACAGTTACTCGCGTGCTATCTGGAGACCCCAATTAAACTGATTCCTTCCGTTAGAGGTTTAGTATCATACCATCATAAAATATATGAGAATAATAAAACATATATCATGCCAACAACTGGTTTTAGAATAAATGTGTTTATATTTCCGATGCAAAGATCCTATGTGTGAATAAATATTTATACCACAAAATACAATCTTTAATGACCTGACAACAGTATCGTACTTATATCCGTTCTGATGAATAAGTCTGTTTAAAGGTTTGGTTAGTGTTTGGGTTGAATGCCGAAATGTTTGTGTTTTGTAAATAATAATTATGTTCATGTTATGTATAGTAAGTACTATATATGCTTACCGTCTTCATGCACTAGTACATATGAATCTTGTTGATTGTTATCTGCAACAGAGTTATAAAAGGTTCAATAATAGACATAAGAAAACATCTGCAGATATTCAATGATATTGTCAAGAGAGAATGAAGTAAAATATCAATTGATGAAGGGTACTGTCGACGAAACAACATAGCTGCTTCATTCAAATAATCAATGATTGAAAATAGATCTTTAAGAACTTGAAAGGCTGTATAATTAAAATTCTCCGATTAGATTTCTAAATATAAAATCCAAATAGTAGAAATATCTGTGAAAACATTAATTAAAGGTTTAAGATAATAATAATACTATACAAATATTGCTTTAAAGCTCCACCCACTGCCGGACTATGTTTGTGTGTTGTTGTTGTCGATTGTTGTATGAACCTGCGTGACCTCAAAAAGTGTATTGCAGTCTCATTCCAATGACGTATTGATTAAAATAATGAGAACAGCGGCCTGTTTGTTTTCAAGCATTTCTTTAGAGCAATATGAATTAAACCCTTTTCTGCTAACAGACAAACATGAACAGCAGGATGACTTCATTTTCTATAGTACCAGTAATCGAGCGAAACATTGAAATTATACATGAGTAATACACATAACCAGCCATGTAAGAATGTCAATTTCAGCATGTTCAGTGAATGTCGATTTCAGTTCAAAATTCTGCAGCGTAGGACATATCATACACGTTTGTTTTTAATCGGACAATGTTTTGTTTTTTGTTTCTACTTTTGAAATTACTAGTTATTGTTAAGTTATTAACAGATAATGATTTACTATGAGCTATGTATTATTGTTGACCATTTTGTTTTGCGAACTCACGGTTTTCAGCTGAATGTGAGATTGTAATACTACTACGTTGACAAAAAAAAAAAGGATTTTAGATAGAAAATAAATTCAATAAATGTGAGTTTTTCTGTCTACTGTATAGTATCTTCCGTACTCGGCTCGGAACAGGAGTAATAGCTCGCTAAAGCTCGTGTTACACCTGTTTCACAGCCTCTTACAAATACAGCTGATATCTAAAGACACTACAAAGTTATTGTCTATGTAATATGCAAAGGCAATAGTAGTATACTGCTGTTCAAAACTCATAAATCCATGGACAAAAACCAAAATCGGGGTAACAAACTAAAACCGAGGGAATGCATTAAATATAAGAGGAGAACAACGACACAACACTAAAATGTAACACACACAGTAATATGTAATATGTACCTGTTGATACAACATGTTCTTATTAAAAGTATATAACAAACATAGGTATAAATAGTTTATATACACAATAGACAATGCATAGTACACAGAGGGAGTTGATTACAATGTATATGTTAATTTAGTCTGTATCGAAATGGTCATTACATTGGCCTGACCACGCAAAAATATACAATTATATACAAACAGTCTATCAGATAGTAGAAAAGGCTTCATTGTTCGTAATTTGTTTCAGAGGTTTGAACAAAAACTCTATTTCATTTTATATCATATTCTATATCATCGATTTAGTTATCATTTTCTATTGCGATGTTTCTAGTTTTCCAAGTAACCTATTTTGTCATTTTAAGCAATGTATTTTTAAAATGTTTGACGAGAAGATGTATTTGCATTTATTACTCATTTCCGATTGTTGTATCTTTACGATACTTAATTTTGAACACAATTCACGAATTTTCTAACAAAAATTCCTGCCAAACTTCCAACAGTTAACAGTATATAAAAAGATTAAATAGAGATTCTTTTTAATTACAAAAGTGACATTTTCCGTTTGAGCGTTATCTTTTATTTTGTAATTTACTTCTTAATAAATTATATAATGAAACAGCTTCCATTGAAGTTGTTTCGCTATCGTATTAGCTAAATTCTTATTTTAATTTGCAGAAATATATCTCTATGACAGTTCCTTCCCAAAATGGAAAGTCCGCTTAAACTGACTATTTGGAGTTGTATTATTTTTGTAGAAGTATCGAATATCTTTACGGCGCATTGACAACAACTCAATGTGTTCTTAATTGACAGGAATTAATTATTTTCATAGGTCTATCAGAATTACTTTGCATTATAGTGTCGGTTTTTAAAGGGTGAATTTCTTGAGGCGTCAAGGATGTTCGCTCTTTATGTTTTTCAATTTTTGTCAGATAGTAGGAATCCTCTGGTTTTAGCCATCAAGTGCCATTATTAATTTAGGCAACTTAGTCCTACTTTTCATTTCATAATATTATTACATGCAGTTTTAAAAGTCATATTTTAAAATCTTATGAATACCTTGTTATTTTTTCATAGTATTGTGGATGACAAATGCTGCCAATGTAAATTGTATGAAAAATCTCGAGATAATAATTCTCTGTCAAATTTTAAATGGCTTATATCTAAAAATAAAGTCCCTTATATTTATAAAGCATGACCCTTGAATAGGTCGGAAACACTACCTTATATTGATATGCATGAATTAGCATACTTATGTCCTCGCGAAACACGAAAAACACAATTATCCATAAGACAAACTTACTAGTGTAAAGCTAGGCGTTTATAACAGTCGGTAATAATATTCAAAAGAACAGTTACTTTCGTATAGATATTTAAAAAAAACAGAAAGGGATCCTTGCATTTCTAATTTGGAAAAAAAGGTGAAGACTTATAGTGTATCAAATATCTATTTGGGTCATTAAAATTCACGGTTTAAAAGAAGACTATTGATATGGTACCTTCTTTTATGATTAAAAAGTATTTCAAATGGGGGAAAAGTACGATATTTAAATTTGTCTTTAAGAAACAACTACGTATAATCCGGGGAAAAATATAGCCGATTATACGATATGGGTTCTTCTCAGTAGTGAAGGCATTACGGTTGCCTTTCATTACTAGCATCCACTTCATTTTAAACTTTTGTTTTTAAGTATATAGCTGTCCAACTGGCAAGATTCTCACATCTCGTTATTTTTGGTTACAAACATCGTCCAGAAAGATCGGTTTTCCATTGAGATATTTACTGTTGAATACAAGGTAATATTTTCATATTAGAAATTTTACAGGTACAGAACATGCATCAAGGCTATATCATCAATCAAATTTCATCTAAACTGCAAAAGACATTTTTTTTTATTCCTAAGACAATGTTAACAAAATCAATCAGTATTGATTTTTGACATATTTCAGTATTTTGGACTTTGTTTTCTATTTCAAATTGTTTTTTTTTATTCAGCAGGTAATGAAGCAATCAATTGTAGTTTTATTTTGTTTTAGTATTTTTTTTCGTTCTGATTGAGATAATGATTTATTTTTTATTTTTAACGGACTCGGACATTTGACAAACTTAATAAAATAATTTATGATGTTATCCATGTGTATGGCAGTCATCAGGATTCAAGACCATTGACTGCCATTGGCGATTGCCAAATAAATTTGCATGTAAAACAAATTTCGTTGTAGAAGGGTCTAAATACAGCACAAACAACATTTTTCCAATGACAAAAAAAGTAAAAAAGTATATTTTAACAAAACGCATTTCGACAATAAATGTCTCTTCAGTGATGCAAGGGATCAAAAATGGTATTTAGAAGGCCATATAATTTACCTCAATTTAAGATAGACTCTTGAATTCAAAGAGTCAATATAGGATGATCGGATCATATAAACCGGAGAAATCTAAATTGAAAACTACGTTCAAACCTGCGATTGCGTTTGATAAAAACAACTACTTTGATACGTGTGAAAGTCAAACAAATTTCGTTTTAGAAGGGTCTAAATACAGCACAAACAACATTTTCCAAAAACCAAAAAAGTGAAAAAGTATATTTTAACAAAACACATTTGATTAATAGGACGAACAACTGATGTTCTTTAACCTTGCTGACTGCCATTTACGATTGCCAAATAAATTGATCACAGTATCTAACTAAAATGGATCTAAATATAAATTTAATACCAAACAGAAAATAAAAAAATTTGCGGCAAAGATCTTATACCACAAATATGAGGTGCAAGAATTTGTACACCAGATCAGCATTTCGACAATAAAAGCTCTTATTGATGTGAGGGATCAAAATGGTATTAGAAAGGCCATATAATTTACCTCAATTTAGGATAGACTCTTGGATTTTAAAGAGTCAAAATAGGATGAACGGATCATAAAACCGGAGGGATAATATGATACAAGCCAAAACGAAAAAATATAAACAAGTCTAAATTGAAAACTACATTCAAACTTATGATTGCGTAGGATAAAAACCGCAATTTTTATACATGCGCATGTAAAACAAATTTCGATGTAGAAGGGTCTAAATACAGCACAAACAATATTTTCCAAAAGACCAAAAAAGTGAAAAAGTATGTTTTATCAAAACGCATTTGACTAACAGGACGAACAACTGATGTTTTTAAACTTTGCTGACTGCCACTGGCTATTGCCAAATATATTGATCACAAGATGTAACAAAATGGGTCTCAATATAAATTTAAAACTAAACAGAAAACAAAAAACTTGCGGCAAAGATGTTATACAAAAAATGTGAAGTGCAAACATTTGTACACCAGATCCGCATTTCGACAATAAAAGCTCTTATTGATGCAAGGGATCAAAATGGTATTTGGAAGGCCATATAATTTACCTCAATTTAGGATAGACTCTTGAATTTTAAATAGTCAAAATAGGATGAACGGATTATATAAACTGGAGGGATAATATGATACAAGCCAAAACGAAAAAATATAAACAAGTCTAAATTGAAAACTACATTCAAACTTATGATTGGATGAAAACCGCAATTTTAATGCGTGTGAATATAAAAAAATTCGTTGTAGAACAGTCTAAATACAGCACAAACACATTTTCCAAAAGACCAAAAAGGTGAAAAAATATATTTTCACAAAACGCATTTGACTAACAGGACGAACAACTGATGTTCTAAAACCCTACTGACAAATTAATCACAAGATGTAACAAAATAATTCTTAATATAAACTTAATACTAAACAGAAAACAGCAATCTTGCGGTAAAGATGTTATACCACAAACATGAGGTGCAAAAATTTGTATACCAGATTCGCATTTCGACAACAAATGTCTCTTCATTGATGTAAGGGATCCAAATGGTATTTGGAAGGCCATATAATTTACCTGAGTTTAAGATAGACTCTTGAATTTTAAATAGTCAAAATAGATAAACGGATCATATAAACCGGAGTGATAATATGATACAAGCCCAAACGAAAAAAATATAGATAAGTCTAAATTGAAAACTACGTTCAAACTTATGATTGCATTGATAAAAACCGCAATTTTTATACGTGTGCATATAAACAGAATTTCGTAGTAGAAGTGTCTAAATACAGCACAAACAACATTTTCCAAAAGATCAACAAGTGAAAAAGTATATTTTAACAAAACGCATTTGACTAACAGGACGGACAACTGATGTTCTTATAGGTTTCACTTTGTAAAAAGATCTGTTTCTCAAACCAGGCCTCTTTTGGGGAGATCTTAAATAAAATTTATATTTGTTTACATACTGGTTCCCAGTTATGCTCCTTGTGTTCCATCGCACAGAGACATTACTTGGGAATGTTACCAGTAAATAAACATGTGCATATTGTTTTCATTGAAATGTGGGTAACCTTTCATTCGAGGTAGGGGTAGTTAAGAAAATTAGTGTTAGTTTAAACGCTGAGAAGTTCAGGGAATTTAAACGTTGTAAATATACCGCACAGCCTTGTATTTTTATCTTTGAAAACAATTGTGTTGCATATGAACCTTCAATTCTAGGATAAGATTTTTTTTCAAAACTTCATAGTGAAAGTGGAAAGTAAAATCACAAAAATACTGAACTCAGAGGAAAATCAATTCGGAAAGTCCATAATCACATGGCAAAATCAAATAACAAAACGCATAAAAAAACGAATGGACAAGAACTGTCATATTCCTGGTACAGGCATTTCCAAATGTAGAAAATGGTGGATTAAACCTGGTTTTATAGCACTAACCCTCCCACTTTGATGACAGTCTCACCAAATTCCGTTATATTTATATTGATGCGTTAACTTAACAGACACAATAAATAAAATAGTCAAAACATGGTACAGTTTTAGCCGTAAAAGGGGTTCTTATGGGAAATTGCATTGTCAACATTTAAAGAAATGCAACCTATATTGGGTGAAAAAAGAGAACATTCAGAATTAAACCAAATTTGCTTTATTTCATAGATTTTAAAGAAATTAACTCAAATATGAAGTTTTATACATATTTCATGAATATAAATAGAGTCCTGGGCCTGCAATATGATGACTCAGAATAAATTCACAGTTTACAGTTGGCATAGTTTACTTCAAATCCTGAATACAAAATTGATTCATAATATTTGCATATTTGTAAGTTAAATTGTTAAAAAGTGCTTATATTTACTCTTCGCAGTCATTGGAATTCATAGATCCTACCTGAATATTATTTATGGGGTGTTTGTGTCCTGTCGATAACCCAAAATTTAGCCGTAACACTTAAATCTGCTTTGTTGTCACAACGGCATAATACATACAAGCTAGAAATACAAATATTTCTAAAAAAAACTTACAATAGTATGTTCTTTCCTGAATATGTATTAAATATTCCAAATTGCTAGAAACAGCAGAATGATTAAGAAAATTTGAGGCCACAGGGGCCAAAAAAAAAAAAGAAAACTGCCTACCCCCTGGGTCATAAAACAAATAATTTCACTTGTAAATGCTATGATTGTTTAGTTTCAAGTTCTTAATATTTAAAACAATAACTATGCTTGGAAGTCATGCAAAAATCAGATGTAAGCAGTCATCTCTATAACATTTTAAGTGAATTTATATCTCAGACTGGTATCTGCATACATACAACTATTGCAAATATGGCTTTGTTTGAACACTTTTAGTATATATATTAGCTAAATTGTGTCAGATATATGGTTACAGATGATACTGTTGAGACAAGAATTCAAAACTGACCATTTGAGGCAGAAAATATGTACTTAAATTGACAAATAGGCATACTGTGTAAGATGTGGACTGGAGACAGAGGCAGGATTGGATACTTTATATAATCTTTTATGTTATAATGATTGACTGCTAAACATTACATTTATAGTATTCTGATATGCTTTCAATATGTTATCAAAACAGTTTTAAACAGATTCTAGGCATTATATATCAGAAAATATGCAAATAGGGTAAGCTGGCAATAATTAAAGTCTCGGACTTCTCTTGAAAAAATGAAACAGGGGAGGGGATAACAATGTACAGTAAAGAAAAACTTAGAGTACAAACAGTGATTTCTTTAAGGCTATAATTCTGATAAATGAGTTAATGTGAGAAAAACTGATTTTAGAGAGTTTTCTATTTGAATTAATGTGTGTGTAGGTGGCACTTTTTAAATACATCTGTTTCTTAAACACGCCTCTTTTGGGGAGATCTTAAATATTCATAGAAAATTTATTTTGTTTACATACTGGTTCCCAGTTATGCTCTCTGTGTTCCATCTCACAGAGACATAACTCGGGAATGCTACTAGTAAATAAACATGTGTATATTGTTTTCATTGAAATCTATGGTAACCTTTCATTCGAGGTAGGGGTAGTTAAGAAAATTAGTGTTAGTTTAAACGCTGATAAGTTCATGATCAGGGCATTTAAACGTTGTAAATATGCCGCACAGCCCTATATTTTTACCTTTGAAACCAATTGTAGTGCATATGAACTTTCAATTCTAGGATAAGATTTTTTTCAAAACTTCATAGTGAGAGTGGTACAGTTTTAGCCGTAAAAGGAGTTCCTTCAGGAAATTGCATTGTCACTATTTACAGAAATGCAACCTATACTCTGCTGACAAATTGATCACAAGATGTAACAAAATCGATCTTAAGATAAATTTAATACTTAGCAGAAAACAGCAAACTTGTGGCAAAGATGTTATAACACAAACATGAGGTGCAAAAATTTGTACACCAGATCCGGATTTCGACAATAAATGTCTCTTCAGTGATGTTAGGGATCAAAATGGTATTTAGAAGGCCATATAATTTACCTCAATTTAGGATAGACTCTTGAATTTTAAAGACTCAGAATAGGATGATCGGATCATTTAAACCGGAGGGAAAGTATAATACAAGCCCAAACGAAAAAATATAAACAAGTCTAAATTGAAAACTACGTTCAAACGTATGATTGTGGTGGATAAAAACTGCATTTTTTATACGTGTGCATTTAAATCAAATTTCGTTTAGAACGGTTTCAATACAGCACAAACAACATTTTCCAAAAGACCAAAAAAGTGAAAAGTATATTTTAACAAAACGCATTTGACTAACAGGACGAACAACTTATGTTCTTAAACCCTGCTGACTGCCATCAGCGATTGCCGAATACATTGACCACAGTATGTAACAAAATGAATTTCAATTATTATATAAATGTAATACTATACAGAAAACAATAAACTTGCGGTATAGATGTTACACCAATTTTTTTACGGGTGCATGTAAAACAAATTTCGTTGTAGAAGGGTCTAAATACAGCACAAACAACATTTTTCAAACGACCAATAAAGTGTAAAAGTATAGTTAAACAAGGATGTTTATATAGGAGTGCAAAATCATGTGAGGTAATAATTTGAACCAATTTTCGGTATCGAAAAGTTGTTTCGCTTATTTAACATATATAAATGCTTACATGTCAAATTCCTAAACACTTATACAAAGTACGTTTTATTATATGTTGATTAAATAAGATAATGGTTATTCTATTTAAGGAATCACGTTTGTGATTATATAGTTATTCGATAGAACTACGAATATTTTAACTAAGTGTTTGGTAAACGTAGATCTAGACAATAATTAGACGAAAAGACACTGGAATTGAAATGTCGAATGGTGATTTCCCAACTATATTTTTGAAGAAATAAAAACCCTTTGACATGTTTAAGAAATGATAGATTGACGTAGATGATGAAATCTGAAACATGTAAGATTATAAGAATTATGTTTGGAATATTCTATTCTCCGAAAGTCACTGTCTTTTTTCTAAAAACAACGTTTTGGCTTTCAAATAGACGAGACGAGAATGAACACATTTGTGTACATTTGGTAAACAAAAAAAGCATTATAAATTTCATGCACTCGAAACGCTTTTCCGATACAATTAAGCAGGATCGCTTAACCCTAAGCATTTGAATACATGATGCATAAGACATTTAAACTCGAAAAGCTATTAGACCAAAGTGGAGGTACTTAAAACCTGAGTAAGATCGGTAAGGAAAGTTTCAATAATATGCAGACACAATCACACTTTTCATCTGAAAATCTTCCTTTCGTACAATTGCATTACATTCTATAAAGTAAAAAAGGTTTTAGAATGACAGAAGTGAAATTTGACGAACGAATGAACGTATGCCATCATACTATAACGCCAGTGAACAACTAGATCAACGATTCGGGTTATGTTTAATTAAACACAATGAGAATATTTTGCATAGCTAAGTATCACAACATTCTCGTGTTAATTTCATATCGCTTGAAAACAACTCTCGTTATATATCAGGTAGTTCGGTCCTTTAGCACTGCAAAGATTTAACGCATGTTTCTAAAGTGTAATATTACCATTGATTTCCCCTATTAGTCTTTCTTAAATTTGCAAAAAATTGAGCATAATTTATCTTTGTTTAAAATAAAGAAATATTTGGCATGAGTAAAGTTTTATCTTGTCCAGTACTAAAGACAAAATTTCACATAAAAGTTCATTGCATATGTGAAAATAACCGTCACTGGAGGTTATTCAATCAAATGTGCACCAATTTTTCACTTGTTTACAATCTTTAGCTAGTACCATGTAACCTCAAGTTTCCAAAATATTCTATAGAAACACTAAATAAAAAAAAGGTGGTACTTTGAAATACCTACGATATAGGTTTATGACCCACAAATGGTTTACTGCAAGACAATGTACGATTAATTACTTACAACTGTAAAATTCAAGGGAAGATTTTACCCTTGTTCGTATACAGCCTGATGTGGCGTACTATGATTTGTTGGTACATGTATTACACCTCTGAAGAAAAGCGCGTGCTATTCGTCTTGGAAGACAGCATTATAAACAAATGTATGTCACAACACAGCCTCCGACCTAAGAGGTAATCACTGTATGCTAGAAAGGCATTGGTGGTTCATCTGCACGCTATTCGTTTTGCGTTTTATTTCATCTTGTTACTGTTTCAGGTATTTTTTTATACTGGAAATATCCGACTTCATTTCAATTTCAAACATTAGCAAAATTTTATTACGAAGTATGTGAAATATGTCCTGACTGCAAAAGTGCGGTCTTAGTTAAGTATCATTTGTTTTTATACCAAAAACTATTTTTAAAATTACAACGTTTATCAAACGTGTGGTTTTCAATTTTTTAAGCGGAGAATAAATACTCAACCATCGTCTTCTAAACAGGAAGTATTTTATTGTATTTGTTAGCGTAGGATGATAATCAACAAATTATCTAGTATCATAAATCGGTGATTGCTGGAGCGGTTGTCCCAAAACACAAGACGTCGGTGCGAATGTTTTCTAATTCTTATATTTTTTAAAACTTATTTTAATTTTGCTTTTCGTTAAATTTTTTTTTCTCTTTCTGTTAAATCTTTCAATGTGGCATACGAGTTCCCATTAAAAAAAGAACTATAAGCGTAAAAACGTTAAACATTGAATAAGAATGTGTTAAAGACTACCGAAACTCCAGCAATACTTTTTTACATCTTAATAGTTATTTGTTTCAAAACTGAAAAAAAAACACTCCAAGAAATTGCTGTTTTCCATTTTTGATCATACACGCAAAACAGTCATAGGATACCTAGCCTTGAAGGCATACAACTTTGCTCAGTGCTCGGAGCACAAAAATCATGCTCGAAACATGAAATCCAGCAATTTGATTAGTTGATTTTTGAGTCTGAGTACTAAAATCATGCTCGCAAGTTTTATGACCGTGAGGCCTGGACCTATTATTCCGACCTTCTAAATTGGTCTATGGTATAATCTCCCAACATTGCATGCTTTTCTTGGAAAAGCACTAAATCTTTGGTCTGACTCAGCCAAGAGATAACACAGAAACACCAAAATCTTCTATACGGCTTTAAATACTACCAGAGTAAACCTTAATATACATGATATATAAACATACTTATTCTACTGCTCTGAAAAGTAAGACGTGTGATTTGAAAACTCAGCTCAGTTCACTCGTTCTCTATATAAGTCGGTGATAATGAAACAAAAAACCCTTCTATATTACACTTTGACATGTGTTTTTGAAACGGGAACCCAATAAACAAAGCTTTCGGTTTGAAAAAAAGAAAAAGAAAGTGGAGTATAACATTGCAACGATAAGAAATTTACTGCAATTTTCATAATAATGTTTGAACACAGATTTCACTAACTTGCTTTAATGTAACGTAATTATCGATCCAGGATGATAATAAGGAAATGTCAATCTGTTTTAAAACTGTAATCGTAGGGTTAATATAGATATATACATAAGGCATTCCTTGTCCATTAGATAAATCAAATTACAAATTGGTGTTATGAAAACGCAGCCTTGAAGGGTAAAATAGGAGAACTTTGCCTATATCCAAATTACATTGATCCTACATTTTCCAGTGGCAGTTTAAAAATCTCGCCCTTTGAACCTTGCAAAGCATTCAGATGGTACTAATCATCAATTTGATCTCATCCTTAATATGCTTGAAATATTTGCCAGCGTATATTTAACAAGCACCAATTAACTAATATATACTGTGCAATATCTACAAAAGAACTTCACACATTTTTTTAGATCTTTTTGATAGATTAAGTTTATCTTGATAAAGTTTGCCAAATACAAACTATTTAATTCATGGCGAAGAGTTTTATTTGAGAGTCATGTTAGACCTAGAATATCGTAGTTATCATCTCTGTTAAAGTAATAAAATGCCACAAATTGGAAAATCGTAAGTAGACAGATAAGCAATTGTTACGAAGGTATTTGTGTGTATTTCAACCAAAATAGCTGTGTTTGGTAAATCCATTTCACCAAATATGTAAATCAGCTTTTAAAACAATATAATGATGACAAGCAAACGATGTAAACTATTATGAATTGTTTCCATAGAATTAGGTAGATTACATATTTTTTAAGTTTGTTTCCTCATATTTATATATTAATACATCTACATGCATGGTAGACCAATTTCAACAATTTTGTTTTGTGTTACAAGAGTGTACAAGCTGAAATGGCTCATCTGCTTTACTAATTATTTTTGCTTTTATGTTGAGATTTCTAAAGATAAAGACTACAAATACCATAAAAAACTTGTATTAAAAATGTACCAATAATCAGGAAAATGAGACCAAGGTCAGATAAAGCAAGGCGACATTACAATAATTCAATGCATTAAACATTGTTGAACTATATCATATATAGTATACTAAATCATACCACGAAAATGAAGTTAAGGTAGATGTTTTTTTTGTTAATTTGTTAAAATGTAGTTCATATCATGCTTTTTTTTAAATGTAATAAAAAGTATGGGTCACCCTGTTTTTTTTTCACCCTACGGGTTGAGCAAAATTGTCAGATTTTGTATAGATTATGCATGGAAAACCCGAATTTGGGTGATAAAAAGAAAACTACATCATAGAATTTTAAGGTGAAATATGAGAATATAGCTGTAATGATATGCTTTCAGATAACTTAAAGAATTACTGGGGCCACGGGACTCGTTTTCGTGTTACATAATATTATCGGTAAATTCATAACACATATTATTATAAAAGTTGCGTGATCGAATTATCTCTTCTTTTATCTACCCTTAAAAAATAAATAATAATGAATGAAAATAATTTGATTTTTGTAAAATACAGCCGTTAATATGATAAAACACACACTTTTCTATATCAACATGACAAGTCTTACACATGAATGAATTGCTACTCTCGAAATTGGTAAATTTCATTTAAGATCAAGACCAATTGTTATCGGCTTTTGAAATTCCAAGATGGAGGAAGACATTCAATCTACCTTGAGATAAGATACAATTCGAGACAGACATATACACATACAAATCATCCTGTAATCCTCGCATTTTTCACTTTCGTCACCGGCAATACAAATGCTGTTGTATTGATGTTTACTTATGAATGCTCCATATTTCTCCAGGAATCTTTAACGGATTTATATGGGTAACAAATCAGCAATGCTATGGGTAACAACGATTTGGGAAGTAAGTTTGAACAGCGGCATACTGCTATTGCCTTAAAGTAGCAATACACAGGAAAAATTGCAACATATGTTTTTCATATGTTTAGGACAAACATATGATAAACATATGTTTACAATCATATGTTTACATATGTTTTGAAACAAATGAAAACATATGTAAGCAAACATATGTTTTCATATGTTTAAAGACATATTTAAACATATGTTTGTAAACATATGAAAAACATATGATATTCATATGTTTTCATATGTTTTAAAAGACATTAAAAAAATGTTTGGAGAAAATGTCAAAATTAGTATAAAAGCGTGTCACCCCCACAGCAGAGCTTGTTTTATTCTGAATTGATCAGAATGCAAAATAAGTGAATAAGTTATGATTAATGAATAATAATATGAATAAATATTCTTTATTTTATTGTTTGTTCTATGTAGTTATTCTTTTTTTTTAATAACCCCATTCTCTTTATTCTATATATTTCTGCTTTTCATACCAGAATCTATCTGTTCTTTATTTTTTTATTTTTTTATTCTGCATTTTTTTGTTATTATTCTCTTTTCTTAAATCCCTAATTTTGATTCCGGACCCTCATTTTACGTACTTGGCACGTCGAGTTGGAAAACTCGGAAAACCCAGAAATCTTTTCACCGTTTACGTTTAGTACACTATGACGCAAATCCATGGACGCTCACGCGATCGTCTGCAGCTGTGTTTTTTTAAGTTTTAAGAATGGACAGAAATAGATTCTACTTCTACTTCTACGTCTACTTATAAACAGATTTATTGAAATGGGTGACTTGTCGATTAACTAGACGAAACCTGGGAACGAAACATAGAAATGAAAGTCTTTATAGAGTGAAACACTGAAAGTGAACGCAAAGAAACGTCGACAGTGTTTTGTTTTCATGGATTACGTACATTAAAAACAGGGCAATGAAAGGTAAATATGATAATGCCAATTTGTTTTGTTATTGGACAAAAGCAGAAGATGTGTGTGCTTTATTTTTCACGAAAAGCTATTTGACTGTTGTAATTTGTAAACCCGAGAACGATATTTTAATCTATAAATATAACTGCATTTAGTAATCCGTTTCATTATCTATAATGAGGATATTACAAGATTAAGCCACAAATACATCCCAAATAACCATATTTGTAAACCCTTTAGAGATATAAAGTTAAACTTTGAAAAAAGGGGGGGATCAATAAACGTATTTACACTTTTGGTATTTAGCTGAAATTTTCATTAGATTAACCCTAGATGTACTCTGAATAATGAAACAAAGTTCACCTGTGCGATTTCACCTATTAAAAAGTGGCGGATCCATAAATTTTCATAAGTGGTGGCCCCTTCCGGTCAAGCTTCAGTGATTCCCTACATAATTAACCAAATTTTTCCCCCTCTAACATGTCTAAATCCGCATCTGCATATTAACTAATGGCGGACAAATTTTCATACAAGTTAATATATTTGTAGATCTCTGAGTGGACTGGGGGGTGGGAGATTCAATACCTTATGGATAGGGGGCCTGGTTGTCACTTCGGTTCTGTTATCCAACCCTTTTCATTTAATTTAGATCTTAAAAATGTATATCTTTTCCTATATTGCATAGGTAAAATTGAAGGTAAACTTTTCCTATATTGGTGGGGTTTCTTGATGTGTGTGTGTTGGAAAAGTTGAACATTTAAGGCTAAGATTCTGTTTAATTACAGCTACTAAAATTGACAGAGCTTTTCACGTACAAGTAATTGGAACTTTATCTACCTTATCATATATATCTGATAGTTATCAAAGGTACCATATTATAATTTAGTACGCCAGACGCGCGTTTCGTCTACATAAGACTCATCAGTGACGCTCATATCAAAATATTTATAAAGTCAAACAAGTACAAAGTTGAAAAGCATTGAGGATCCAAAATTCCAAAAAGTTGTGTCAAATACGGCTAAGGTAATCTATGCCTGGGATAAGAAAATCCTTAGTTTTTCGAAAAATTATGATAGTTTTCACCACCTGTTCCCATATTTTCAAGCTTGAAAAAGTTACCTATTCCAGCTGAGCATCACATCCTATAACCTTGTATATTACAGTATATTACATTTTTGTACTTAAAATCAGTAGTACTAGAAATTTACTTAAATGTTACTGAAATTGCAGTTTTTCAGCTTTTTGAGACGGGGCCATTCGTGTCGCTTTGACACATCTATTTTTTCTTTAAATTTAGACAGCACTTTACAGTCTGTGCCAAACTGTTTGAGGGTCTGAAAACGAAATTTGAACTTTTCTACTGTATATTCAACCAAAAAAAGTTAGAAGTTCTGTCTATCTGAATGATTTTTTTGTCTGACATTTTGTCGGTCAGACAGTTTGAAATACACTGCAGAATAGTTAATTTTATTTGAGAAGTTCATAATATACATAATTATATTTATAAGTTACACTGTTCTTCTTTCTGTTGTTTGTTTATATATTGTTTCCATTCACTCAAAAGTAAAAGTATAAATTAGTGAGCATCAGTTTGTATTACATCTAGTTTTTGTCTGGACTTCTTGATTAAATAAAAATTTATAATTTTAGCTTGTTTCCAAATGAAAATAAAGTGCAGCATTAGAATTACTGGTGTACATGTAACTGTAAGTGCGGATGTCTTGCAAAACGAACTGGTATCAAAGTAAGTTCATATGAAGCATTGCAGTTAATTTAAATAATTTTATGTTATCTATTTAAAACTTTTTCAAGTGTAATTGTAAATGTATACTGTTGTTTATTTTTCTGTTTTTCTGATGTCAAGTATGCATCAAGGAATCCTTACCTGTCTCTTTGCTTCTGCTGTACAGGCATGAGATGTGAGAAGCTCAAAAAGTTCAAGTATTTGCATCACAGACCTTATATTATGAAATGTATTTTTAACATGTTTAAAAGTTGTTCTCGTCTTGAATATACATAAAATATTTGCCACTGGACATTAAAATAAGCAAGACAAATCTATAAATTAATCTTTTTGCATTATTGGAATGAGTTTTCAAACATATATCAATTTAATAATTTTATTGTAACTGTAAAGTATTTTTTAAGAACTAGAATATAGATATAAGGAGATGTTGTATGATTCTCAATGTGACAACTATCAATTAAAAAACCATGACGAAGATAAAACATTTACTGGTCACTGTACAGCAATGAACAATAATCAAAATCCATATCATAAAGTAACCTTCCACTTGTATAAGGATGCAAAATGTGAACCATTGAAAAATTAAAACTACATACAGTATGGTAGACGGCACCCAACATAAGAGAATGTGAAAATCAGCCACAAAGAGGTTGACTAATTAACAATTACTTAAAAAAGAAATAGCAAAATAATAAAAGATGCAAAAATATCTATCATTTCACCTTCAATTTATTCAATGTAACAAAAAAACATTTTTCATTTCAAGCTGTCTAAGAAAGCGTGACTTTGTGTAATACAAAAATATTGAACACACAAAAAGATGTAGGACCAGAACAGCACAAGTTTTAATAATTGCAGAGATATACATGTGCTGTTTTTGTTGAGCTTTCAAAAGCAAAACAGTGCTCCTCCTAGACCCTAGATTAAGCTGGATCCGTCGCTGTCGTCGGTGTCTTTAAAATTTAGGTTCAGTCTGAGGTTACAGTTTTTTGAACATCAATAACTTTTACAATCATTCATTGGTCAATTTTTTTTTCTTGAGTTGGTCTTTTATCGATACTAAAAGCAAAGTTGAACTACATTATGTTTATGGAATGATTGCAAAGTGTTTACATTTGTCTTGCAGGTACAATGTACCATTCTTGACAGATTTTTAAAAAACTTATACTATACTTTAGTATCAGCAATATCTTGGTCAAATTCACTAATTTTGACCAATTGACTATTTTCAAAACAGTTATGCTCCTTGAAAATATTAAATTTAAAATAGTGGAAAATTGCCTCATAAGTGCTCTCAACAGTACAATTTTTTTTTATCAAACATATAGGGCTACAAGTAAAAATATTTTAGTTTGCCTAAACCCTTCCCACGGTTGAGACAGTGGGTAGGTAGGTAGGCATTATTTTTACTTTTTAAGAAATTGAAATATTGGATGTATATTAGTCTTCATGCCTATCTGATTAAAAAAGAACTTCTTCAAATCAGGACAATAAAAGAATTTGAGTAGGCAGCTTTTTTCTGGGTAGGTAGGGTTTGGGCAAACAAACCTATTCCTTTTTATAGCCTAGTATACTATTAGTAATGTCCTTGAAGGTCTGTTGAGAAAAAGAACTTTTTTTCCAAGCACACTTTTTATTTATAATTTTTTTCAAGTGCCGTTTTTAGTTATTGCCCGTTGATAGATAAAGTATGTGCAACTCAGTGGACATTAAAACTCTGTTCTTTTATTTTTACTTGCAGGAACTGAGCAGTAAAGAAACAGAATAAAAAAATATTCATTTTAGATTAATACAATATTGAACTCAAAAGTCAATCTAGGTGTCTTTCTTAATCATATGATATAAGAAGATGTGGTATTAGTGCCAATGAGACAACTCTCCATCTAAATCACAAAGTACGGTCTTCAAAACAGAGCATTTGCTTACACCAAACAGCAAGCCATAAAAGCAGCTGCATACACTAGCACCTGTAATAGCTAGCAGTGTAGACCATCAATATCTGTGTATGGTGATATAGCAATAGAAATTACACATACATCAGAGGGAAATAGAATATAGACAATAGAAATATCACATACATCAGAGGAAAATAGAATATAGACAATAGAAATGTCATATGTCATAGAGACAAACATATGAAAATAGAATATAGACAATAGAATTAGGGTATGTCAAAGAGACAAACATAGAAAATAGATTATAGACAATAAAAATGGGGTATGTCAAAGAGAAACAAATGAAAATAGAATATAGACAATAAATATGGTGTATGTCAAAGAGACAAAAACATGAAAATAGATGATACAACAACTTAATAAAAAAAACCGGTTCTACTTGATATATAAATTATGGAGCACTGCCTGTGATTAGTATTTTTCTGTATTAAGGAATGCTAATGTATACAGTTGTTTTTATTTGTTTGAACTTTTAATTTTGCCATGTGTTTTTTGTGGAGTTCGGTAGTTTTTACAACAACAACTCATCACATTGTAGTATTTACCCTCAATATGAGTTCCTGACAGACAAAAAAAGATAAAGAAGATAAACATAAACAAATTACCCTTAGAAACAAATCCCAACATAAATACATCTACATGAGAAAATAAATGCATTTGAACAATAAAAATGAACATAAAAAATAAACATATTTAGGACCAATATAAAGACATATGAAAACATATGCTTGGGCCAAACATATGAAAACATATGTTTAGGTCTAGTATAAAACATAAAAACATATGTGAAAAAACATATGCTTGGAAAAAAAACATATGAAAAACATATGTTTTTTCATATGTATATTACAAATGATTTTAAAAACATATGTTTTTCATATGTTCGAAAACATATGTTTTCAGGTCGGGCTTAAACATATGTTTTCATATGTTTTCAAACATATGAAAAACATATGTCAAACATATGAAAACATATGTTGAAATTTTTCCTATGTATAAAAGTCCTATGTTGATATCATTCAGTTGACTGATCATTAAGAAATTCCTATTAACATGATTAACTTGTTTGCATATCTAATTAAAAAAAAAACCAATATTTATCTGATTTTAGTAATCTGGATCATTGTGATAGGTAAATAATTGTCTGTTAAATCAAATATGTAAAACATTTAATTTGGTTTAACTTGACCTGGCGGAATTTAACCAATTCGGTAATCAGAGGCCAGTCCATCAATAGAGAGGTGTTTTGTGATAATAGTTAAGTTGATCTTAGGTTTTTCTATATACATATTGTTCAAACTATTGTTGATGTTTTGGCTTCCAAATGTTGTTCATAGGTTTCAGCACTTCACATGTGGTTCAAGTTCATATATGACAATATAATATAGGCTTCTCATGTAAATTCTGTACTTTGACAGATAGTTTCAAGTAAATTTTATCATTCCAGAAGCTTTTACACAAATAACTTTAGCTTCCTCTTTCGTATGTTTCACATAACCCAGAATTAACATGATTAAGTATTTGAAGCCTGAAATAAAAAAAAACTTTCAATATCCCATCAACCATTTGTTTTTATCTGTATGTTAAGGAACTACACTATTTGATTTAACTGACCATTTATCTTAAAAAATGAGGCATTTTCTAGAATACTTTTTTTTCTAACTAAAAATCTTTTTAAATTATTTGTTGGGATTAGGAAATTGTAAAAACAAATTGTATTGTTGTAAAAAAATAAAAGAAAGTCAATTTGACTTAAACAGAATATTGGATATTCTTGATAATTTTGAATCACAAACTATACCTCTTAAACATGTACGTTTGCCTATGATTGCTTACATGTATTAATTTGAACTTTAGTAAATTTTTGTCGTATTGGCATTAATACCACATTGTTTTTATATAAAGTGCTTTTATCACGCTATTTGTATAATGATAAATAAATGATGTATAATGAATGCTGTTGATAGGTTCTTATTGTAATAGAGGGGCGAACGAAACCAGAGGAACAATCAAACTCATAGATCGACAGGTTAAATTGGTAATAATATAACACCCTACCTGTTTGGAAATGGGACACACACATTTTGTATTTTAAATACTAAGCATACCAAAATATATTGAATTTTGAGTTTTAAAAAATCTGGCTGATTGTAAACAAATTGTGATCAGAACGATTCGATCAAAAAAATGTATAGCAATATACTGAAGGGGTAATAATTAAGAAATAAGGTCTTATGCATAGATCGGGACAAGGGAATATTGAAATGAGGTGACGGGAAGCAAGAATCAATGTTGGGAAGAGGTAGAGTAATACTAGAATATTCTTTGAAACGCATGAAATGTATTAAGTCGATTTGTTTGTGAAGGTTAACGGGGGTTGACGTGGAAGAAGGGGGAGGAAAATTAGAGTAGAGTTGGATGGAAATGAGAGGGAAGTGGGAGTTGGGAATAAGGGAGTGGGAATCTAGTTAGTCTATCTCCTTTTCTTTGACACCGATATTTTCCAAACCGATTATACATGTTCACAACTTGCCTGTTATGATCAAATAAACAAATAAACTAAAGGCTCTCAAGTGTCGCTCACCTGTATTTGCTGATACTTTGGAAATCATGTAAAATAATTATAAAACATTATCAATAGTATTAGATATTATAAGTTACTATGATGATATCTAAGATAATAAAAAAACCTTCAGAATTTACCTAAAATTAGTAACTCAGGGGCAGCAACCCAACAACGGGTTTTCAGATTCGTCTGATACTTTCAGGGCGCATAAATCTAAATCTTATAAACATTTTTGCCACCTGTCAGGTTTTGCCAAACACCGCATTTTACCCCTATGTTCTATTTTAGCTATGACGGCCATGTTGATTGGAAGGCAGGGTTATCAAACACATTTTTAAAACAAGATACCCTAATAATGATTATGGCCAAGTTTAGTTTAATTTGTCTCAATAGTTGCAGAGAAGAAGATTTTTGTAAAAGAAAAATTGACTATAACTCCTTAAGGGTTCACTGACCAGTTTGGTCATGTGAACTTATTTGTAGATCTTACTTTACTAAACATTATGTCTGTTTACAGTTTAACTCTATCTATAATAATAATCAAGATAATAACAAAAACTGCAAATTTTCATTAACATTACCAATTCAGGGCCAGCAAGCTAACAACAGGTTGATGAATTCGTCAGAAAATATGTGGACGGATAGATCTTAACCTGATGAACATTGTTATCCCGTCAGATTGTCTCTAAATGCTTTAGTTTCAGAGATAAAAGCCAAAAACTGCATTTTACTCCTATGTTCTATTTTAGTCATGTCGGTCATATTGCTTGGCAGGCGGGGTCATCAAACACATTTTAAACTAAATAACCTAGTGATGATTATGGCTAATTTTGGTAAAATTTGTCTCAGTAGTTTCAGAGAAAAAGGTTTTCGTAAAAAAATTACCAAAATTTACGAAAAAAATGTAAAAAAAATACTAAAAAGGGCAATTACTCCTTAAGGGATCGATTGACAATTTTAATCATGTTAAAGTTAACAATTCAGGGGCAGCAACCCAACAACGGGTTGTAGGGTTCGTCTGAAAATTTGTAGACGGATAGATCCTAACCTGATGAACATTATTGCCCCATGTCAGATTTGCTCTAAATGCTTTAGTTTCCGAGATATAAGCCACCAACAGCATTTTACCTCTATGTTCTATTTTTAGCCATGTCGGCCATGTTTGTTTGTAAGCGGGGTCATCGGACACATGTTTTAAACTTAATACCCTAGTTATGATTGTGGCCAATTTGGTGAAATTTGGTCCAGTAGTTTCGGAGGAGAAGAATTTTCTAAACATTGACACTGGACGACGACGATGACTGACGACGGACGTCAAGTGAGTAGTAAAGCTCACTTGACCTTTTAGGTCAGGTGAGCTAAAAAGAAACCATGACATGCATAACTTAGACTCTTAAAACAGAAACTTGGAATAATTTTGTTTTTTACCCATGGAGTATTGTGAGACAACTACCACAACGTATTTTTCGTGAAACTAATCAGTATATCATTCCTACAAAGCAGTTACTATTAAAATGGAAAATATCTGAGAACGATAAATGCAATTGTTGTAAAATAGAAAAAGAAGATTACTTGCATTTCTTTCTTACAAAATGTACATGTTAATTTTTTAAAGATTTTTGGCAAAAAGTTACATGTATCTTCTAATGAATTTTCAAAACAAGATATTAGCAAAACATATAACTAACATACAATACATCAGATCAAGGGTATTACGGTTTGAACTATTTTTTGACAATTTTAGGTTTTTGTATTTACAAGTCAATCTAAGTCGCCGAGCAAAAACTGAAATTTTTAGATGTGCATGCTATTTTTATAAAGGAACTACGAGGGGTATGAATGAGAACAAAACACTATCTCAAAATGAATTTTTCATAGATTTATAAATATAGATATAATTGAAGAAAAAAAATATGTTAACTTTATATTTTCTTATATTATGAATATTTTCCTGTATACTTAGAAAGTATTTCACAGGGATACTTTATTGAAGCTTGGACAATGAAGTAAAATTATAACAAGCAATCATCTGAAGAATACAGAATATTTATTTGCTGTTAAAAAAACAAGCTATACCTTCAGCTTTGTATATTCTCCACTATATCTATTATTCACTTTCATGGTCGTATTCATTAGAAGTTTATGCTGCACAACAAAGGCGACCCTAAAATGTCTGTTGTCCGAGTATTGCGCGAAATTAGTCGAAAACAACACGCGCCTGACAAAATAACCGTATTTCACAAAAAACAAAAAAATCAAAATTTCGCTTTGTAAAAACATTTAAAAAAAATGTATTTAAAACAAAATTTATATTCAAATATCGCCCATTAATATAATTGCACTCATTGTTTTATTTAAAAGATCAATTCAAAATTCACAACAACTTAATCGATGGATTGCATTGATATCATATCTTATGGAGTAAAGAGCTTAAAAAAGTCCATAACAATATAACGTATACAACATAAGCTCTACAAAATATATGAAGATAAATTTGTTCTACTGATTTTTTTAATTGTTCAAGTATTGATAAACTTGCACTATGATCGATTATTTTAATATGGAAATTGTATACTCGAGATGATATCAATCGATCTCCCATCCCCAGTCGTTATAACACATAATGTATGCCAGCTGATGTTATCCATTAAGATATCATCAAAACTATTGATTGATTATACTAGAAAATTTATTGTCTTACTTGTTATCCGAAGTTGATAGGATTCCATTCCATTCTGGTCTATAAATGTTTTAAAAAGAATAGAATTAAACATGGTTAAACATATGAACTAATTGTCAAGAAAGATAAAGGTGAAAAACAATCGATTAAAGAAACCTTCAATGAAGAAATTAAGCAGTTTCATTCTTGCTTTTGTCTTAACGTTTTGGATAGATTCTTCTGTGTGACATTTAGATACCCTTATATAGAAAACGAGCTCGAAAATATAGTAACGATTCAGTTAAACTCATCGATCATTAAATTAAACTTATTCGACACGGTTACCAATTTAACATGTTCATTATGTATTTGGATATTGATTTTATTAGTATTAATATTGATTTTGTTATAAGATAGTTAATATCAAACTTGCTATTATTTTATGTATACATTCATGTCTCTACAATCAGTGAATACCAGTATCCCGTAATTGCTAAAGATCAGGGTTTTCTCTGACTTTTTATGACGGCTTTATACTTAATCCATTATATATCGGATGCAAACTGATTGATATTTTAGTTTAAAAGAGGGTCGAAAGATACCAACTGGACAGTCAAACTCATTAATCGAAAATAAACTGCCAACACCACGGCTAAATATTTAAAAGATAAACAGACAAATAATAGTTCACATGACACAACATAGGTAACTAAAGACTACACAACACGAACACCACCAAAAACTGGGTTCTGACTAGCTGTCAGTAACTGCAGGTACTCTCATATCTGTACTTAATGTCTTATTGGTCTGGGAATGTATATGTTCCCGACAAGTCCACTCTATATTTTAATTACATATATTTCTAATTATATCCATCTGATATGTTAAGCATTATTCACATGATTAAAATAGTTTATTTTTATTTTTAACTGTAATACCACTGTCCAAGGTTAGGGTGTGAGTTGGTGCTTTCAAATTAGTTTAACCCAGCCATATTTTGTATGAACATGTCCCAAGTCATGAGCATATAATTCAGTGGTTGTCGTTTGTTGCCGTGTAACAAATTTGTATTTTCGTTCATTATTTTGTATATGTTTTAGGCTGTTAGTTTTTTTGTTTGTATTGTTTTACATTTGTCATTTCGGGGTCTTTTATAGCTGACTATGCGATATGCTCATTATTGAAGGCCGTATGGGTCTTGAAGAGAGTTGTCTTATTTGAAATCATACCACATCCTCTTTTTATATAAGCTCTCTATCGAGATGTTTTCGCGGCAACACATGTTTATATTTTCAAATTGTTGTCTAATCTGTGATGCAACCGATTTAGAATGTGGTATTCTCAATTTGACTGGATGACCCACATTTTGTCGACGTTCCCGCTGTGTGTGCTGTTAGAGAACTTGCCATTCCCTTAGTTTTATTTGTTTGTTACCTGACTATGTCTCTTTGATCGATTTGCGAGAAGTGAAAATACAAACATCTTTCAATTCATACAGAGACGATAACAAACTATATAGTAACATGATTTCTGCAAGATTTAAATTATTGTACAAAGATCATACATGTAGTTGTTTCATTCGTATTCCTCCTTCAAACTCTATAAATAAATTTTGATATTTTTTTTTTACTATACAAATGTAACAAAAACACAGGCCGGAAACAATTTTTACCGTATAGTTTTATGCACTTGTAGTCAGATCAAGGTCCTGGGCTATCACCTTGGACCCTGACCTGACTACTCGTGCAGAAAAACTATCCAGCAACGATTGTTACCGGCCTGTTTCTTTGTTACCTTTCTATTGTATCAAGTAATGCAGAATCATTAAAGGTCGTTCGTTTTTTATTCATCACTTGAATAAAAGAGGGACGAAAGATACCAAAGGGACAGTCAAACTCATAAATCTAAAACAAACTGACAACTCCATGGCTAAAATGAAAAAGACAAACAGAAAAACTATAGTACACATGACACAACATAGAAAACTAAAGAATAAACTACACGAACCCCACCAAAAACTAGGGGTGATCTCAGGTGCTCCGGAAGGGTAAGCAGATCCTGCTCCACATGTGGCACCCGTCGTGTTGCTTTTGTGATTACAAATCCGGTAAATAGTCTAATTCGGTAGGTCACATTCATGAAAGGGAAGGGGATTGTAGTTACGACATAAGGAACATATCCGATATCATTTGTGAAACGGTTATTCCATAACGGTCAACCAACTCGTGATGGCGTCCGTAAAATTTACGAAGGGATGATTTCAACTTCACCATTTGGAACTCTTGGTTTAATAGTTTCCTTGTGAGCAGTAACCCTCTATCAAGAAAATCATGATAGGAAATGCAAGCACGGGAATATCGTATCAATTGGGAGATATATACCCCGTATGCAGGTGCTGCTGGAATGTTGCTACTTAGAAATGGAAAGTTCACAATTGGAAAGCTGAAATCATCTCTTTTGTCGTAAAGTTTTGTTTTCAACCGACCCTCATTGTCAATTTCTAGATGTAAGTCAAGATATGAAGCCGACTTAACTGTATCTGTAGTATCCTTTATCTCCAATTCGATGGGATAGATGCGTTCCACATAGTCACCAAATTTTGAATTGTTTAGTGAAAGAACGTCATCTATATAGCCGAAAGTAGAGTTAAAGGACATTGCTAACTTCTTATATTTCTTCCTAAGAAGTTCCTGCATGAGGTCAGCCTCATAATAATAAAAAAACAAGTCGGCAAGTAGAGGGGCACAGTTTGTTCCCATTGGGATGCCGACAGTTTGTTGAAAAACACGTCCTCCGAACGTTACAAATATGTTGTCAATCAAGAAATCAAGCATCTTGATAATATCGGTTTCAGAGAATTTTTTGTTTGAATCAGAGTGATTCTTTACAAAGTAGGATAAATAACTATAGAAATGACTATATAACATCTTAGAATATGATCAGTTGATTCATGTTGACATTAAACATCTCAACATGTTGGAAGATTCATTTTTCAATCATAGTCATTGCAAAATCAGTTTACAAATCAATAAAACCCTTATAGAACTCTTCAACATACTAAAATTATTTGAAAGGAGGCGGGCGATATAAAAAGGACAAGTGTCACTCATAAGTCGAATTGATACTGATGGTACCATGGCAAAAATTGTAGTAACCGGAAAGACAAAATAGGTACACAAACCACTACTTAAAAAACTATTGATATTATAATGTATGTAGATTTTTGATCGTTAGTATAATGTTTGATGTGTTTTATCATTTGATTTTGACATTTCATTAGAATTATATCCAGAAATTGACTATAAGGGTCTCTTGAAATCAAAACTTTACGACAAAAGAGATAATTGTGAGCTTTTCATTGTAAACCAAGAGATCCAAATGGTGGAGTTGTTATCATCACTTCGTATTAAGAACACCACAACGAGTTGGTTGAACGTTATGGACTATACGTTATACAGATGATATTTGATGTGTTCCTTATGTCGTAACTACGATCCCCTCCCCTTTCACGAATGTGAATTTCCGAATTAGACTATTTACCAGGTTTGTAACAACATGAGCAACATGACGGGGGCCATATGTATAGCAGGCTCTGCTTCTCTTTCGGAGCACTTGAAATCACCCCTAGTTTTTGGTGGGGTCTGAGTTGTTTTTGCATCATATTTGTGACATTTTGTTCACGCCTCCTTGTCCGTATAATGAAAATTGATGCGACTGTCGTACAAGTGATAGGTTTAGCACTATAAAACCAGATTCAATTTACCATTTTCTACGTTTGAAAATGCCTGTACCAAGTAAGGAATATGACAGTTGTTGTCCACTGTTTAGATGTATTTATCATTTGATTTTGCCATTTGATTAGGAGCTTTCCGTCTTGAATTTTCCTCGGAGTTCAGTATTTTTGTGATTTTACTTCTTCAGATCAAAAGAGAAATAAATCCAAAATTCCCAAAAGTTGTGCCAAATACACCTGAGGCAATGTATGCCTTGCATAAGAAAGTATTTCGAATAATTCATTTTTTTGTAAACTAAAAAAATTATGAAAATTACCATACAATTGATATTCATGTCAACACCGAAGTGCTGCAAACATTTAAAAAAAATGTCTTTACTCGAGGAGAAAACATTTGAGAACAAACAAAATGACAAGCCAGACTTCGAATGGTTGATAGAGATAAACATAAAACCAACCACACACAGACACAAGAAAAGCAAAACACCTCATTATATTATACATATTCATAATGAATATACATCCTTTTACATTAAATGATAAAAATGTTGTGACAATTAGATCAAAACTAAAGCAGATGCGACATTCAATGCGTGTTTCTGATGGCATCTTTGCACTGATAAGGTATTACATTACCTCTATAATTTAACAACAAACAGCTTGTAAGACCAATAATGGCACCATAGATTACGAACACCTGAGGAACTACAAAATAAAAGACATTTCATAAATATTCTGAAGGTATGTCAGTGACATACACAATTTGAGATAATTTGGTTTAGAAATATTTAGGGTTTGTTCGTATGTCAAATAAACTTACTTTTAGATAATCACAAATTTTCTGATTTTTTTTCTTTTTGTTGAAAATAACATAATAATTATTTAATATGTGTTTGATGTCCAAAAGATGTCAAACATGAACCAGAAAACATGTATTTGACACGTATGAATATATTTGAATGTACAGAAGAAACCTTCCATGAACGAGATGTTGTACCAACGGTTAACATTATATCGATGAGTATCCTTAGAAAGTAATCCAACTAGAAAAATGTACAACAATGGTACCTTCTCCAAACAGAACTTAGAACTACTGATGTTCAGGCTGGATGTGGAATTAAATTAATTAATACTTGTCACTTTTTATGTTTTTGCAACATGAGAATAATCTAATTATTTTAACACAAATGATTGAAAGAGATTCTGAATTGTTTTATTTTGCTTTTAGAATAAACATAATGGTCAATAACATAATTTGGAGTTAGATTTGACTTTTTTATAAGATTATATTTTATCATCTAGCACTTTAATTTTCTCGGTTTTTGTAAATCCTTAGATTTCAAATATTTGGCTTTGAGCGTTCCTTATGGAGGTAAATCCAGAAAATCTCTTTTGACACATGAACTTATCTGACCTTAAACTAAGAATGAAAATGGAAGATGTGTCAAAAAGACAACAGACTGTGGAAAACAGTCGAACGCCACCAAGGGATCTTCAATACAGCGAGAAAATCCCGCACCCGGAGGCGTTCTTTAGCTGCCTCCTTAACAAAAATGTGTAGGCTACTAGTTCAGTGATAATGGACGTCATACTCAACTCCGACAAATATAAAAGAAAGCAGAATCAAAACCTTTAAGAAATAAACACACAACAATACGCACAGTAAAACTCAGTTTAAAAAAAGTCCAAGCCCGATGACAGGATAGGTATCAGAGGAAAATTAACAAAATGACAATACCAGTTATACATAGATTAACAAAGGACTAGTAGAAGTTTCTGACATACCAGCTCAAGACCCCAATTAAACTGATTAAAAGATTATGTCTTCATCATGTGAATGTCAAGCACAATCCCTCCCGTTAGGGGTTTAATATAATACCTTCATAAAATGTATTAGAAGAACTTAATCCGTATCATGCCAATAACTGGTGTAAGAATAAATGTGTGTATTTCCGATGCAGACACTATAAGTGAATCAATATTCAAACCAATATATGCCATCTCTAATGGTCTGAAAACAGTATCGTCATCACAATCTGTCTTATCAAGTCTGTTTAAAGTGGTTTTGCCTTTTTGAGTTAGTTGCCGAAATTGCTTTCCTTTTTAAAGAATATTACCATAAAAGACTGGATATAAACTACCTGAACGCATACGATGTCTCCATGTTGATTTATATTGATGAATGGTGTCCTTAAACCAATGATAAAATTAAGTAAATGTTTTGACTTGTTTGTGATCTTGAAAACCCTGGTGTAATAATTTTTCAGTAAAGATAGATTCTTTCGCTAAAATCTAAGATGTTGTTACATACATAAAGGCCACAGTAGTATACCGCTATTCGAAACTCAACACAACATTAAAATGTAACACACAGACACGAACTAAGCATAAGACAAAATCCGATGAGAATAACAAATAAAACATCAACACTAAATACATGAATTTGGGATAGAAAAGTACCGTAACACGTCTTATAGCAATGCGAATTCATACTCAGCAAAACAAAACAGTCACAATCGGGAATAAGTCACGTTCGGTAATTAAAAGATTAGACGACGTAATAACAAACCACAATCTAACATGTGGTAAAAATGTCCTTAGCTAGTTTGGACAAAGACACATTGTATGGATCAACCAATTCGTGATGATGTCCGTACAATTTACGGAGTGACAATTTTAATCTGTCCTCCTCATAACTTTGTTCGAGCAGTTTCTGTGTAAGGAGCACACTCCTAAATATGAAGTTCGTATAGTGTGAACAAGCACGAGAATAACGTATCAATTGAGATATGTAAACAACAGAGGGTATGTTACTGTGTGCAATGGAAAATTGATAATTGGGAAGTTGAAAATCGTCCCGTTTATCATAGATTTTCGTGTGAAGTCGTCCATCTACGTCAATATTGAGGAAAGATCAAGGTATGAAGCAGTCCTTCTAGTTTCACTACTATCAAGTTCACTGGGATAAATGCGATGTAAGTATTGGCTGAAATATGGGTTAATCAATGATAGAACATCATCAAAATATCGGAAAGTAAAATTAAAGAATTTTGCAAGCTGCTGTTTTTTTGTCTTTTAGAAGGTTCTGAATGAATTATGTTTTATAAGAGTACAAAAACAAATCGCCAGTAGGGGTGCAAAATTAGTACCCATTGGAATACCAACTGTCTGTGGAAATATACATCTTACAAACTCAACAAATACATTGTCGATCAAAACGTCCAGCATTTTGATAATATCATCTTCAGTATAGTTTATGGTAGATTCAGTGTGATTCTTCACAAAATAGAAATAATTGTAAACCAAAACAAGAAATTGGTATCTACGATTCCCATTTTTATAGAAAAAGCTCTGCTTAATGAGATGGTGAAGTCGATCTTTCAACTGAGCATGGGGAATAGTAGTGTAAAGCGTAGCAAAGATTGTGATCGAAGATTAAGCAGTAGATCTTTCAAGAATCCACATAAACACCACTGGTAGAATATATCTCATCACAACATTTTTGAAGCCCATCTTTACCTGTAGAAACAATAGTAGTCAGTACTTTAGAAAGATATTTAGTCAAACATTTTGAAGACCCAGCTATGTATAGTTCTTTATATGGAGTTTTGTGTAATTCAGGTATCCAGTATAATGATGGTAAATTTTCTTTGTTTTCTTTGATGTTGATACAAAAAGAAAGAAGGACAGATTGATGATTTTGTAAAATTTAGTCCTATGTAAATAATATTAAAGAATATGTAGGGTTACAAGTAGTTTTATTTATTCCAAGCTCTGTTGTGAGACATTGAAAACAATGTTATTGGAGACTTTATCTGCTGGAACAACGACACATTTGTCATACAAGGAGGATAAAGCATCCACAACATCCTGATTCTTGAAAGGGCTAGTAACTCTTGTACTCATATTGCATAGTAGTTTTTGAATGCGCTTCTGAATGCATGATCGAGTAGCTTTGATCCATTCTGATAAAGTGTCCAGTTCTGGTTCTTCTTGTTCGCGCTTTATCCATTTTCTGGCATAGCCCTCAACTGCATCCATCAGTAACTTGAAGATCTTTTTCCAGTTGATGGGCTTTGGAATTCTATATTTTGGTCCCTTGGCTAACAACTCTCTTGTTGTTCATTGGTTACAATGCCAAGGTCGCCAGTTATAACATGACCAGCTGGACTATACTTGTATTGTGACGATGAACATGAGTAATCCGGAGGCTTGGATTTCACATCTGTGAGATTAAAGGCCTCTAAAAATCTCTTGTGGTTGAAAATCTTGGATGCAATAGACTTGGTGTAAGTATAAGAAATAACAGGTGTAGCTTTATTTTTGAAGTAGTCAGGTATAGTTTTTGTACAGATTTCTGAAGGAAAATATTGCTTATATTTACAGCATCTAAACCTTTATTGGCCAATTCTACCTTAAACAAATAACGTTTTCCCTCATTATTGGATGTAGTCAATACAGGTTTGAATAGTCTATGGTTAGCAATATCCATGATTATTGCAACTAATCTATACAAAACAGAACGAGAATCAGTAACGGAAGTATTTTGGGCCTCTTGAAAAAGTAAAGAAAGTTTTGACAATGGAATGGTGTCTAATTTAGTTTTGATATGATGAATTCCTAAAGGTTTTTTAACAGACGTTAACAGACTATCAATTGTCACGATGTGCACAGCAGGTGGTATGTATTTTCTGTGACCATGACTTCTATTTCGTCGAGCAAGCAGAAGTATTAAATAATGGTAAGGTATTGACAGTACTACACCTTGGTAGACATTATACCTACACCAACAATTTTGTCATTGCATTCATAGGTAATGGCTGTTCCCAACTCTCTTATCCAAAAGTCTTCTCTTTATGACGAAATGGTGTACTCAATATTTGATCATTTGTTAAAAGATATATTTTCTCTATAATCTGGACTTTCATTGAAACAATAGAATGGCCAGGCTGAATGAATTGTGTATAGAGAAATTTGGTGTTATTAGGATCATTTACATTAGACCGATAATCATTCATTCTAAAATTGAGTCTTTGTCGAGTTTTCACGACGTAGATCAATCCACAAAGAGAACATCCAATACAGTACACAAGGGAATCTTACATGCTGAGATAAATAAACACCATAAGATGGTGAAAAGTGAACGTCACCATTTAAAAAGAGATTATTAACAATAGGAAAAAAAATCATCTCTTTTATCATAAATTTGGGTATTTAGCTTCTTGTTAATGATATACATGTAGATATCAAGACCCAGGAAAGGGCAGTGTTCATTGTTAGTATAAGCTTTATTTTAAATAAGTTCAACAGGATAAATCTCTTTAGTAAACATACTGAAGTCGTCATTTTTGAGAAACAAAATATCTTCCTAATATCTAAAAGTATTATTCAATGTTTGTTTCAGATGATATTTCGGTGGACTATTGCTGATTTTAGTCATAAATGCTTACCCATAACAGTATAGAAACAGGTCCGCAAGTTTGAACAAAAAATATTCAAATATGTCCATTTAATAAGGTGTGAGATTTGTGTTTCTTGAAAAGAATATGAAGCAAAGTGTTGTTTTCATTCTTTATTACAATCATGACTGAAAAAAGTATTACTAGCGAGAATTGAACACTTATCATTCGAAACTACATTTTCAAAGAGCATGCCAATAAATACCACTGCATTATTGACTGCAGATACTGCAAAATATATTTTTTTTTATCAAAACTTGTAAATAGATTTTTACGAATTTTATCAGTATGAAAGACAATTTAGTTAACATGTATCACATACACAAACCAATTTTTCTTTTGTTGCTTACCTTATCAACAAAAACTTTCACACGTCTTATTTTATTATATCTTTAATAAAAAGGCAATAGATTCCAACAGTGATATTCAACATTATGAGTCAAATACAAACGAATAATGCCATGGCAAAACACAAAAAATACACAAACATTACAAGGAAAACTAAAACAACCCTACTAAAATTCTAGGGGCTGATCTCAGGGGCTTTAGAAAGGCAATTTCGTCAGAAATCTCTATAATTTTATATCTTAAAAGTCGCGATGTAATTCTGATCATTCATTACAGTATACAAACACATAAAAACACAAATGCAAATACAAATTGTTTAGTTATCTTACCTCGTCAACCTGTGATGTTTAAGTCCGATATGGAATGTCAGGAATACAATTAAAATTAGTTAATGTCACATAATTACGATATTATCATAGCTTCTAACCACAAAATATGAAAGGTTATGGTATATATTTTCGATTTATTTAAGTTGAAACTTTTACAAGAAGGCTTATAAAGATCGTGTTAATTTTTAAGATAAGGCATTATTTTTTTGAAAATTCATGATAATTGTCCACATTAACAGGTATGAATGTTGTCTTTTAGGAGAATACATTATTTTATGATACAATAAACAAATTAATACATTTCCCTCCGACTCAACTGTAGATTTTACCGATATCAGAAAAATGCAAAGAAAAGAATTACCTGCGCACAGTTTTCCTTCGAATTTTCCGACAATCACTGGTAATACAAATATGGTCACAGATAAACTGAATGCAATTATTGCCATTTCTTCTGCAACACAATAACAACTATTATTATATTATTTTCATCACTCATCTGAATAATTAATAATTAATAATCTTACTTATTATTTGAATGAGCATTAGGTGTCAAATTGATGTTCACCAATTAGACTAAAAGTTCTAATATCTGAATAATAACATACTACAACATATATGCAGTTTACAAAAAGTCCTGAATAAACGATAACAATGCATGGACTTAATAATATGTATCAAAATTTCGTGTGTAATTTCGTTTAAACGTCATCTTATAAACCATAGAGATGAACACTACAGACTTCTGATGTTCATATTAACATACATATATACACATGGAAAAAAGTATTGCAACACCAAATTGAAATTGAAATTAAAAAAACGCTCTTTATTTTTTTGTGATATAATTTGGTAAAATAGAACTAGTTAAACATAATTTAAGTATCACCTGAGTTTAATCAATAAATATCAACTCGATAAGTTTTTATCTGCACATGCAGCTACTGTACCCGTAAACAGCAAAACATATGTTTTTATTCTCATTGTTTTCAACACTTTAAATAACCAAGTTTTTAAAGTTATGTGATTGACACCTTGTAATGGGTCCTTGACAACTCTTAAGTGCAGAAAGATGGCAGATTATCAGCATAAGAGAAGCAGGGATGCCGCTTTAACAACTGCACGTATTGTTGGTCATCACCATTCCACTATAAGTCGTTTTGAGAATAAAATCAGGCAATATACGCTGTTAAAGACCTTCCGAGATAATGAAGACCCCCTATACCATTTGCTAGAGAAAATCAAGCATAATGAATGTTGGTCAGAAGGAAACCCATTGCATACTTTACAATCATAAAAAGAGAGTGGTGGCCATACAGGAGCCTTTTAACAAGAATTGTTCGAGATCAACTCATCGCTACTGGTTATCATGCGGTAAGACCATTTCGGAGACCTTTGCTAACGAACAGACACACAGTTTTCCGTATCCAATGTAATGCAGAGCTCGCCAAAGTTGGAAATTAGCATCGTGGAGGAAGATCCAATGTTCAAACGGAATTCGGTTCATCTTCCTTGGCCCGATCGTAGCCCGGATCTGAACCATATCGAGCATCTATGGGACACTTTTGGGCGGAAAGTGCGCGAAAGGACACCCCAGGTCAAACACATCATGAAATAAACAATGCCCTTCATCAGAAATGGTTGCTGCTACCTTAGCAACAAATTAGTCGATTTATGGCAGGAATCAGAAGACGTTAAGATGCGGTTATCCGTTTGAATGGAGGCTGCGCACAAAGTACTAATTCTTCGGCGTATAACGATCAACCATGATGTGAACAGTCATCTGAAGATTCATTTTGAAATGTCTGACATTGTAAAGTTCGACTACAGTAAAAGTTGTAAAATGCATTTTTTTGTACAAAAAACACTTCATTTTGTTATTAAAATTGTGGTTATATCAATCATTTTTTTTACAAACATTTTTTGTTCGTTTCAATGCCAATGTTATCATAAACTATGTTTCAATAATATTATACACATATTTTATTATATTTCATCCAAAAAAAGAGGCTGATTTTTCAAGTTTTAAAAAATCAAGGTGTTGCAATACTTTTTTCCATGTGTATAAATAGACAGCCACCACGTGCAATTGAGTTGTTTAGGTATTTTTGATTTTAAAAAACAGTGAAAAGTATGTTTATCGTCGTTTTTACACTTCAGGGTATCGAATCACTCTACCAAATGGTCATCCTTGTTAAACTTTCAACGTTGACATTATTTTACCTGTATCTGCTGCATGAAATAAGAAAAGACAGTTTAACTTGTTGATAACAGTACAAGCAATAGAAGGAAATGTTTAGCTGTATGTCATGGTCAAAAATAATAAAAAAGTGTTGTGAGAATCATCAATATGTTTGTCCCCATGGATTTTTATACAATGAAATGACCATTCTTCATCTCCTTATCTCAGGATTATTGTACGGATTTAGGTTAAGGTTATTGTCAGGGTTTTCATTCATGATATGTGTTACAGTGATTGTTATTATAAGTGTTAGCATTAATAATAGGATACAATGTAGGTCGACGGTAATTGTGGTACAAACATGGGTTATGGTTACAATATATAGTTTGTGTCAATATTATGGTTATGATTAATTGTCAAGACAAGGGCTATGCTTGTATTGGTTACGATTATTTTCAGGGTGCGGGTTACAGTTAATGACAGGATAAGGGTTTTAACAAGAGGCAAACTAAAGCTAAGGGTGTAAGTTAGGGTAAGGGTTTGGGTTTAATGTGCTGCTGCGAATTAGTGTTATAGATAAAATTATCAGAGGATTAGTATAAGTCAGGGTAAAAGTTAGGGTTACTTGGTTATTTCAGGGTTTAAGTTATATAATCATGTTCGGTTTGATGTTGATAGGATTTTAGGACTATTGTAGAGAAATGGGTAAGAGTTATTGTCAGGTGAGGATTACAGTCAACTCAAGGGCAAGGATCATAGTCAGAATAAAGGTTAAGGAAATATTCAGGGTCAGCGTTTCAGCAATAGTCAGAATGAATGATAGACTTATAGTCAGGGGTGGTGCTAAGTAGATATAAGAAGATGTGCAAATGAGACAACTTTCCATCCAAGTCACAATTTATAAAAGTAAACCATTTTAGGTTAAATTACGGTATTCAACACGGACCCTTGGCTCACATCGAACAGCAAGAAATAAAGTCCCCCCTGCCCCCTAATTTTTTGTGAAGTAAAACCATTTAAACGGGAAAACCAATGGTCTAATTTATATAAAAACGAGAAACGAGAAACACTTACTTGATCACATCAATAAAAGACAACAACTGAACATCAGGTTCCTGACTTAGCACAGGTGCAAACATTTGCAACGGGATAAAACGTTTGAATGCTACAAACCCTTCACCCGTATCTGATACAATCGTTTTACATCACAACATAGAAAGACACACTATTAAATATAAATTGAAATGGCTTATTAAACTCAATGAAAAGATACAAAAACGAACAAACACTGAATGAATAAAGGACAAGGTATTATAAGAGGCATATTTGGCCCCCCTTTTTCCCGATTTGAGAAACTTTTATGTTGAAACCCATCCTGCATGTGAAATGACCTATAGTATCTGTTCTTAAACGTATCACCTTATTTTGTTGAAATATGTCCCAAGATTTTTGCAAAAAGAGACTTAAAAAGGGCCATGAACAACGAAAAGTGTTTAAAATCTACAATTTTGTGACGTTTGAAGACAATATTCGACATCAGCGCCAACGTAGACCATCCTGAAATAATCAACCAGCTACTCTTCTCTACTATATTTTTCATCTGATGAAATATCATGGTAGTCTACGATGGCGCTCATATTCTAAATTGAAAAAAATAAATATCCGTTTGTTTACAATTTTGACAAGTCGATATAATACGGCAAATGAACAGGTCCGGTTCCGACGCTATTCCGGTAACTAGTAGATGCAGACGGAAAACCAAGACTACCAAGCACTCTCAAGAAAATTCGGGTAAGCAACACATTTCCAACCCAAATCTTAACTACAGGTAAATAAAAAAAAAAGTGGTATTCTGCATGTTTGCAATAAGCAATTATAAATGCAAATGTAAGTTTTATTTACGAGTCTGCCAGGCAAGTGGATCAGGCCTTGAGCTTGAAAACGATTGCATTTTTTATACAAATAATATGTATCGTTGCCTGCCCTCAATAACTGGGAATATACTTTTGATAATATATTATCTGAATTATATTTTGCAAGATTCAAAATATTTCTTGCAAGACATTCTTGTGTCTGTCGGTCCTGTAGGGGGCACGGTAGGGGGAGGGTGTCTTTTTTCTTCATTTTTTAAAAATATATTCCGGGGGTAAATAATAAATCAAAATATCAAGCAATCATAGATATAACGTATTATCACCATACATATTACAGATAATGCGTAAGACGTGTAATTAACACAGGCTATAAAAGCCCGACGCAGACGACATGATAGGTTTGTTTACATAATATAAGAGTGACGTCCCCTGAAAATTGATGAATTCATTTTTCGTTTATAATTTTTTCCAACATTTAGAAATACGGTTGAAGTATAATTCATAATGCGATTTTCATTAATAGATTTCTTTTTTTAAACTTGGAAGTACATTGTTTATTTCCATTAATATACTGTGCACTGGAAAATTTTATAATGTACCAGTTACGGAAAAGTAGAGGGATAAATAATAGAACAACAAATCCATCATCGTTTCGAAAACAAAGGCTGTATAGCCAGTTATGGTCGTTTAAAAGTTCCATTTGTTGTCGTTTAACATGCTAAAACTGTACAGCCAGTCCAGGCCTAAATTTTATAAAAAAAATAAGCCAGTCAAGGCCGTTAACTTCCATGTATTGTTGTTTTGAACCATGACCGTGCAAACTTCTACATCTTACTGACGAAATCTTTAGTTAGACAAATCAAGGAGGTAAAATGACAACCTTGATAATAATCATTTATCAAGTTGTCAAGCCGGCAAATTCTGCATGAAGGATAACTAAGAATGTAAAAAGCTCCCCCCCCCCCCTGGAAAATATCGACAAAAAGTGCTGTATCAATAAATTTTATATGAATATTATTTTCTTATAAATGGCAAATTCAAACAAAAGTCTGATAAGTGTCGTAGCAAATGGTGAAATGAACCTGTTTTTATTATTGGTTGCTTAACGTCTCACTTGTATGAAGTTGTAGTGTCTTCTATTATAAAAGCATAAAGTCTACAAGCCATCAACGCAAAATTTATCTTGAGGCACACTAAGAAAAAAATAAGTGTACCCTTGTCCCTCCGTCTGCCACAAAATTGGTTTCCATCTCTAACCTTAGTTTTTCTCAACCAAATGATATGAAACTGATACACAATGCTTATTACCAATAAATAGAGATCAAGTTCCAATTTGGGTGGTGTGACTGTCAAACTTACTATATAATTTCAAACTTACTATATAATTTACCGAAAAGTGTGGGGGGGGGGGGGGGGGGGCATCATAAGTGTTCAATGGAAACATTCTCCATTTAATTTAGATTGTAAGCACTCATTCAATATTGTTGAATTTGATAAGCAGTCTTCATAAACTAAAAGTTTGTGGTTTATTTAGCATTTCTTTTCTTATAGCTCAAATTGATAAAGCCTACTGTACAAAGCCCAAAGAAGAGTATACCGGAAAAATGTAGAACTAGTTACATGTATATCCGATAGAAGATTTAGGTAAATCATACAATATCTGCATATTTTATACCAGTGCTCATGCATTCCAAAATATATCCATTCCAATCACTTCTGCTACAGTCTATGTACAACCCTTCGGATGTACTGCAATATTTATAAACTATATATGATTTCCGTATACTCATATATATAACAATATACCAGTATTAAAATGGTGCATAATCACACAGAAAAAAAGTTCCGGCTTAAAGTTTAGAAGAATCATTTTCCCTTTTCACTTGTAATAACAAAAAAAATGTAGATCTTCTTTGCAATCTGGCAATATTCTTTTTTGATGGTTTTTTAAAAAAAAAGATCTCACTTTACACAAGAAAAATAAGAAGTGATTATCTTTCGTGTTGTTCGCAGTTCTTATTTATGATGAACACATAAAGAAATACAATTGAGAATGGAAATGGGAACAACCCGACCAAAGAAAAGACAACTAAAATTGAAAGAGAATATATAACACCCCCCTCCTCATACAAATATAAATTGAAACGCCTTCCTTAGAGTCACCATTTTAAGGGTGTATCCTAAAGGCGAAGCGTACAAGAAACGCAATATTGTTTAGCTTAACAGTTTTTATTTGTACAGCGTCATGTTTTAATTAAATACCCCAAGATCGATTAGAAATTTTACATATTGTAATGTAATTCAAAAAGTGCTAACATTGCTACGTAAGTAGGTTTTGAAACATTGTTCTTGATTTTGAAATGTCAATCAAAGAGTAAATTCTTACGGCCTTATCCTGTTTATTTGTTTATTTTCAAATCATTAAAGATTTATCATCAACTATAATTATATGGTGGTTTTTTTTACATTTTGCAGCACTTTTGAAATTCCAGCAAGATGGTCATGAAAAACAGCATTGATACATGTTATATTGGATTCATAAAATAGGTAATTTATAAACAAAAAAAATACTACATACAAAAATATACTCCTTATTTGTCCTCACAACGATTTATGTGTACGAAGAAACCAAAAAATAGATGGTTGTGCATATATGAAAATAAGGAGTTTGGTATGATTCCCAACTAGACAGCTATCCACAAAAATTCAAATGAAGTAGATTTTAACAATTATATGAAACAGTTGGGACTTTATCAATGAGAAAAAACCCATGTCATACAGTTGACTATACAAGGTCCAAACATTAAAAAAATGTAAATAGACAATTGATAAAACTAACGACCAAATCTATAACAAAACAATTATATGGTTATCATATTTATATAAGATATATACATTAACTCGGAATGTGGTATACGTTTACAGATAAAATACAAGAGACAAGACAATGTAAATGAGACAATATACAGGAGACAATATCAGTGAGACAAATGACTTGAGACATAAGTAAATGAAACATGAGGCAAGACAATGTAAACGAGTCAAGATGCAAAACAATGTAAACGAGAAAGAAACAAAAGACAAGATGCAAACAAAAAAAAAAACAAGAGAAAAAAGACAATGAAAACGAGGAAAGAGAAAAGAAACAATGTAATTAAGACATGAGACATGAGACAAAGGACAAGCGACAAAATATAATGTAAGTAAGACAGGACAATGTCAACTGTACACGAGGCAATGTACATCAAACAAAGGACAAGAGACAGAAGACAATATAAATGAGACAGGACAATGTTAACGAGAAAAGAAACAAGACAATATACATGAGACGAGAAACAAAGACAAGAGAAAGACAATGAAAACAACAGACAATATACAAGAGACAAAAAACAATGAAAACAAGACTAGATACCATAGACAATGTTAATGAGACAAGATGCAAAAGAAAATGTGAATGAGACAAGATACAAGATACAAAAGTCAAGATACAATTTTAACGAGACAAGACACAAGAGACATGAAACAATACAATGCAAACGAGACAAGATACAAGATACAAGAGACAATGTTAATGAGACAAGATACAAAAGAAAATGTAAATGAGACAAGATACAAGATACAAAAGTCAAGATACAATTTTATTGAGACAAGACACAAGAGACATGAAACAATACAATGTAAAGGAGACAAGATACAAGATACATGAGACGATGTAAATGAGACAAAACAACATTTTAATGAGACATGACACAAGATACATGCCACATGACAATGTAAACGAGACAAGAAACAAAATACATGAGACAATGTAAATGAGACAAGCCACCATTTTAATGAGACAAGACACAAAAGACATGACAATGTAAACGAGACAAAAGACAAGAGACTCGACAATATGTATTAAGACAAGAGACAAACGGAAATAGAAACGAGACAAGATACAAGGTAAACAAGACATGATACAGACTGAAAAAGACAATGTACACCGAGACAAGAAACAAAAGACAGTATACAAGTAACAGTGTTCATGTGACGATATACAATGTAAATGAGACAAGAAACAAAAGACAATGTACACGAAACAAGAGACAAGAAAATGTAAACAGGACAAGATACAATGGACAAGACAAGACAATGTGAACGAGACAAGATACAATAGACAATGTAAACAAGACAAGAGACAAAAGACAATCAAACTAGGTGATACAAGCAAATATGTATATGAAACATTTTTTATTTTTTATTTTATTTAGGCACTTAGCTATGGCTAAAAATTACAGTTGTGGTCTCTGCAATAAGACGCATTTAACAGTCAAAAACAGGAGACCAATAGTAAATGAAAAAATAATAGATTATCTGGCCAAAACTCTTAAAAGGAATATTGACAATGCAACTACATGTATATGCTTGAAATGCAGGGCAAAAATATACAGGGATTTGAAAAAAGTGATGAACTCACCACAGATAAGACTAGGTACAACAACTTGCCAGACAAACGATGATGATGATCCAGATTTTTTGGCAGAAGAAACATTACCAACAGAACTGATAAGCCCCAAATCTATACAGTTAAACCTTTCATCTACATCTAAATCTCATAGACGGTGTACTGTTTGTCAGAAAAATAGTAGTAATCGACATCGACAGGTAGTTGTACCACATGAGGCTCGAACTCAGGCTTTCATTGAAAAATGTATCGTTATACCAGCAAATAGCAGATGTTGTCCAAATCATCTTTTGGGAAACTATTTTACACAAGAGTCTATTTCAAAGATACCAGAAGTAAATAACACTACACTTTTTAATAGAAGTGACATCACTGAGCTATTAGACAGGGTTCGAGGAACATTGACATTAAATGGTAAACTTAACTTTGACTGTGCACACTCATTGTCAGAGGAGGACTACCAACGACTGACTGGTTTAACAAGGAATCAGTTCGAAGCTGTTGCAAATACAGTTACTGACCTCAGGAAATCTGAAATAAGATCTGTAAAGACATGTTTGGCCATCCTTTTAGTTAAACTAAGGACTGGACTTTCAAATTCAATTTTAGCAACATTATTCTCATTAGAAATACACCAAATTCAAAGAGCGACGCATGCTGCTAGATCCTCTTTGATGAAGTCATTTGTGCCAAAGTTTCTTGGCTTTCAACATATGTCCCACGAGAAGTTCACTAGAGACCACACCACTCCAACAGCAAGAACTTTGTTTGCAGATGATCACCAAGAGACTGGTATTCTTGTCCTTGATGGAACTTATATCTACCTACAGAAAAGTTCCCACCATCACTTTCAAAAGCAGACATACAGTATGCATAAAGGGAGATCCTTAGTAAAGCCTATGATGATTGTTGCAACGGACGGGTATATTTTAAATGTCCTCGGCCCATATTATGCTGATGGTCATAACAATGATGCTTCTATCATTAAGCATGTATTCAAGACTAATGCTGACGAGATTAACACATGGATGCACGATGATGATGTCATGGTTGTAGATAGAGGCTTTCGTGATGCGGAAGAATTAAAAAAAAAAATAATTTCAAAGTTAATTGAGATGCCTTGTTTTCTAAAGAAGGGTGCAAAGCAGCACACAGTCGAGGAAGCGAATGCAACACGACTTGTAACTAAAGTGCGCTGGGTAGTGGAGAGTGCAAACGGCAGAATCAAACAGTGGACATTTTTAGATAAAGTGGTTGCCAACCACTACGTACCACACATTGGGGACTTTGTACGAATTGTATGTGCTCTTGTTAACTGTTTTAGGCCGCCTCTCATAAATGATTTTGGCAATGATGATATAGGAAAAGAAATGATTGAAAAGGCACAATTAGACAACCATGTCAAAATATATGTCGAGGAGCACAACCTTTTGAGAAGAAAGACTGTCTACAAGGAAGTTGATGGTTCAACTGAGCTTATTATGTTTCCCAGAATTTCTCTAGACCATCTAAGACAAATTACAATGGGTATTTACCAAATTAAGTTAGCTAAAAGGTACACGGATGCCCATCAGGAGGACGACAACTATGCATTGTACATTTGCAAGGATAGGCCAGATCTGTTGCGAGTAAAAATGCAGTCTCGCCATTCATCTTCTAGATGCTATCATTTGTGGTTGGAGTACGATGAGAATGATATCAGTGGGTGGTACTGTACTTGTAAAGTTGGGTCACGTATGGTCGGGTGGTGTGCTCACATCGCCAGCTGTGTTTGGTATCTTGGATATCAGAAGTAGAATATTGAGGCTGCTCAATCTGTCAATGCTTCTGGAAAGTTTTCGAGTTCCATACTCAATGCTAAAGATGTTCCTGACCAGTCTGACATGTCTGACGTAGAAAGTGTTGATTCATATGTAGAAGAATGACATTAACCTTGTCTATACGAATGACTTTAACAAACTCCTCGCAACTGTTTTTGTTTATTCATAAGATGTATATTGCTGTTATAATCTAAATTAAAAGAAGGGTTCACATTTATTATGTCATCACATTTATATATTTTTTCTTAAAAAAACCACGTTTTTTAACCACAAGATTTATTTTGTCTGAACTTGTATCGTAAGACGTCGAAAACTAGATTTGGTATTTTTTTCAATTTTTCAATTTTCCGCTTTGTTAACACACGTTTTTTTTTTTTTTTAACTCCAAGCACTTGATAATACACATGTCACTTTGTTTAACTCAGGAATTTGTTGTGTTTGGTCAAGTGTGTCTTGTAATTCTGTCAATTTCCCTTATTACTATTGGTAACAACATTAACATAATGTTAAAGCACATTAAGATATCTAATCAATTTGTAGAGTTTTAGTAGAATATTTCATACCAAGTACATTGTTATAATTGTTTGCAATTGTGACAACTATCTACCAGAGACCTTATGTGTTAATTTCAAGAAATGTAGCAATATAATATTTAAAAAAAAATGTAATAGTTCATGGAGGTCACCCTTTTTACGCATTTTCCTTATATGAAGTGTTGACGAACAATTAACTTTGCAAACTTTTTTACGCATTTAAAATGTCTCTGTAATTGATTAACAGTTCCCTAACAGATGAAAAACGAATTCTAGAAGCAACACACATTTGTTACAGAATACTTTGTGATCCGCTTCTCATTTTTCAATAGCATTTTTAGTCGCTTTGTGTTAAATAAAGTTAAATAGTAAGGTCTATGCTTTATTTGTTACTCTTACTATTTTTTATAAAGATAAGTGTCACTTAAAAGTTCTTTTATATTACTCAATTTGTTAATACATGTATTACCTAATGTAAAGAACCATCAACAATAACTGTTGACGGAACCATACAAGGCCATGTGAAATTCTATTTATGAGAATGAAAGTGTATAAACAAGATCATTAATTATGAGTTATTTGTATGTGAACATAGATAGATGGTTAAATATGAAATTGACTCTTACCAATATTATGTACAAACGTATGAATGAAATCTGATATGAAAAAAATATCATTACTTTAAATTAACTTTCTTAAATCCATCCATAAATACCACAAACTACATGTGATTATTATTTAAAAGTAAAGCAAACAATGTCGATATGGCAATCTTCTCCTCTGTATATGCTTTAGCTGGATGCCAGTATGATAGTTACTGAAAAAGTTAAAATTGAACTGACTTTTTATTTCTAGCATCAAGTCTTTTATACAGAACTAGAAAATCGGATGAGTAGATATTTGTACAATGAAAATATATAGTAGTTGTCTTTAATTTAAACATGATGATAGTTGCTTACAACATTTGTGTTGCTATGCAATATATAGACTTCTTACAACAACAAAAAAAAACGATTGATAAAGATATACTCAATGCGAAAGAAAGTTTTTAAAAAATACCAACACTCATGCTTGGGATTAAATAAAAGAATCATTATTAAACCGTTGCTAGGCACTATTTTATTTTATTGAAATGTTGTTGATATACATGAACTTCAATTAAAATTACTTTTATCTCTTACAGTTATTTATTTTTATATGAAATCATTTTGTTTTTATTTACAATAAAATGACTGTGCTCACATTTTTTTTTAATTGTCATTTTGTGTCTGTTGCTAAGCAATATTTGTGTTGCTATGGTTGATTTCAACATCCATAAAAAGAATAGTGATGACTGATCAATCATATCAGTCTGAAAACCAATTTAGATTTAGAATCTACAAATATTGCTAATTTTTTATATCCAGAGAGAAAAACTGACCAAACTTTTAACTGTTGCTAGGCAACAACCTTGTTGCTAGGTTGTTACTAAGCATTTTAATTCACTAAAATTTAAGGTGAACATTCGTTCGTAACTTCAGGTTCCTATAAAGTAAACAATAGCATTTAGAATTGAGATCATTTGTTTAGATAATACTGTCCATAAGAGATAATTTGGCCTTTTAACAAAACCGTTGCTAGGCAACCATCCCTTGACCGGAACATTAAAAAATCATTGTTTTCTCAAGTTTCTATACAAAGGCTATCAACGATATGAATATAAGCTTATTTTGAGAGGGGGCCAAAAACGCCCCTTATCATACCTTGTCCTTTGATCTATGATACAATGCAAATACAAAGTAAATGAAAATTAGGGATGTATAATTAATGTAAAAGTACTATACTGCTGTGAAATGTTAAACAATTTCAGAAAAAAATAAGCTATTTGCAATAAAATCAAACACAGGTAAATGAAAATAATTTTTGTGTAAGGTATACTTCTTCCTCTTCTGTCTGTATAACTTCCATTTAGGAACACCAACAATTTCTTGGATATCAATAAAACTATTCTAAAACTTGGTATATGTGGGGTGAATATCAACCATAAGGTTTGGTAAGGGTTATTGGTATGAAATACTGTTATGCTAAGTGTAAAAGTAAGTCTTGTAAAAGGTTTTGGTCAATGTCTAGATAAGGGTAATGGTTGTCTCGTAATATTCAGGGTACGTGATAAGTCATAATAATAGCTAAGGTAATAGTCACGATTGAGTAATGGTTGGGATTGCTGTCGGGGTAAATGTTTAGATTATTCTTAGGATAAGGGTCAGAGTCATTGTCAGGGAAAGGTTAATAAATTTAGTAACTATCGATAGCACATGGGTTTGTTGTTATATTAAAAAAGTGTGGTCATGTTTACAATAAAATCTAAACTAGTTTAGCTTAACCATAAGTTACCGTAACAAAGTTAAGAGTTTAAACTTCTTTGTATAATATCACGGACTTGTCATTTGCTGTAAAATCTTACACTGAAAATACATTTTCATAGCTTGATCATTCAAAGCGTAGTCTTAGTGCAGCAAAATTTCCACCTCCTCCCCCCTTGTGAGCATGCTTTGTATTAATCTATAGTTATTGTAAACGCATTACGCTTTTGTTCTGCAGATCTGAAAGAACAATATGTAAATATTGTTTTGTGATATGAAATATTTTATTTTATTATTTTTCATTGGAGATATGTTTTTAAGACATGTATGCTGCAGCGGTCATAGATTGCTGGCAAAGTGATTGAGGACAGACGATTATGAGAAAATAAAACTTTGCTACCTCGTCTTGGCGAGCTGTTTTCTATAGATATGTGTTTGAGTTTTGATCATAAATACTTTATTTGCGTTTTAGGCCACGAATAAGAAAATAATGAAAGTATTATATTATTGTACAGGTCAATGTTAGAATAAGCTGTACGGTGAACGTCAGCGTATGTGATGGGGTCATAACAAAAATAAGGGTAAAGTTGACACTATAAGGGATTTAGTTAAAGTAAGGATAAACAATGAGAGCTACATGATTGGTTAAGATATCAGAATAAAGATTTCAGTTACACAAGTATTCAGTTGAGAGTTTAAGTTACATGCAGGCTAGGTTATTAAAGACAGGCTCATAGGTATTGTAAAATAACTGATATGCTTATTGTCAGGGTGTGGAATATATTTGTTCATAATAAAATGTGTGGTAAATTACCAATTCAATTGTGTAGCAGGGAAACGAGTAAATGGACTCCATTTTTTTTTTTATCTTAAAGCATTTTATTAGAACTATCTTGTCATATTTTACCTTTAAATTTTATGGGGTAGTTTTCTTTTTATCACAGAAGATTAGGTTTCCCATATATAAGCTATACACCTGTTGGTGACCTTCTGTCTGTTCTATGGTCGGGTTGTTGGTTCTTTGACACATAACCCATTTCCATTCTCAATTTTTCAATCTGAAATTTTGCGCAACCCGTAACATGAAAAAAGCCCGGTAACCCATACTTTTAATAATATTTAAAAAAAGACATGGTGTAAACTACATTTTGTCAAATAATTTAAAATTCTATAGCGAGCTTCTGAAGCTTCTCTAAACATTCGTGTTTTCTGCAGATTTTTGTTTTGATGGTTTTCTGAATATATTTGTTGTTTTTATTGCCAAGTAAGCTTGTTACCTAATTAAAAATATATTGAAATATTTGAAATACTTCGATTTTCGGAAATGCATCCTATTCATAATCCTGAATTCATGATTTAACTAAAATGTGAATGTTAAGGGAAACAAAAATTGAAAACAACACGTTTAATAATTTCTTGCGTCCGAAGATGTAACTGATTTCCAGAGATGAAGCGCTTTTCTGGATTTACATTTATCAGGAACGCTCAAAGCCAAACATTTGAAATCCGACGATAGATAAGTACCGAAAGTATGTCAAAATTACCTAAAATAAATAGCCAAATTTATCTAAAGCCAACTTTGCCTGAGGGAGTTGAAACCTGAGTTTCATAATAATTTCAAAATTTATTAACGGACAATTTTAGTAAAGTTTGTTAAATCATGTCAGTACCGAAGCACTGACAACTGAGCTGATGAGACCCTTGATGTAAAAAAAAATGAAAACAACACGTTTAATAATCTCTTGCGTCCGAAGATGCTTTTGATTTCCAGAGATGAAGCGTTTTTTTCTGGATTTACCTTTATTAGGAACGCTCAAAGCCAAACATTTGAAAGCCGGAGATAGAAAGTTGTCAATGTGAATCAAAATTTATCTCAGTCTCAAAATTTCAACAAATATCATCAAGACACAAAACATGAAATGGCAATCAAAATATGTATGAAATTAAGTTAAGTTTAATCAAAGCAAAAGAAAGAAATTAACAATTGAAATTTAGCTAATTTAGCAAACAGCAAACACACTGAAAAGTAACAGAAAAAACGAATCGAGAAAAGCAAACAAAACAATAAGCACACAAATATAATAAACGCAAATACAAATACAAAAAGCTAGCATATATTGTATGTTGAACACATTTTCACTTACTGTTTCTTTTGAAATCTGAAATATATAGAATGAGTATGTAATGTTCCTAATATGCATATAAAAACTTAATGTAATGCACTTTAAAAAGTTGATTAAATATTGAAATCATAACATTTATACATTTCTCAGAGGCATTACACTTTGATCTTTTGTAATCTTCTGTAGACTCTTGGTAGATTAATTGTCATTTACTGATTTTGCTGCTTGTGAGCTTGTTTAAAATCTTCAACATCGCCCGAAGACTGTTGCTACATGATAAAGTAGAAAACGTTTTTGGAAATTCTCCGTTATCGTCCTATGACTTTCAGTAAAGTAATAGCTTGTATAGAAATCTTCAGCAGATATCTGCTCATATTTCGTGAACTTTTAAATTGTTTCGAATACCGTTATTTCCTGTTGTCTAATGGCCGAGAATAGTTTGATTAAGATATCTTCCGCAAACTGCCTAGACAATGGAATTTTCTGGAATTTCGTGTTGGTAGTGTGGCGAAATCAGGTTAACATGGAATCCTTTCATAACTTTGATAAACTAAGTAACGGTTATTTATAGTATGTACAGTATGTAAAAGCTAATAAATACAACATTGGAATTAACTTTCAAATAATCCTTCTTATCTTTCTTGTTCAACTGATATAACTTCTATATTAATCGCACTATTACTTTTACAATGATTTTAAGAAAATTATAAATCTGGAACCAACTATAAATAACTAGAGAAATGAAAATAATATATTTTTAGTAAGAGGGTAAACTTAGGAATTTGCTAACGCTTTCTTAAACATAAATATACACACATACTTTCCCTATCCATCTAGAATATTCTATTATTATTCATTTACTTTAATTAAAATGACATTGTAGCTTTACATCAACAATGTCAAATAAAAGTCCAATGTCCTTATAATAGCGTACTTTTCGTAACACTTGTCAGGTCAATGAAAGTCTTTCACGATTCCAACTGTTCAGTTATCTTCTTCACTGCTGTTTGGGCTGCTTGTTTTTATGGTCTCTCTTTTGTAGCATTAATATTGTCATTTATAAACTAAGTATCCCTTTCCGTATCTGATTTTGTTGAGTCCTCATTTACATCTTCACATTCTATAGAATATAACATATTCAGAGAATGTCTAGATAGCAAAACTTTACCAGATCTTTTTTTGTCCATCTCGACTGACTACTAATTGAAATATACGGCCAATTTTTCAACTTCCACGTGGAAGGTTGTCCTCTATTAACACTTTGTCGCCAACCTTAGCTGTAGTGTTGAACTGATTTTTTCCCCTCCTTAGTTTGTTGACAGACTTCATCTCTCCATGTTTTCCAAAACATACATATGAATTTATATGTTTCTATCCTTTCCTACATGTCAATAAAATTTATTTAGCACTACTGATTTGCAATAAATATTCTGGATCTGTGGAATCTCCTTATGATCTGGAAATCATGTTTTAGGGTTCAGAGTTAGAAAGTGGGCTGGTGTTAGAACTCTATTGGAATGTATGTCATCTCCAACATTTACAAGTTGTCTAGAATTCACCACTGCTTCAGATTCTGCGAAGAGAGTTCTAAATTATTCATTTGTTAGACATAACTTTTCAATTATTTTCCGTAAACATCGTTTTACAATACCAATTAAACATTCGTAAAAACCCACCAATCCAAGGTGCTTACTCAACAATGAATTGCCACCAAATTCCTTCATTTGCCATGCAAGTTTGGACATCTGAATCAACTGTTACACAATTCCATGCTTCTTCTAAGGTATTGCTAGCTAACTTGAACTGGACTCCGTTATCTGAAATTATTTGCTTTGGGTTCCCCCAGCGAGCTATGAATCTTCAAAAGTCTATTACACATTGTTCTGCTGACTTGTCTTGCATTAATTTCAAATGTATAGTTCGAACCACTAGACAGTATATAAACAAACCCATACTTTTTTTTGGTTCATGTGTCTGATTCCACAAAAGTTGGTCCAAAATAGTCCACATCTGTATATGTAAATGGGGCTGACTCGTTCACCCGTTTCTTTGGGAGTGGAGGCATAAGTGGCATTTTGTATTGTCCACCTTCACACCGTTTGTAGATTGTACATTTTCTCAAAACTCTTTTTACTTCTGATCGTCCTTGTGGAATCCAGTACGTTTGACGCATTGCTGATAAAGTTTGTGAGACACCAACATGAAAGTAATTATGTGCATCATTTAATTAACAGTTCGGTTATTTTTTTTTTCGGAAGTAATATTGGTGTTTTGCCCCTACTGACAGTTGAGCAGCTCCTTATCTACCAAAACATCTGATCACGTTTTCCTGGTCTAAAATGAGCCCTAACTGACTTACTAAAATGTCGGTTTTATTTTCTGTAATTGCTATCAACATTTCACCAAAACTTTGTTTTTGAAAAGATTTTATCCACAATAACTTTACTTGTTCTAGCTCTGGAGCTGTATCAGATAGCGTCTCTTTCTTTGGAGATTTAACGTATCTTATTATCCAAGTCAATCCTCTAATTAAGCAGATAAATGAGGAAAATCTGCTACAATTAATGTCAAACAGATGGGTCGCTATCTTTAATTGTTTTTATATAGGCGGTAATGGTACCGTTTTTTTCTGTAGAACAGTCCATATCGTAAACTTGGATATGTATGATAGCTCGTTTGGAAGCTGTGACATTTTCACCAATGTGGTTACATTTTCGGGGTGCGAAGTGAGATTACTTTTCCCGTAAATTAGTGCATCCCGATCATCCTTTCGTGATGCGGCTCCTTGTGGTAAAATATCCCCTTTTTAACACAATAAGCTCTTTGACAATTTAATACTTTGAACACATTTTATAGCTTCATAGTTTTACACATTTATTCTATGTTCCTCTACTTTCCTAATCACCATGAATTGTTAAGCTCAGTCATTTGTAAAAAAAATAGAAACATATCAAATATAACAACACAGAGATTGTTTGTTGACACATAACTTTTGAGTTCCTCACTTCGAGGCGCATTAGGAATATTGACCAATATACCCAATAATAGATTTCGAATTTCCAACACTGTTAGTCTCTCCGTCAGAACCCTCTTCAGCAAGCAATTTTGCTTCATGTATTACTTTAGATACCTTGTATTATGATTCAATCGAATTTTGATTGTCAACTTATATTGTGAGGATCCCATCTTGGCCACTAGTTTTTGTGTTTTGTTAACCAAGAGGGACCGTGCCGGATTTTTTTTCCTTTGTAAAGACTTTCTAAAATCGAATGTATTTCTGCTGCCTAATTTCCTTTATTTTATTATCAACAAAAGATGCTACAGGCTTTTTTCGTTCCTATACAGTGCAAAACACATTGAGAATCTATCCACAAAATTCTCTCACAGACAGGAAGTTTTAGATGATTCTTAACAAAGTTAATGTACCGGACAACAATGACAACAGCTAAAAACTCAAGTCTAGGTAAAGTTATTTTCTAATTCGGAACCCAATGTGTCTTAGAAAAAAAGAAATCACTTTTACACATGTTGTTTTCACTAAGTTGATGTACATAAACAGCAGAAGCATAGGCTTTGGTTGAAGCATCACAAAAGCATAGTAATCTGAACATTACATTTCTAGTTAGTCCTAAAGCTGTTGGACATGTGAAACATGTTTGACAGCCACATTCTCTATATATGCTTCTCTTAGGTCGGAAGCCTTAAATTGAAATGTTTTCGTTTGTTGCTACATATTTTATTTTTTTCCGTCTGAAATGTGGAACATATGTGTGACTGTCAGCTTTCTCGTCGTTATTGTTTTAACTAGTTAACCAAACTTGATCTGAAACGGTCACTTTGCTTTGAACAGTTCTTTTAAAGGTTGCGGTTTGTAAATACTGCTGTTTTACATTCCACGATTCTTTTGGAGAGATATATATATATGTTCTTCTCATATATGTTATGATGATATGATACTAAACCCCTAACGGGAAGGATTGTGCCTGATGTTCATATGATGAAATCATAATCTTTCAGTCAGTTTAATTGAAGTCTGGTGCTGGCATGTCAGTTAACTGCTAGTAGTCTGTTGTTATTTGTGTATTATTGTCATTTTGTTTGTTTTCTTTGGTTACATCTTCTGACATCAAAATCGGAGTTCTCTTGAACTGAATTTTAATGTGCGTATTGTTATGCGTTTACTTTTCTACATTGGCTAGAGGTATAGGAGAGGGTTGAGATCTCACAAACATGTTTAACCCCGCCGCATTTTTGCGCCTGTCCCAAGTCAGGAGCCTCTGGCCTTTGTTAGTCTTGTATTATTTTAATTTCAGTTTCTTGTGTACAATTTGGAAATTAGTATGGCGTTCATTATCACTGAACTAGTATATATTTGTTTAGGGGCCAGTTGAAGGACGCCTCCGGGTGCGGGAATTTCTCGCTACATTGAAGACCTGTTGGTGACCTTCTGCTGTTGTTTTTTTCTATGGTCGGGTTGTTGTCTCTTTGGCACATTCCCCATTTCCATTCTCAATTTTATGTATTTGCAACATTTATCATGTTAATATGCCCCGAACGTCTAAGAATTTATTCTACCTTTTCATAAATTTCTGTACTATTCTGTATTCCTTGCTTAAATTTTGGTCATCCTTCGAATTGAAGTTTGCCTCTATACATATGAACATAGACTGGTAACATTCCTAAGTTATGTCATTGTGAGATGAAACCTGGATATCATATATATCATATCAGGAAACCAGAAAGTTATCAAATTAACATGTATGTCCCACAGGCTCATGATTTGACCTTTGAGACTAAAATACTAGTGCAAACCAACTTTCCATTCTAGAATTTAATTTTCATGAAACTTGAAAGGAAAAGAAGTACAGTTGCAGCTGTAAAAGGAGTTCTGATGGGAAATGGCATTGTTAAAATATTCACAGAAGTGCAACATATAAAGACTAATCAATCTTTCAGTCAATTTTCAAACTAGCCCTGCGGTTTGAGAATAATGTAACATACAGCAGTCGAGAAGTCTGAATAAAGAAGAAGATCTTTCGGAGAATGTTAAGATAAAAATTAACGTCTTAAACTGAATTTAATTTCTATAGATATAAGAAGATGTGGTACGAGTGCTAATAAGACAATTCTCAAATCCAAGTGATAATTTATAAAAGTAAACCATTATAGGTCAACAACACGGAGCCTTGGCTTAACCGAATAACACGCCATAAACATGATAAAGGGCCTTTACCTTGAAATGCAACTACCGTTTGCATTACATAAAAACAATATTCTACATAGAAATCAACAACTGAAAATGACAAGTAAAATTTTCTTTCAAAAATACCTTGTGTTTCTTTTGTTTGTTGCTTCTTTTTAATTAAGTTCCGGTATTTCATAAAAATAAACATGCAAAGAATAAGATAGTTTTCCATAAAATTAGTATTTGTACACATATAGGATTTTGACCAAATCGATACGAACATAGCTGTAAACACATTGGAAGCTATGTAGAATACATCTTTTAGAACCACTAAACGTGCTAGTTTTTGTATTTTAACACCAAATTCTAACACTTCCGAACCTCGTGCTTAACAGCGTGGAGGATAAATTAAAAAACAATCCAATGATTTATGTCTTAATTTTATTAACATAATTTTAATTGATGAATGATAAATATAAAGGCATAAAAAGGATCACATTCTTTGTTGTTTCTCGAATGGATTTGATTTTTTATTTCGTTTTCAAACAGATTTTGTTTAAATTTGAAACAGGTAATACAAAAAGAAAATAATCTAGGTTTTTTAATAGTTCGTTTATACTTACCAAATGTTCTAGAACCAATTGTCAACAAAACTATGATTAAACGAATCAATAAGTAAGAACATACATATCCCAACGTACACCACAGCATCATTGAAGTCCAACATTTGGTAATTTGAGGAATTTCTGAAAAGTACGATAAAAAATTATCAATGATACTATTCTTACAAACCGATATGAAAGACGCACATTTCGTCTACATCAAACTCATTAGTGGCATTGGTTACAAAATCTTGAGGGTCATATCAAATACAAAGTATTCTGAATAGTTGTTCCAAATAAGGTGGAGGGGATGTTTGCCTAGGTTAGAAAACCTAAATGCTTCGAATACATATAATATTCTATAAACAGTAAATTGGTATAAATAAACATATCAATTATAATTCATGACAATACATAAGTGTTGACCTCCTGGCTGGTAATACTTTCACGGACGACACGTCCACCAGCAGCTGCATCGACCCAGTGTTTTTCATAACACACCAAAAATAAAAGACTTAGAAATTGATACACCAGGCGCTCGTGTCTACTCTATACGACTCATCTGTATAACATCAATACAAAACGTTGAAAATCAAACTGAATTTGAAATTAAAATCCTTCAGTGCCGACTATTCTGCAAGCATTGCCCTAAAAGGCAAGAGTTATATATGCTCCAGAAAAAATCTTGATTGAATCCAACTATTGCAAAAATATTCAACTAAAAATTGATAGAAAACTTTAACAACAATTCAAAAATAACAGGCTCATACATGAAATAAGCGTTTCGTCGTCATAATAATCATCAGTGGTGTTTGAATAAAAATATTTAATGACCAAATCAAAAACGAAGTTTAAGTGCATAATCTAAATAATATTCAGTAAAGTTTTTCCAAGTATAAATGTGGTGCGATTAAAAAGGAAGGTCATTCTTATATAAAGTCTTGCAAAATTATGACCAATATGTTTGCCATATCCCCGAGTACACATAAAATAGGAAGTCACCCTCCGTGGTACACCTTTGAATTAAAAGATGAATCTAACTCGTGCCAAATTTATCGGAGATAATGCCTTGTGTTATAAAGTAAATATGTACGACGACTCAACAAAGTGCCGTCCATATATTATACAATGTATTTGAATGCTGGTTCTTGAAAAATACGAAAGAACGACGACATAAACACTTTTATTGTAACACTCAAGGCCTTATACACTTCATCATATTAATCAAATGATTAGTGGTTTATAAAGAACAGAGACGAAATGTTATATTCGAACCGTCTGTACACACGTATCTAATTTTCAAGTCATCTCTCGAATGAAGAACTTTTAACAATTTTACATATGCTGTGACGACAATGCACCTTTCATAAAATGATAGGTTATAATCACTACATCAGTGCCGACCTTAAAGAAAATAAGTTTCATTGTGATAGAGCTACATTTGATAGTGAAGAAATCTTTCAAATATTTACTCGTCTGTGTTCAATGCGGTTATGAGCTATAATTACTATGATATCACTCCACTACGAGCATCTGGATCTATATATTTATCTTTTCATATATATAATATTCATTACCAACACAATTTTTTAATTCCTGTATATTTATATATTATTTTACTATCATAGTGTATTTACATTGCTTGCTTTTCTATATATATCTAGGAAAATGTGGTAAAAGTGCCAATGAGACAACTCTCCATCCAAGTCACAAATAATAAAAGTAAACGATTAAGGTCAAAGTTGTGTCGTCAACAATGAGACGTGGCATGTATAAAACGATATAAAAAGAATTTATTTTTATTTTAATTCTGTCCTTAGAACCTTGTCTATAAATATTGTATGGACACTTCCGTTTGATAATATTGAAACAAACTTTGATAGGAATGAAGACACTTTCTAAAATTTCAATTCTATATTTTCAGTTAAGAAGTCGGTTCCTTAGTGTTTGTAATATTAATTATTTTAAACATGAACAACATAGGAACAATGAAGAGAGAAGAAAAAAGACAACGTAAAGCAGGGGCGTATCCCGCGATTTATAAAGGATAACGGTGGAGATGGTTTCCAACTATATTTTCCTATTGAAATGCACTGTTAGCCAAAAAAGGGGGATATAACCACTGGAACCCCTTCCCCAGGATCCGACACTGACGTAATGGCAAAAGAGAAAATGATAGAAATAAAAATAGTTTACTTGTTATAATTTAAAGATATTTTTAGTTATTTTGAGATCATCGTACAGAATTTTTTTAACTGTTCATCTGACTCAGACATATTGTTACGAATACATTTTGACTTTTACATTTTATATAAAATGCAGTAATACACTTTCTCTTCGTAGTCTGACATTGTTCGTAAATTTAAGCCAAATGTTATTGATAAAGGAACGCCGGTTTCATTAGACTTTAGTGACTTTAGTGTTGTTCGTGATACGAAATATATGAGTGTTGTATCTTTTTCTTTCTTATGACTTTTCAAATAATTGACTGATGTCTTATAGACAGCTGTATTTCATATTGATGAATATTAACAGTTGTATCGTGCATTTGTGGAATTGAATCCAACCGAATACGAACATTTGATTAAATAGTTTTGTTTTTCGTCTTTCACTAAAAACAAAAGAATTATCAGTCAATAATTTTTTTTAATAATTTATTCTATTCTGCATAGGTTTTTTTAAAATGAATTGAATGGATGAGCTGCATGAATAATAGTTGTGCTGTAGCCTTGTAGTATTTGGACTTCATATTTGTTTTCATAGTACAACCAGTAAAGTAAATTGATGAAGAAAATTTCATCAAGAAAAAAAATGTATTCCCATCTTTAAATACATTGCATGTAGAATATTGTCATGATTGTTGTGTATTTCCTCTTAATATTTTGTAATGGTATCTTAACTCTTCGTATTAATAAAATAAAAATAAATTATAATCCGGAATGTTACCTACCATTAATCAAGTTGCTTGTTTTCAAAGGATCGTTTTGTATAGTAACTTCAGTAATAGCTCTCTCGTTATTGTCACCATATTTACATGTCCACCATCCATTTAGTTGTATTTTTAACGGTATTGTGAGAACTATTTCGTGCCTCGTATTGTTTTTAGTTATGCTAGCTCTTTGCAATAAAGAAATGCATGGTTCATGTGGAACGCAGAATCCTGTTTCTTTATAGAATGGATCATAAAATGTGATCGGAAAATTTAATGCATCAACTTTACATATCAATACAAGTCGGTTGTTCTGAATTTTCCAGTTAAGACATATATGAGCTCCACAAGGTGACGAAGCTAAAATTAAAAAGAATATCGTATGTTAGATGCTTTAACTATTGAAACAACACATAAACTTTGTTTTACACCAAATAAAATAGGTAGATTATCTTGTCCATTTTAAAGTTTTTAAACCATGCAATATTTCTAAACTCGAGTTTGATTTAATTGATACACATGCGTACATAGTTTGAATCGTAAAAAAATCACTAATAGAAATACCAAATATCGAAGAAAAGTCCCAATGCAAATGACAAAATAAAGAGCTCAAACACAGCAAATGAATAGATAACAAATGTCATATTTCTGACTTGGTGCAATCATTTTCTGATGTACTAGCTATACCTCTCACTGGTATGACAGATGTATAAATCCATTATATTGACAGCGATCTGTGAAAAAAACAAACAGATAACATTGTGTATGCCCGGGTTCTACCTTATGTATCTGTAATTCAGTGGCTATTATTGGTTGCTCTACATTAAACCAGCTAAGCCATTGGGCATCTCGTTTGACAATTGTTTTTCACATTTCGTCATGTCGGCACCTTTTATATTTACACTATAACTTATGTTTTTCCAAGGTTGAAGGTCAATTGTAACCTATATTTTGTCATTTGGTGGATAGCATTGTAGTTAATATCATTGTCCTATTCTCTAATCATTAATATTCCTGACACCTGCCAGAGATTGGTATGTTATATTACTTATAGAGACTATGAACTGAAATGAAATAAAAACTCTTGAGCATTGCTTTTACACAACATATTAGTTAACACTAAATAGTAACTCGTTAAAACTTTCAGTGTTGTTCTTCGCTATCAGATACATGAAGGAAGAGTATCTACTTAAACTGATTCATTTCTAGTGAGATCAAACAATGTGTTTCATCAGACGATTTGTATTTCTAATAAAAAGTTTAACGGAAGATACCAGGACCTTGTTTATAAATATTCTGTGTCTCCTTCACAGATAATACAAGAAGGTCTTGAAGCATATATTCTATGTAATGCCGTATATAAATAACCTTAATGCTATGTTTTACTTGATTTATTTCACTTGGCTGGTAGGAGTTTAACCCGTTCGCTCATTATAGACAAGTTCATCTATAGACAGGTGTTTTGATAAAATTAATTATCAGTAAGGTTATAGGTCTGTTTAAAATATTAACACTATATGTGTATTCGCAAAATAAATAATGAGACACAGCCTTTGATTTCTTTATTGTTCATCACGGTTTAACAATACTTAAAAATTGTCACATTTTCGAATTTGTTGTTCTGAAGGGAAAACTATAACCGACAGCTGTTCCAAAATATACATATGTCGTTATTCTATAAAGTTTTGAAATACTTTTGTATGGGGAAAGGTTTGTACGGGGATAATATCAAGTTGAATGGTTCATATTTAAGGAAGTAAAAAAAAAGGGATTTAAATACTTCATTTTTGATACAGTTAACTCTCGTTGTCTCGAACTAGGTTGACTCGAAATTTCGGATGAGTCAAATTTTCACGTGGTCCTGAACTTTGTTCCATATAAATGTATGTATTTCGACTCCTGATGAGTCGAACTTGGATCAGTCAAAATTTTGTTTGAGTCAAACTAAATTTACGGTCCCAAGGTTAACAAAAGCATTCAAAATTCATTATTTATCTCGAACTAATACTAATATGTCAAAACATGACCTCCGGGATTTAAATGGATTGAAGAGTTAATCTGACAATACACGTGTACTTTCCGGTCAATGACCACTGTATTGATTTATTACATGCTATTTCCACGAGTGTTTACCTAAGATTATCTTTTATAGAATGTTTATAAATAATTAGTTATACATTGTTAATGTTCATGAAAAAGTATTTAAAATTTTTACAAAAACAATTTATTGTGATTTACACTAATGAGCGCTTGGATGTATATAAAATGAGGATTAAGACTTCCGTTGAATCTTGATGATCACCGAAAAACTACTCAATTGGCGTCTTTAATCTTGATGTATTTTCTTTTGAAAAGAAAGAGTGAGATGAAACAAAATGAAGAGAAATCTAAATTTTCTAAAATCTCTTGTATCCGAGAATAAACAATTTTGTCAACTTTAAACGACCTAAATAACGTTAAGATCGATTGGAAATTACTTTCACGGATAAAAGCCATAGGAAAAAAAATTGTAACTGAAACAATTGAATAAGTAATAATAATGTTATTTTAATAATGAAAGGCCATGACATACAAATACATCGATCTGATATCAGAATATCGATCCCCTTCCCATATTCATCCGAATTTATTTTAGCTTTACCAAGCTAAGCAAGAGTTGTGTCCCTTTGTCTGTCAAACTTTGGTTTTTGTTTGAGTCGAACTAGGTGTATCTCGAAATATTTCTCTGGTCTGGCTGACTTCGAGATAACGAGAGTCGACTGTATATCAATTTTGTAAATCATGTTTTAAATAAATATCAAAATCAGAAATGTTTCAAACAAAATATTACAATATCCGATACTTTAAGACTCTCTGTTTTAATAATATAAATGCTATATATCTAAAACTGAAAAGTTCGTCTGTATATACGTTTGTGACATTGATAGTAAATAAACTCATCATAGATGCCAGGACTAAATTTTGTATATACGCCAGAGGCGCGTTTCGTCTACAAAAGACTCATCAGTGACGCTCGAATCCAAAAAAGTTAAAAGGCCAAATAAAATACGAAGTTGAAGAGCATTGAGAACCAAAATTCCTAAACGTTTTGCCAAAGCTAAAGTAATCTATGCCTGAGGTAGAAAAGCCTTAGTATTTCAAAAATTCCAATTGTTTTAAACAGGTAATTTATAAATATAACCATATCAATGATAATTCATGTCAGCACAAAAAAGTGGTGACTACTGGGCTGGTGATACCCTCAGGGAATGAAATATTTACCAGTAGTGGCATCGACCCAGTAGTTGTAACTAAACTCATCTCCGATGCCAGGACTAAATTTTATATATACGCCAGACGCGCGTTTCGTCTACATAGATGATTAGAAATCAGTAACAATCATTATTAAGGCAATCATCCTTATCAAACAGATTTCAAATAGACTGTCCTTGTGCTAATTTAACTCCACTTGATCAGTTGAAAAAAGTAATAATAGTGTTGATTTTTTTTACTTTTACTGTTTATTCTATATTTGTAATATCTATTTGACGGATTCGTTACATTCCGTCATCGTGTTACTGTGCTATGGAACATTTTTGTAATCTTGTCTATGGATTTTTGTATGTGCGTTGTCTTATGTCGTTTTTTTTTTTACATTTTATGTCTGTTTGTTTTGTTCACAAATTGTTATCAATATAATGCAATTTTACGGGACTGTCATACACGTGACAGGTTAAGTTAGCGATGAAAACCAGATTTATTTCAACATTTTCAACATAGGAAAATGCCCGTTTAAAGTCAGGAATATGATAGATTTGTTTGATGTGTTTGAGTTTTTGTTCTATCACTATTTAAAATGGTTTAAAGAAACTGTCAATTATTTATTTCTCTTATTTCTGAAAGAGAGATACAATGGATTATCAAACTCTTATTTCTAAAATGATAACTATCTCTACCTTTGATAACTATGAACTGATAATACCATATAAACACTCTCTAAAAACAAACAACAGAGAATCAAATACAACATATAAAACAAAAGACTGAACAACTGAAACCATACCAGAAAACGATTCATTTGATAGTATGAAATGTTAATGTTGATATATTGTTTAGAAAATGTCATGAAATTGAGAAAGGACAATTATGCTTTTCATAACATTATATTAACGGCCACTTTGATTTAAGACGAAACCGTCTAGAATTTGACTCAAATGCTAAAATTGTGAAGATTGCAGTAATTTAGCATGACGTAATGATGCTAGAACCAAATATATGTGCATTGTATTGTCAAAATAGTCCATATTTATGTAGCAGAAACATTCTACTTTCCAATAACTAAAAATTTACATTTTAACAATTTTGTAAAACTACTATATTTTGGGACCAAAAAGGGGTCTTAACGGACCTACTCCCCAAATCACTAGCTTTAAAATTGAATTTAAGTTCATGTATAATCTGTTAAACGATTAATGATTTCGGGAGGATATTCATAATGATAAGCACGGGACAAAGCATTCAAATTCAGCTCCATTTGAAGTAACAATGAACGAGGGAAAACTGAATGGAACACGCACATATTGTGCAAGATTTAGTCAACTGTGGGTGCCCAACAGTTTAGTCCACAACTGCTGAAGTTTGTTTCAGAACCTGCCAAGTAATGAACAAAAGTTCTCTTTAATTGAAATACATAAAAGGTATTTAGTATTATGATACATTTATGATATAACTTCATTTTTCGCTTTGAAACCAGAGCCATGTTTAAAATCAAATAAAACATGGACTTCACATGATTGACTTAACCTATGGTATTGCAACGCCAGTGATATTCTAAACAACGTCGAATTTCAAAATGTACAGTTGTGTTTGCGTTGCTCACTAGGAAATTAAATAATATGATTATAAAAGCAAGTAGACTTTGTTTCTGTTTATTTTCTATTGGAAAAAGTCTAATTTAATGTTCTATATCATTTTGACTCCATCGAATTAAAACTCTTGTCTTTCTAACGTGTATCATATGTACGCTTATTAGAATCGAAACAATTCGATCTTGACATGCTCAATGCTCGTTTTAACATGGGAAGACCTATATTTGTCAACATTTTACAGTTTGCTAACGCTCGTTATACATTGACTAATATAATGCCTGCCTATGTTCAAATGACCATAGAGCATGGCATGACATAATTATTTCTTAAATAATGTAACAATAGAACTAGTCACCTACGTATTTATTAACCGAGATAATCAAATTGTTTAGTACAGTAACTTGAAAGCAAAGTTGGCATTTAAAAAAAACAGCTTTTATATAGTCACGTAATGCTTTTGAATTCTTTATAAAGAAATGTGCTGGTTTATGAACAATGTTGAAGTTGAGTATTTTTTTTTTGTTATTGTATGACTATGATATTGTTCATTTCAAGGGTAGGGAGATTAAATCTAACAAACAAACGATAAAACGCAAAATAGTATTTTAATTTCAGAAACTTAATCCATTAAATATTTTTTGTGACTTAACAACAATTCTAAATAGATTTCAGTCTATTATCACCTTCACTAATGTATAGTTAGTTGGAAATAAGTTATTTTCACCAGTCACGATTAGTATGGAAAAATATAAGGAATTTGTAAAGAAAAAGTATGTCAAAATAATTCAATATCAGTGCATTAACATGTTTGCATACATAATAAAAAAAAAACGTGTCACGAAAACTATAAAAGAAGTTTATGTAAGATAATATTGCAAATAAATTTATTGACCACATCAAATAATTTATATCTTTGAATTAATATAAGTGTTTTGGGTACATGCCAAAAAAAAACCCAGTAAATCTTCCTGTTTTGAGTATCATACTTAATAAAATTTTAGGAAACTTGGTCTTGTCGTACTAGGCGGATTTGAATGTGTGTGTTTTAACGCTACTTTTACGCATTTAGGCTTTTTTGTGTCGGCCAGTTTTTATTTATGGAGGAAGCCGGAGTACCCGGAAAAAACACCGACCTCCAATAGGAAAACTGAAAATCCTTATAAATTAAGTATGGAGTCGAATGACCCGCACGAACGGGGTTCGAACTCACAACCTCAGGTGTTGACTGGCTAGCGATTACAGTAGTAAATACTTAGCCCACTCGACCAATGAGTCCCCCTATGCTAGGTGGATGCAAAACGGCTGTATGGTAGTCTAATCTAATGTATGTTTTTCATGTATTATGAAATTGATAAGGCTTAAAAAATCTAAACACCATTCACAAAAAGGACCAACATCTAGTCACTTCTAAAAGTTATTATATAGATATAGGAAGATGTGGTACCAGTGCTAATGAGACAACTCTCCATCCAAGTCACAATTTGTAAAAGTATATCTTTAAAGGTCAAAGTACGGTCTTCAACACGGAGCCGAGGCTCACATCGAACAGCAAGCTATAAATAAGGGCATCAGTAGTATACCGCTGCTCGAATGTCATTATCGATTGAGAAAAAAAAATCTGGGCTACACACTAAAACTGAGGGAAACAAATTGAATATAAGAGGAAAACTACAACACAACAGAAACACAACATTGAAATGTAGCACACACAGAAATGAACTGAATATAGCAACGGCCATTTTCCTGACTCAGTACATGACATTTAAACAAAAAACGGTGGGTTGAACCTGGTTTTGTGGCATGCCAAACCTCCAACTTTTATGGCAATGCTGAATATAACATTAAATGACAACATGACATGACAATGGACTCCAATACAAAAAATGGGAGAACATAAAGTTCCAAAAAGGTTGTGCTTAAAACGGCTAGGGTTGTCTGCCTGGGATAAGAACATCCTTATTATTTAGGATAATTCATACTTTTGCAAACAGTATTTTTTTCATAAAATGACTGTATAATATTTTTCCCAACAATAGGATAGAATTAGGATAGAATTCAAAATTAGGTTTGTGATACTGATAAAATTACATTTATTTATAACAAGGAATACAATGTATTACAATTATATACTAATTAATATCAAATTGTAATTAGATAGTTATTTGTATTATATAGCAATTACGGTGTTTCTTTTTGAATCAAACTGTAAACCAATTATATCGTATAAATTTACTAGACCTAAACTAAAATCTGATAAATGACCTAGGTGATTAATTATCTTTACCAATAGACATTTGACAAAATCCGATGAGAACAAAAAATATAACTAAATACATAAATTTAGGATAGAAAATTACCGTGACACGTATTCAAACTCAGCAAAACATTTACAATCGGGAATAAGTCACGTTCGGTAAATAGAAGATCAGACGACGTATTGACAAACCTCAATCTAACACGTGGTAAAAACAAAACAGCAAGCTATAAAGGGCCCCAAAAAGAAATAGTGTCAAACTATTCAAACCGAAAAATCAACGATCTAATCTATATAAAAAAACAAGAAAAGAGAAACACTTATGAACCACATAATCAGACGAACACCACTGAACACCAGATTCATAACTTAGGACAGGTGCAAACAATTGCAGCGGGATTGAACGTTTTAATGGTACCGAGCCTTCTCCCTTTTCTGAAACAGTAGTATAGCATCACAACATAGAATGACACACTATAAAATGTTACCGCCTATCAACTAAATGTCTATGTAATACAAAAGTATGCTACTATTGTTATATTATAAGTATGTCAGAAATAGTCATTGAACATTATTTGATGGCTGTGTCACAATGAATGACGATTGTTGACCTGCTACTTTTGCATAGGTATTATTTCTGTACTAAAACATGTACTACTGGAAATTTAATTTTAATATTTAGTACAATTTCTTTACTTAAAAATATTTAGGTACCTGTATTTTACAGTACTCAGTTTGTACTAAAAATATGGTATTGAAACAATACCAATCGTGATCGCAATATTTCATGTTTGAATATCATAACTTTAATTCAGAAATCTTTCAAAATGCTTAAAATGTAACGGTTTAACCTAAAATCTGTAGTACTTAGATTTCAAGTACAAATCAAGAACCTAAAAAATACAAGTTCCTAAATATTATAATAACTTTAGAATAACAAAAAAGTACTGAATATTAAAGTAGATTTCCAATACTACATTATTTGGTTCAGAAATAGTACCTATGAAACATTAGCTGTGTAGTATCACTTTTCAATCTATCTTTAAAGTACATAGGATTTTGTAATTTGCTTTGAAAATAATTGTATCATGAATAAAATAATTTATGATAAAACATATGAACATTAATCATGTCAATTCTAAGTATTTGGAGTTTAACTTGCGTTATTTGAATCAGAAATGTATTGTTGATAGGTTCACGTCATTTTTTTCCCTCAGTGAGCCTCTGACATTCTTTAACTGTTCTGTATAGCTTTAAATTACTTCATTATAATATGTGTTACGATGATGTTGTTGAGATTCTAATTGAGATAAAAACTTCGTATATACCACGGTAGTTACCAGATCATATACTGACATCTTTGTGTTTTTATCCCATTACTAAACTCGACAAATTTGTAAACTGTATGAAAAGAGTAGTGCCTACCTGTTTGCATCATATTAAAAGTACCTAGGAACCCCAGTATAATGTATAATTCGCTTCTTCTATATCGGTGTTTGCTCGTCATTTCTTTTATAATTCTGAAACATTATAACAAATATTTTACATTTAAAGCATAGTACATTGAGGACATTAGGAAGTAAGCAACAGCAATTTTATATATTTGTTTACTCTTTTATTTCAAATCTCTCAGGAGAATATAATTCGTAACCTCAACATCTTTTTAAGGGATTCTATAGGTGCCTATTATATTTATCTTTTTATCTAATGACTATAACCTGGAGTCAATAACAAACGTGATGGTTCATCAACTCACCAATTCTCAGCAGAAACATTCACCTACACCATATTCTGGCAAATACACACTTAGATTAGTACATTACATAAGTTGATATTGACACTTTACGGATTTCAGTAACCGGTCTGTACTCCGGGCAAGAACATTTTTCTAATAGAGTTATTTGGTTAATCGACAAAACATTAGATTCAAGGTACGATTTGTCTAAAGAGATTTAGTTGGACTCTCACTTTCTTCAAATACACCATACATATTAATATAGAATCTTCAGAGTAGAACATTAAAAATATTTTCATTTCATTTTGCAATGGTTTTTCCTCTTATCGCACGTGTTTCTCCCAGTAATCCGCAGTTCAAAATTAAAGATCAAACTAAACGTTAACTCTAATATAATGAATCTAGAAATTAAATTAACAAGGGACTTATTAATCTTAAGATATCTTAATTAAAAGGAGCATCTCGATTCATATTTTAATTCATTATATCCATACGCCTTTTTTGTACTGGGATTGGAAGTGCTATTACTGTAGAAAGAAACACCTTTGCATTATGCCAGATATTTTAATGAATTATGTCTCCATCAATATTTAATTTGGAATCGTATAAAAAAATCAAATGGTTTATCTAGAACAACTTTTGAACTGAGCATAACTGTGTGTTTGTTTTTTCTACATTGGCTCGATGTATAGGGTTAGGGTTGAGAACTCACTTAACTTAGGATTGTTGCGCCTATCCCAAGTCAGGAGCCTTTGGCTTCTTTTAGAGTTGAATGCTTGTTAATTAAATATAAAAAGAAGATGAAATATAGTTGCCAATGAGACAACTATCGACAAGAGATCAAATGACACAAAAATTAACAACTATAGGTCACCGTACGGCCTTCAATAATTAGCAAATCCAATACCAAGTAGTCAGCTATAAACGATCCCGAAATGGCAATGTAAAACGATTCAATTAAGAAAACTAACGGCCTAATTTATGTACAAAATATTAACGATAAATAAAAGTAGTAACACATCAACAAACGACAAACACTGAATTAAGGGCGCCTGATTTGGGACAGGCAAAAACATGCAGAATGAAGCGGGGTTAAACATATGAGCGGGATCCCAACCATCCGCCTTACATGAAACAGTGGTGTAACAGAACAAAATAAGAACCAAATATAAAATCAGTTGACAAAGGCTTAACTCATCAGATGGATAAAAATACAAATAAAGTGGACGTGGCCAGATACTTGTATATCGATACAACAAAAATACACTTTGTATAGATCTTAGAGTACTCGCAGTTACTGACAGCTAGTTCAAAGCCACTAACAACTAATAAAAAAAATAATGCATCTAAGAATTTTGTAAGTTCTTTTATAAGTTTAGCATTTTAGTATGACGTCCATTTTAACTGAACTAGTACACATTTTCACTAAGGGAGCAGCTGAGGCCAACCTCAGGGTGAGCCATTTTCTTGCTGCATTGAAGACACAGTGTTATCTACTCTTTGGTCGGTTTGTTGTCTCTTGGAAATATTCCCCATTTCCATTCTAATTTTTTCTTGTCTTAAATAGCAATGCAAGCTAATGGAAGGTATTTTTAATGTTTCCCTATCATTAGACAGGGTAAAAAAAGTTTTTAAACCATACAGCATGATTAATATCATTTTTGAATTCCGTTTTGTATGAATTAAGCATGAGTGAAAAAAAATGGAATTGGATTAAAAAATTATAAAATTAACTCCTTTATTTGATGGATGTGAGGTTAGCAGCCGGTTCATTATTCGTTATTCGATATTCAATATCCAACCGGCTGCTTGTTGGATATTCAAGATTATTTGAAAACCATCAAACATATATAATTGATAACAGTAAAAGCATGATTTTTATAGTTGAAAAGAGCAAAAAGATACATGGAAATCGTCTTATGACCCCATCAAGTTGTCTTAAAAACTCTCGTTGTCCTCGAATATAAAGCATTAGCAATGCTTAAGTAAGTTGAATATTTTTCTTAATGATATATAGGTTTTTATCAATACAACGACGCCAAATATATTATATATCTTGTATTTCTTCAAACAAAATTAAAAACCGATCACTCTAGAAACATATAGAACTATAAATAGAAATAAATATGGAAAGTAAAAAAAACCAGCAATGGTGAGATCCCCTGAGCTCTCAATCTTTCTAATATTATGAAGACATGCTAGCAGCCGCTTGGATATTGAATATCGAATATCGAATAACGAACCGGCTGCTAACTTCACATACCTCTTTAACTGAATAATATACAGATATGACTGTAATGTTTGACATTTCCGATGTAACTTGATCATTTTCCACTGGGCATAACACCAACACTCAATAACGATTTCTTTTGAAGATAAACAGCGCCCAATATTGCATGATACCTTCTTTTGATATTATCCGTATCCCCTTAAGTTCTATTTATTACTACTATATTTAAAAAAATATTAAGAATAGAAACTGGAAATGTGTAAAATATACAACAACCCGATCAAATAACAGAAGACAGCCCAAGGCTCATATAAATAAACCAAACTTAAAAAGAGACATAAAACACTAACAATGGCTGCAGGTTTTTCAGACTACGGACAGGCCAAAAATGCAGTTAAACATGTAATGGGAGATCTCACTCCTCCTCTTTATCGTAAGCTAATTTAGAATTAACACACACATGTCAATACGTATAACATAAGCACGCATAATTAAATAATGTACCGAACGCGCTATTTGTACTTTTTTTAGTTTAATGAACTTTGTTTTCTATTAAAAAGTACGTAAAATAACAAAAAGAAAAAACAAATAAGCTCCAAGGAAAATTGAGTTAACAATAAAGTGTAAAAAAAGACAAGGCACCTTTGTTTCAGATTTTCTCTTGAAATGTAAAATAAACTTTATCCATGATAAGGCGTCAATCCATAGTTTTTCTTTTTAGCACGATCAGTCAATTAATTTCATGTTTACACACTCTAAATTTTGGCACTCTAACTATGTCGTACACAATAAAAATATCACTTGATTTATTTCACTAGACTGGGCGGAGTTTAACCGGTCCGCTTATCATATCCCAATCCATCTCTATACAGGTGTTTGAGATAAGCTAATCGTGTATGTGACGAGTGATGGTCATTGGTTCGGTTAAAAAATATAAACACTGTATGTGTATTCGCAATATGAATAATTAGGCACAGTCGTCGATTTTTATGTAAAAAATTATAAGATTTGGCACATTTTGCAATTTGTGGATATGAAAGTTAAACCATGACGATAGTTGCAAAATTATCTGCATATTTCATAACGTTTTGAAATACATGTTATCTTCCTTATATTCCGAATGTTTTTTCTCATCTTTTTTTTGAGGGGGGGATAAGTTGCAAATATAATTGATCATATATAAGGAAGGACAAATAGGATCTATTTTTTCTATTGTATATTTAAATATTTTGCTTTAGCATACAAACATGTCATCAATCTTAATTTTTTTCATTCATTTCAAACTACTCAGTTCTTTTGTATATCTTTTGGTGAATCTGATAGGTGATTAGAAATCGGTAATAATATTCACAACGGCAATTATCCTTATCAAACACATTTTTGATTAGACTGTCCTTAAGCAAATTGAAATGTAAGCCTCCCCGATCAGTTGAAATAACATTGGTAATATCAATGCATTACAAAAGTCATGAACACTCTGAATAATGTCAGCAAGTCATTTGAAACTGTACTTAAAAAAAATTGAAGACTTCTGTTGAAATTTTAATTTTACGTATCAAATCTTGTTCGGTCATCTCGTTGTTTTGCTAACCTCTAATGTAATAATATACAAGGGACTTTCCGATTTGAATTTTCCTTGAATTTCAATATTTTTGTTATTTTTCTTTTTTGATACGTTTTATTAATATAATGTATTTAGAGTCTTAACAAATCTTTTTTCCCCATCAATTATACACTGAACTTTGAGGTGGCGACCATTTCCAACTCAAAATGGAATCTTGGATATAAGAAGCATACAAGTGGGGCGAAATATAACCAAAGGGAGAGTCAAACTCAGAAATTGAACGTAAACTGACAACGCCATGGCTAAAAATGAAAAAGACAAACAGACACAAAGTCATAATAATACACAAGAAACAACATAGAAAAATAAAGACTAAGCAACACGAACCCCACCAACAATTGGGGGTGATCTCAGGTGCTCCTGAAGGGTAGGCAAATCGGGTTGCTCATGGTATTACAAATCCGGTAAATAGTCTATTTCCGTAGGTCAAATTAGTGAAAAGGGACGGGGATTGTAGTTGTGACATACGGAACAAAGCCGATATCATCTAGGAAGCGGTTATTCCATAACGGTCAACCAACTCGTGATAGCGTCCTTAAAATCTACGAAAGAATGATTTCAACTTAACCATTTGGAACTCTTGGTTTAATAGCTTTCTTAAGAAAATCATGATAGGAAATACAAGCCCAGGGGTAGCGTATGAAATTGGAGATATATACTCCGTATGCAGGCGCTACATAGAAATGGAAGGTTCACAATTGGGAAGTCAAAATCATCTCTTTTGTCGTAAAGTTTTGTTTTCAACCGACCCTCATTGTCAATTTTTTAAATGTAAGTCAAGATATGAGGCAGATTTAACTGTATCAGTATTATCATTTTTACATAATTTTCTGTTACTTAAATTTATAGACATATATCAAAAGTTGATATATGTTTAGTGCTTACTGCGGAATACTGCCGATCGCATTTTGAAATACTTTGAATTAAAACACCATAACCAGCTGGATAAAAAATAAAGCTAGGGATTTGCGATACATTTTAAACCAATCTGGTTAAGTCTTGCGACTACCAAGGAAGCTATTTGTTAAAAACAACAAAAGCAAACGATCTCCAAAAATAATTGTAGTTTTGATTGCTAGTAAAAATGAAATATAACTTACAATACTGCTTCTTTTTGCTCATCATTTCTAGTAAGTTTAACATGACATGTTTATATATCTGGTTTAGAACTGTTTTCCACTGGGGTTTTAAGGGTTTCATCTGTTCTTGTATTTGTGCATATGATTAACTTATACAACGGTCATTACCGTTACCAATAGGTAAGTCATGTAGTGGTCTAGCCGTAATCGAATGAAGAAAAAGAAATATAATTGTTGCAAGTATTTTATCGTTCCATTTGCACTTCGTGTTCCAACTTTACTCTAATGACAAGTTTTTATCATAGTAATGGTATCTTATTTATGCTTCATTAGGCATTTTTCTAATTGTTGCATAAATGATAAACTTCAACAACGTTGACTTCAGTAAAAGGATAAAAAATATCATCGTTAAAATATAATGATTGCAGACTTACCGTCAAACTTTATAATATACAGAAGACTTTATTTACTAAAATGGCTGACACTGTGTACGTGATTTATGAAATGTAAACATAATGCATCAGTAATCACTAACAAAGGGGGTCTCGTATTAGTAAAGTTTGAATTTATCTGATAAGTTATCGTTAAAGTGTTCTTTAGTTGTATGGTAGCATTGAGGGTAATGTAGGAATTCTTAACCGGGTAAGTTGTTAAAAGTTTACTAACAATATACATAAATATAATTTGATTACAATAATTAATATGTAGGAATATGTGTATATAAAGAAAAGGACAAAATACGATAATCTATACATATATGGGCTAAAACTCCTATTGAATGTCTACGCATCCTATCAGCCAACATTTATGTCTTACGACATGTCGCAACTAACAATTTAGGTAAAATTATTTGTAGATATCTTATACGGTTTTTGAAAAAGAACTAAAAATAAGTTAAAAAAAACTTGACCTCAATTTTTTATATGGACCTTATTTTCTTTTTTTTTTACCAATAACCTCAATTCAAAAGATCCTTGAGGATAAAGCGAACAAATTGGTGAAATAATTTTGTCGTATCCTTTAAGGGTTGCAAAAGGGATGCCTCCACATGAAAAACAGTGTGTGGATAGATAACTCTTACAATAAAACAGTGTTCGGTTAAACAGGGTCAGTTTCAAAGTCGCTTTATCTCTTCGATATCAAATGCAAAAAATGTAAGCGGCATCTTGCGAAACCACAAAGCACCGTATGTTGTGGAGAAGAAAAAAATAATACTTATATTCAGAAGAAAACCACTAGGTCTTTCCACAGAAAAGTGGAAAGACCTAATGATAATAATAGTAATAATTAAAAAACAATTGTTCAGAGAACAATTGAAGGTCTTTCCACCAAACAAACATGTAAATATCATACTTCAGTTTAAAATAACTTTTCACGATTCGGATGAAATCTAAGCGTGAGTAGACTCCCAAAATGTATGGTTTCTTTACAATTTTGTTTGAAATAAGGGATATAATTTGTTACTTTCGGTTCGGAAAATGCTACCTCCGGTTTTAATCGGAAATAGGTCATGACCTAATTTTCTTTATTGTGGACCAGGGAACACAAATCAACAGACCGCAGGTCTCTATCACCTATGGTTTACCAGTTGCAATGCTTATCCTTTATATCAAAAGCTTTAGGGGAAATAGTTTTGAAAAGGAGATTTCGTACCACTTCTGTCAAACATATTTTTAAGATCCAGAGGATATCACGAGCAAATTGGTGAAAATAATTTGTTGTTATCTTTAACCGATGCGAAGGAGATGCTCACACAAGCAAACCAGTGTTAGGGGAGATAACTCTTACATAAAAAAGTGTTCGGTTAAACAGGGTCAGTTGCAAAGTCGCAATAACTGTTCGATATCATATACCAAAAACCAAAGCGACATCTTGTTATTAACAAACAAAAATCAATCATGGTATATAGGTAACTCTGTACACAACGGAATTTACGTTATTTTAAAATACCTCGTTAAAGGGGCACATGCTATGAAGTATACACATAATGAAGTGCTAATATAGTCAGTTTTGGTTGTTGCTGACAAATAATTTTGTTATACGAGTCAGTCTGAGGTATGAAAACTACTGAAATTTTTTTACGATTCAATATTTTTGAATAAAAAGAGTACATACTACACTCTAGCTTAATGCAAACATTTTTCTTTAATGAAAATATAACTCATTTACTGTGTTGCTATATCGATTTACAAAAATAATGCCTAATATGGTCAGTTTTGGTTGATGCAAAAAATTAATTTTGTTATACGAGTCAGTCTGATGAATGAAAATGACAAAAATTTGTTTACGATTCAATATTTTTAATAAAAAGAGGACATACTGCACTCTATATTGATGCCACCAAATTTGTTTTAATGAAAATATAACTCATTTATCATGCGGCTATGTAGATTAACATAATAAAGTGCTAAGATGGTCAGTTTTGGTTGATGCAAAAGATTAATGTTGTTATACGAGTCAGTCTGATAAATGAAAATTACTGAAATTTGTTTACGATTCAATATTTTGAATAAAAAGAGGACATGCTGGCATTCTAATTTGATGCGAACAATATGTTTTAATCAAAATATAACTCATTTACTTTGTGGCTATGTAGATTGAAATAATAAAGTGCAAATATGGTCAGTTTTGGTTGATGTATTTTCTGTCCTAAGAATATCTTATAGGACTAATCTTAGGACAATGTCGATAAACAGGCCACAGTTATCATAATGTTATTATGTAACAAATGTATTTTGATTTAAATGAATAAATATCTTTTATTTACTCGCATTTGCATTTTAGGCATTAAGCTTAATGCCTATCCTAGGATTTAAGACTAATGCCTGACATCATTTAGGCTTACTGCCTAGGCGTTAGCTTATTGCCTAGGATTTAAGCTTAATGCCTGAGTTCACTTATTGCCGCTAATAAATATATATATTACGGATTACAAATGTGTCGAAATTTGTGATTGGATAACAACACAGAGATGTCAGTATGTATTCAGGAAACTGCCGGGGTATAAACGACGTTTTTATCCCCAATTGGGACCTCAAAACGTCATCATAACAACAGTTACTATTTGACGTTGTCAAAAGCTATACAGTACAGAATATGTCAGAGGCTCACAGAGAGAAAATAATGACGTGGTTAAGCCAAAAGTTCATCTTTAATACAAAATCACGCAATTTACACTTTTAATACTTAAATTTTAAAAATGTTATTATAAATTATTACATCCACGATAAAAGTATATTCACAGCAAATTAGAAAATCCTTCACGTATGCCGAACATATCAGGTAACTGGTTGAGTTTTTCAATATATGTGTTGTAAAAAAAAAACCACATACACATACAAACAAGAAATATGATAATTAAAAAACTTTATTGAAACTTAAAAACCAGCTCGTTCATTCTTCATTGTTATTCAACGCAAAATAATTATCTAAGATACCGGGGACGATCTCCTTTCACAAAGGATTTCTATTGTCTACTTATTGTACCTCGAACTTATTAACCGGTGTAAGTCTTTAAATTGAAGTTCAATATAATTAAAGTAAATCGGGCATGACTAACTAGATACGCCCTCCTAAAATCAGGGGGTCCGAAATAGGATCGGGAAAAAACATCCAGCAAAATACCATTATTTACAATTTTAGATTTTTATTTTTTATTTTAAGTGCTTTTTGTTGCTTTAATATCTTCGATCAATAATCAAATAGTATTTTGTGGAAATAATAACCTGTCCCGATCCAGGAGATGTTAGCTGCTATAGGAATTTTTTTTATAAAAAAAGTCCATATCTCATTTACTTATAGTGGCCATTATTGATTGTAAATTCATAACGTTTTGTTTATGGCATTCGTCTATCGTGAATAAAAAAGAGAGAAGGAGGGCTAATAGATTAACTTACGAGTTCTATCATCGTGGTTCAAATCTATTCTATATCGGCATTCGTTTTACCTCCAGCGAACGCTCTGCCTTATTGTTAAAAGTGCCACTCTAAATTTTTTAGCATTTGCTACAACATGTACAAATTGATCCATCATTTTTCTCTTTGCATTTAATCTTTTTTTTTAACATTAAAAAAACTTTGTCGTTGTACACATCAGAGGCCACATTGTATCCTTTCCAGCAAAACTAATATAGGGGAAGGGGATAAGAACATATAAAAAAAATCTTCATTGAGTGGCAATAACTTGTATATTGAAGCGTACAATGACAGCTTGACAACATTTGCTGTTTCAAGTTTATTTATATCTCAGACTGGTATAATCATGATAATAGTTGTAATAAAAGCAAAAACAAAAAATGAAAAAAAAAATGTTGACAACAATTTATAAAAGGATTCAACCTATTTTGGGTGTTTCAATTTTTTTTTATATTGTCTTGCTAATCGGTTTTGTTATATATTTTTTTCATATACTATTGTCCTAGCAAAAGTCACAAAAAATGTTGTTAAAATCAGCCATGCGACTTATTTGAAGAGTTTTAGATGACCTTTCTTGTTGTTTACACATTTCAATCATTCAACTCGTGCGTAGATCGTCCTTCCCTCTAATGATTATTAAGGTATAGATAGCGTGATATTCTCACTACACCAGGCATCATATATACATTCCTATTATATGTCGATCGGACAAAGCTGTGATTTATATATCCGATAAGCCAAACGAACGCATTCATTTAGCAAGGATATACTGTGGGACGGAACAGGTCCAGATATGTCAATATTTCTATACCCAAGTGAATCATTTGGATTTGAATAAAAGATTGATAAAGGTATACATAAATGCGACAGCAACCCAAAGAAACAGATAAATCCAAATATTTAGAGTCAACATTCAGTATTTTTTTTTATAGAAAGATGCGTAAACAGAATAATTAGCTCAAAACCGACCCATGACTAAAATAATAGTTATACGGAGTAAATTTAATAACATTTACCGTCAAATATTATATATCCGAAAAGGCACATTCGATTTAATAGTATTTACCGTCAAAGATATCCCAACAATCACAAGTGTTTGGTTGAAAATTTCACCTGCCCTATTTTAATTTTGATCGGTGAAAATTTAAGAAGTTGTAATATAAACAAGTAAAAGAAAAACACTTCCCTGTGGAATATAACGGTAAAATAAATGACTATAATGGATGACGACCAGCGGCAAATAGAATTAATATTCAGGACAAAAACATGTAAATATAATAAGAGTACTAACCCCTGTTTTTTACTAGACTGACACGCTGAGTTAGCTTTGTATTGTGTAAGTACACGATGCCAACCAGGAGAGCGGTAGTGATCGGTAGTACAAAATATCATACCAAAATACAATACAAAATACAGTTTCACAGAACTTTCACAGTTACTAAAGCGAGCTAAAGGTATCTAGTAACCTAAATTGGATGAGTGAAATGATATATGATATTGTAAACTTCACGTAAACATCGATGATCGACTTCAGGGTAGATTTTATGAATCAACGCTCTCGGAAAATTATTTGAGTGGTCCGAATGTTGCCAGCTGTTGCAAGTCTAAATTTCTGTCCTTATTCAATATACCCTTTTTTCCAGTGATATTTTAAAGTTTCACGTCCAACCTCACTGCCGGCCTTTAATTGCACGACCTACCTATTGTATTCAAAATTTATGTGTTATAGTCATGAACATGCATGAAATATTTGATACTGGACGTAAAGCAAAAAACAATGAATAACATTCAACTTAATTAATTTCCCTGTACTAATACTCAACACACAAGGACAGGTATTGTAAAATGCTATAATGTACAATTTCCATTTAGAGGGGGGGGGGGGGGGGTCTCTTCAATTTATTATATAACTGACTGCTTATTAAAAACTTAGTTTTAAATATTGTTTTACTATGGTTCTTATCTACTGATTTAATACGATTTATAACATATGATTTTTTTGTCAGGCAAGGATAAAACTAAGAAAGATAGTTTTTTTCAGGTGATTTTGCTTCATTTTGACATAAAAAGGGAATAACGGACGACTAAATTAAAGAGTTTGTTTACACATAATACATTGAACTTGCGAATATATCTCACTCTAATTGCCTCATTCATTAAATAAGAAATCGTTATTTTGAAAATGTGGCTAAAAAAATATAAATTTATCCCCTAGTTTGGTAAAACTATCATTTGGTGTTATTTGAATGCTAAACAGATTATGATAACTAAATATTTATATGATGTAATGCCATTAAATCGGTCCGTTTTCATTGCAATCTGGTAACTTTTTATTGTATATATCAGTCTGAGAACTGTTTAACTATCATTTAAGTTGAACATATTAAGACTCGTCCAATTCAGGGGAATTAGGTTTCTGCAAGTGCTTTTTATGTACTTTTTTTTTTTATATTTTTGACGGTTTGTAAGTCGGTAGAAGTTGAATGATTAAGTTCATCGGGCTCGGGTATCTGAACACCCCTTTTTATTCGGAGGTCTTTTAATATCAATATTAACTTATCATTGAACTTTTACTGTTACTAAACGGATAAATAATTGTCAAGATAAAAAAGGTCTATTTAAATGGATTACTCAAAATATTAAGGAAACAATAAACATATTATAAATATACATGCTGCATTGTGATTATTCAACAAATACCTGCACTGGAAAATAACATTACGTCAGGGGTAATCCGTAATATATGTGTAATTCAGGTCTCAGACAGGGTAAATACTGTGATATTCCCGGTTTTAGGCTTATATCTCCTTCGCCTTCGGCTCAGGGGATATAAGCTCTAAACCGGAAATATCACAGTATATAACCTGAATAACAAATAATATACATGTGTTTAACAAAACTACAAATGAGTGATCGAAATATAAAAAGAGGAAAATATTATAACTTTTTCTGAGAGTAGAAATTATGCTGAAAATTGAACAAATTAAAAAGATGAAAAAAAAATCAGTTAGCATATTGTGTATAACATAGGGAACATTAAAACAACGTTTTTCAAATTTGTAAAGACACATTTTTATTCAACACTTATATTTCAATGCTGAATCCATCAACACCACGTGTCACCAAAAAGGCCTTCATTAAGCATCATAAACTATACTGCATACACAGCGATAAAAATGCCCGACTGGCAAATGAAAAACAAATCAAACAAGAAAACTAATGTCATGTTCAAATCGCTGAACAGAAATATGATATACAACAACGACCACTAATAACAAGCCCCTGATTTTGGACATGCACACACAACACGTGGTTGGGTTGAAACAGTTCATAGGTGAAAAAACCCAAACCTGGAATAGGGGTAAAACAATATAACATAATTACAAACTATAAAAATCAGTTGATCTGAGAGTATTCGCAGTTCCTTGGAGCTATTTCAACTAATAAAAAAACTGCATCAAAAACTGAAATAACAATCAGTACACATTCAACATTGCATTAATTTAGTGAGCAGAAGTTTTTAATAGTGTAACACAATATGTTGCATGACAATAATTATCAAGGTGTATTCAAAATATAACGTAACTGAAACAACTACCTTTATAATATAGACACTTAATAACAATGGGCAACAATATTATAGAACATATACCCTGCAACCAGATATCTATCGTACATGTATTCTGCTGACGTTATATAATTGTTAATAGCATTGTCAACTGACAAACCTAGTACATGTGCTTCTTAATAGCTATGTTACTTTATAAACTGTTGACATTTATGGCCATTATTGAAAGTTGATTGATGACTTTTCTGAACTATATAAGATCAAGCTTTGGACTCCAACGGTAGAAAAGATTGGTACAGGAGGTTCCTACAGATAGATTCGATAGGAGATTCCTCCAAGGTCTCCCCCTCGTGGGTATACTGGAACTCATGCACTTAATATCCGAATGTACTCCACCAAGACTGAACAGTTATACCACTATACGATCACGTGTCCGTGTGACGAGTTATTGAACAATCGAACAATTGAACTTTTAAGACATTTTGTGAACATTCGAACATTTGAACTTCAGAATCTTTCGTGACTTTGTAATTACATAATAAAATATGTTAATCCAATTTGTTACAATAGTCAGAAGAAAACTTGACAACACAATACTAAGATACCTTGCGGAATACCAAGATACATGTATCGACAGCTTGTAAATCCATGAATATGAGCATATGAAAGTATCACTAATATTAATTTTTTTCGTTAAATTTTCCTGTTGACAAAATTAATTTTAATATTAACAAAAACATTATTCAAAACTCAAATGACAGTGTTGAATTTGTAAACTTTAGCATAGTTTCATTTAAACACTGCTAAAGCATCAATAGGTTTACCAGATCGGAATATAATGTCTGGGAACTTTAAACCCCATCTCCATAACAAATAGGATATGCTGTCCGGTTTGAAAAAAAGTTGTCTACAGGTTGCATTTCTGTAAATATTGACAATGCAATTTCCCATAGGAACTCCTTTTACGGCTAAAACTGTACCACTTTTACTATGAAGTTTTATAAAAAAAATCTTATCCTAGAATTGAAAGTTCATATGTACCACATTTTTTTTCAAAGGTCAAAATATAGGGCTGGGTGGCATATTTTCAACGTTTATATGCACTGAACGTCTCAGAGTTTAAACAAACACTAATTTTCTTACTTACCCCTACCTCGAATGAAAGGTTACCCCAGATTTCAATGTAAACAATATGCACATGTATATTTACTGGTAACATTCCCAAGTTATGTCCCTGTGAGATGAAACACAGAGAGCATAACCGGGAACCAGTATGTAAACAAAATTAATTTCCTATGAATATTCGAGATCTCCCCACAAGAGGTGTGTTATGAGAAACAGCTGTATTTTCAAAGTGCAACCTACAGGTACAGATAAACTTCCAAATCAAATTTGTTTATCTATTGAAGAATTAAATAATAGTTTTTATTAATGTGTTGTAATAATAATTTACCGTAAGATTAGGGACTTTCCTTTTTGAAATGTCCTATTAGTTCAGTATTCTTGTGGTTTAGATTTTTACTATTAACAAATATCTTGTAACATGTGATGTTTATCATTTAAGCATTACAACATTCAAGATTATATAAAGTATCCAATCCAGCCTCTGTCTCCAGTCCACATCTTACTATATGCTTATTTGTCAATTAAAGTAAACATTTTCTGCCTCAAATAGTCAATTTAGAATTCTTGTCACAACAAAATCATCTGAAACCATATATCTGACACAATTTAGCTAATATATATACTAGTAGTGTTCAAACAAAGTCATATATGCAATAGTTGTATGTTAGCAGATACCAGTCTGAGATATAAATTCACTTAAAATGTTGTAGAGATGACTGCTAACATCTGATTTTTGCATAACTTCCAATCATAGTTATTGTTTTCTATATCAAGAACTTTAAAATCATTAAATCATAGCATTTACAAGTTAAATTATTTGTTTTATGACCCAGTCGGTAGGCAATTTTCTATGTTTTTTGCCCGAGGGGCCTCAAATTTCCTAAGTCATTTTGCTGTTTCTAGCAATTTAGAATATTTAGTACATATTCAGGATAGAACACGCTATTGTAAGTTTTGTGGAGATATTTTTGTTTTTCTAGCTTGTATTTATTATGCCGTGGTGACCAAAAACCAGATATAGGTGTTGCGGCTAACTTTTAGGTTATCAAAAGGACAAAACACCCATTAAAAATATTCAGGAAGGATCTATGAGTGTCAATGGCTGCGAAGATTAAATATAAGCACTTCTTAACAATTTAACTTACAAATATGCAAATATTATGAATTAATTTTGTATCAAGGACTTTAAGTAGACTATGCATACTGTAAGCTGTGAATTTAGGCTGAGTCATCATATTTAAGGCCCAGGATTTTATCAATCTTCATTAAATATTTATAAATTTCATATTTGTATTCATTTCTTTAAAAACGGAAATAAAGCAAATTTGGTTAAATTCTGAATGTTCCCCTTTTTCATCCTATATAGGCTGCATTTCTGTAATTATTGACAATGCAATTTCCCATAGGAACTCCTTTTACTTCTAAAACAGTACCACTTTTACTATGAAGTTTTGAAACAAATCTTATCCTAGAATTGAAAGTTCATATGCACCACAATTTTCTTTAAAGGTCAAAATAAAGGGCATAACCGGGAAGAAGTATGTTAACAAAATTAATTTCCTATGAATATTCAAGATCTCCCCAAAAGAGGCGTGTTTTGAAAAACAGCTGTATTTACAAAGTGCAACCTACAGGTACAGATAAACTTCCAAAGCAAATTTGTGTATCTATTGAAGAATTCAATAACAGTTTTTATTAATGTGTTGTAATAATAATTTACCGTAAGATTAGGGACTTTCCTTTTTGAAATGTCCTAGTAGTTCAGTATTCTTGTGGTTTTGATTTTTACTAGTACACATTAATCATCATTCCTCTGTGTCCTATAGGTACCATGCATAGTAGTCTTTGTCATCCTAGCTTATGATAATTCCGTGTGGGTTATTTAGAGAGGAAAACGTAAAAAGGGCGTCCGAATATTGTTTCCGTCATTTAAATACTAAGAATAAATTGTAATTGCAATTTGCTATTATTTTCAAGTTTATTATCCACGGCGGTCACAGAGTTTATTAAATAGAGAGGGTCTATATAATATATCAATGAAAGGCGTGGATCGATTAGTAAACTGAGAATTGTTAGTGAAAAGCAAATACACTTTACTTATAGTAATGAATGTTCATAATATACAGATAAATCCCAATATAATTTAGATTCATAGAAAAAATGTTTATATAAAAAAAAAGGATGAACCTGGCTGGAAAAACGATTTTTATGTCATCAAGTACCTACGAATTTTGATATCTTTCTTAAAATTCTCCAGTCATTAAATCTTTTACAAAAATTCATCCTATAACACTTTACATACTTTTAAACACGCTCTGAATTCCTGCGATTTCGCGGTCGTGTTCCAGTATGTATGACGTATGTTGAACTCCATACATTTTCCTACTGACACGGACAAAGAGAACGAATTGTGATATATCAACCTCGTAATATAGTGACAAGTGGACATTATTGTTAAAAAAAATATATAAAATATAAATAGAATATTAAATTTAATAGGGAACAACATCGTTCAATTTGTTGTAACATTTTGTGGAGTTCTTCCCTTGTTAAAATGAATCTAAATCTAGGGTAGGACAGGTATAACTGTTCACATTGGATTTATTTGATAAATACAACAGTATTTACCCTGTTCAAAAGTCATAAACCGATTGAGAAAATGTTGGTAGAAGATTTTAAACAGTTTCAAAATTCTTAGTTTTAAATATATCCATTACGAAAGCAAGAACAAGTTCCGAAATACCTAAAGTGAGCCAATGTATTCAATTGAAAACAAAACAGTTTCGTAGGCATACACAGTATTTGGTGTTCAACATGTTTATTATTGTTCAGCCCACTCATATATGACAGTTGTGTAATAGTACATCATTGGCTGAATATGAAGGTTAGCATTTTAAACGTGTGTTTTTTGCTTATTCTTACACATTTATTTCCTATAGTTTAGTGAAATCTCTATTTATCTCTCTTGATATACTTTTATTCAGTGTATACGATTAATCATAGTATCTATGATGAATTTATTTACCTTAGAAACTGTAATTGGCAAAACTTTAAGGAATTTTCGTCCTCAATGCTCTTCAACTTCGTACTTTATTTGGCCACTTTAACTCCTTTGGATTCGACCGTCAATGATGAGTCACAAAGACGAAACACGCGTCTGGCGGAAATACAAAATTTAATCCTGGTATCTATGATGAGTTTTTTACAACAAGTGGGTCGATGCCACTTCTGTTTATTTACAACCATTAGGTCGATGCCACTGCTTCTGGAGTTTTAATTCCCCGACGGTATCACCAGCCAAGAAGTCAGCACTTCTGTGCTGACATGAATTATCATTGGTATGGTCATATTTATAAATTAACTGTTTACAAAACTTTAGAATTTTTGAAATACTAAGGCTTTTCTACCTTAAGAATAGATAACCATTGCAGCGGTACTTTGCAAAACGTTTGAGAAATTCGGTCCTCAATGCTATTCAACTTCGTACTTTGATCGGCCTCTTCAACTTTTTTTGATTCGTACGTCACTGAAGAGTCTTGTAGACAAAACATGCGTCTGGCGTAAATACAAAATTTAATCCTGGTATCTATGATGAGTTTATTTACAACCACTGGGTCGATGCCACTGCTGTTGGAGTTTAAATTCCCGTCAATTATTAATTGGAATGAGTGTCGTAATATCATCCACGACTCACTCCGTACTTACTGTTTGAAATGGGTAAGACGGGAAAAAGCTGACAAACAATCTTTGGACTCTTTTTTTAATTCAGTAATGAACATTGTTGATATACGTTTTCAACATTTTAAAGAACATTTTACTCTTAGCAATAACCACAATAAATCTATTTCTCGTATCAAACATAAACTAAAAGAACTAGCCAAGGAATTTGATTTTGTCCCGGCTGATATCCAAAATGTTAACAGAATCGGTTCTTGATATATTGCCAATTCCCATGATATTATCATTAAGACCGAGAAGGTAGACTGTCTGTAATTTTTAATCCAATTTAATTCAATTATTTTCCGTGATAGTTCAAACTTTGAATGAGATTCACCAGGCTGCTTATTAACTACTTCCAAAGGTTGAACTGGTAAATATTTAATAGGATGATTGTGCTTCTTAAGGTGTTAATAATTGATACTTTTAAATTTATTGGGTATTTTAAAACGATACAGATGTTCTTGAGTGCGTTTAGATAAATATCGTCCAGTTTCACCTATGTACTGAATACCGCATCCCGGTTTGTTTCATGTGAGTAAATAAATAATAATGTTTGTTTTGCAAGTTATATCAGTTTCAAATTTTAAAGAAAATGGGCGACCATTAAACGTGGACCTTACCGTATTGTTTGTGGTGAGTTTATATACAACCATTGGATCAATACCACATCTGGTTGAGTTTTTATTCCCCGAGGGTATCAATAGCCCAGTAGTCAGCACTTCTCTGCTGATATGACTTATGATTGGTATGGTCATATTTATAAATTAACTGTTTACAAAACTTTTGAATTTTTGAAATACTAAGGCTTTTTTGCTTCAGGAATAGATAACCTTAGAAGCTGTATATGGCAAAATTTTAAGGAATTTTTGTCCTCAGTGATCTTTAACTTCTTAGTTTATTTGGCGTTTTCAACTTCTTTGGATTCGAGCGTCAATGATGAGTATTGTAGACAAAACGTGTGTCTGGCGTAAATACAAAATGTAATCCTGGTATCTATGATGAGTTAATTTACAACCATTTGGTCTATACCACTGCTGTTGGAGTTTTAATTCCCCGAGGGTATCACCAGCCAAATAGTCAGCACTTCTGCACTGACATGCATTATCATTGGTATGGTCATATTTATAAATTAACTGTTTACAAAACTTTTGAATTTTTGAAATACAAAGGTTTGTCTACCTCAAGAACAGATTACCTTAGAAGCTGTACTTACCAAAAATTTTTAGAAATTTTGGTTCTCAATGCTTTTTAACTTCGTATTTTCTTTTGCCTTTTTAACTTTTTTGTATTCGAGCGTTAATGATGAGTCTTGTAGACGGATCGTGCGTCTGGCGGAAATACAAAATTTAATCCTGGTTTCTATGATGAGTTTATTTACAACCACAGGGCCGATGCTACTGCTGGTGAAGTTTTAATTCCCCGAGGGTATCACCAGCCAAGTAGTCAGCACTTCTGAACTGACACGAATTATCATTGGTATGGTCTTATTTATAAATTAACTGTTTACAAAACTTTTGAATTTTTGAAATACTAAGGCTTTTCTGCCTCACGAATAGATTACTATAGCAGGTGTTTTGGACAAAATTTCTAGGAATTATGGTCCTAAATGCTCTTCAACTTCGTACTTTATTTTGCCTCTTTATCTTTTTTTGGATTCGAGCGTCAATGATGTGTCTTATAGACTGATCACTCGTCTGGCGTAAATGCTAAATTTAATCCTGGTATCTATGATGAGTTTATTTACAAACACTGGGTCGATGCAACTGCTGGTGGAGTTTTTATTCCCCAAGTGTATCACCAGCCCAGTAGTCAGCACTTCTGCGCTGATATAAATAATCATTGGTTTGGTCATATTTATAAATTATTTGTTCACAAAATTTTTGAATTTTGAAATACTAAGGCTTTTCTGCCTCACGAAAAGATTATCATTTTAGCTGTATTTGGCCAAACTTTTAGAAATTTTGGTCCTCAATGCTCTTTAATTTCGGACTTTATTTGGCCTCTTTATATTTTTTGGATTAGAGCGTCAATGATGACTCTTGCAGACGAAACGCGCGTCTGACGTAAATACAAAATGTAATCCTTGTATCTATGATGAGTTTATTTACAACCACTGGGTCGATGCCACTACTGTTGGAGTTTTGATTCCCCTAACGTATCACCAGCCCAGTAGTCAGCACTTCTGCGCTGATATGAATTATCATTGGTATGGTCATATTTATGAATTAACTGTTTACAAAACTTTTGAATTTTTGAAATACTAAGGCTTTTCTGCCTCACGAATAGATTACTATAGCAGGTGTTTTTAGCAAAACTTTTAGGAATTGTGGTCCTCAATGCTTTTCAACTTCGTACTTTGTTTCGCCTTTTTATCTTATTTGGATTCGAGCGTCACTGATGAGTCTTTCAGACAAAACGCGCGTCTGGCGTAAATACAAATTTTAATCTTGGTATCTATGATGAGTTTATTGAACAGGAAAAATCATCAAAATTAAACGAATAGATAGAAAAATATATTTGGTATGGGTGACAAAAAGACAATACTCCATCTAAGTCATAATTTTGAAAAGTAAAGGTCGTTCAAGTGTAAATTATGCCAGTTTAGTACCATGCTGTAAGAACTGAAATTCGCCAATTCTTCAGTCTTTTTTATTTCATCTTTCAGGATTGACAATGACACTTCGTATTTTCCATGTTCCCTTTCAACTTCTCTTTGTTTTAATGACGTTGATAGTGATGACTACACCATTCCAAAAAGGTAAACTATTTTGTATATGAAACAAATGTTCTGCTTATTTTAAAATCCATTAGAAGTTCTTATTTCCTTGTTTTTCTTTTTTTTTAAATTCTTCATAGTTAGACAAAAGGGATGAAATATACCAGAGTGACAATCAAGTTCATAGATCTAGTATAAACCGATAACGCCATGGCTAAAAAGAGAATAAAGACAATCAGGCAAATAATAATACAAAAGACATAGCATGGAAAACTAAAAACTAAGCAACACAAATCCGACCAAAACCTGAGGGTGATCTCAGATTCTCCGGAGGCGATGGATTTCTAGAGCTGAACATATAAATGTTGATAAAAAAAAAATGCAAAACATTACACACACCCTTCAAAATCAAACATCATTCAACACAAATATGCAATTAATCAATAATAAGTTAACGCTAAAGGTAAAATAATCGAATATAAATACCCAACCCATATTTAAATGAAAACAAATCTACAGCTACAATATTGTATTTCTTAATTATAGTATAGATGGTTTATGTATTTCCCAAAATAAACATTGTTATAAATTATTTTATTCATGGCCTAATAAATGGCCAAATTCAATAAATCATTATTATTTAAACTTCCTTCTTGCTTAATATGGGTTTTTAATGATATTGGAAATGTTTTAATTTTCTAAACAGATTTCCTTCCAAGATTAATAATGCTTACAGTACAACGACTGGAATATAACGAATCAAGTTTTCAAAACCTGAACTGTTCCGCTACAAGACCAACTTTTGGTAATGGTGCTGAATTTATGGTCAATGGACGCACCGTAGAGCACATTTCTTTCAATGACAACACATGCTATAATAGTAAAAGAGAGGAATGTACTACAGACAACTGCCAATGTTTCCCAAATGACAATGTTTACATCTATAACTATGAAAATAAAGAACAAGTTGCTGAACTAACACTTGGATGCCAAATGAGATTTGCTGACAATACCACATCGAATTTATTCCAAGTGATTACTTCTGTAAAGATCAATGGATCCGGTAATTTAATAATGGTTTTTGTATGACCGTTTCGTTTTTTTTCTATATGAGCGCTTATATTGGTGATTTTGAATCTGTTCAAAGTTTTGATTTTTCTACCCTGTATACCACATTGCCTCACATTCTCATTAAGAAAACATTCACACACCTAATTAAATGGGCATTCAAAAAATCAGAATGTGAATATATATGTTCAAACTCTTTTAGGTCATTTTTTAGTAGCAATAAACAAAAAAACTATGTTAATTGGACATGCTTTGATCCTATATATGTCCTTGAATTTTTACTAGATAACATTTTTGTTCGCTTTGGGGATTCCGTATATCGCCAGATTATCGGAATTCCAATGGGGACTAACTGTGCACCACTTATTGCGGACCTGTTTTTGTATTGTTATGAGTTACAATTTATGACAAAAATAAGCAAAGACCCATCAAAACAACATCTGATAAACAAATTTAATAATACTTTTAGATATTTGGATGATATTTTGGTTCTCAATAATGACGACTTCAGTATGTATATTAATGAAATTTATCCTGTTGAACTTACTTTAAATAAAGCTAATACTAACAATGACCACTGCCCTTTTCTCCATCTTGATATCTATATCACTAATGGAAAGTTGAATACTAAAATTTATGATAAAAGGGATGATTTTTCATTTCCTATCGTTAATTATCCGTTTTTAGATGGTGACGTTCCCTTGTCACCATCTTACGGTGTTTATATATCTCAACTTGTACGATTCGCTCGTGTATGTAACAATGTTTTAGATTTTAACGAGAGAAATTTATGTATTACTGAAAAATTATTACACCAGGGTTTTCGATATCACAAACTAGTCAAAACATTTACTAAATTTTATTATCGGTATAAAGACATCATTCGTAAATATAGCTCAACATGCAGACTTCTAATACGTTCAGGTATTTCACATCCAATTTTTTATGGAAATATTCTTTATAAAGCACAAAGGTGTCAGTATTCACCTCAGAAACTTACAAAACCTTTGAAAAGATTTATTAAGAAGGGATATAATTACGATACTGTTGTCAAGTCATTAAAAATTGCATATTTTGGCGTTAATATTGAGTCACTGATAAGGTCTTTGCATCGGAACTAAACACATTTATTCTAAAAACAGTTGTTGGCATGACACGGGTTATGTTCTTCTCATATATGTTATGATGGTATGATACTAAACCTCTAACGGGAAGGATTGTGCCTGATGTTCATATGATGAAATCATAATCTTTCAGTCAGTTTAATTGAAGTCTGGAGCTGGCATGTCAGTTAACTGCTAATAGTCTGTTGTTATTTATGTATTATTGTCATTTTGTTTATTTTCTTTGGTTACATCTTCTGACATCAGACTCGGACTTCTCTTGAACTGAATTTTAATGTGCGTATTGTTATGCGTTTACTTTTCTACATTAGTTAGAGGTATAGGGGGAGGGTTGAGATCTCACAAACATGTTTAACCCCGCCGCATTTTTGCGCCTGTCCCAAGTCAGGAGCCTCTGGCCTTTGTTAGTCTTGCATTATTTTAATTTTAGTTTCTTGTGTACAATTTGGAAATTAGTATGGCGTTCATTATCACTGGACTAGTATATATTTGTTTAAGGACCAGCTGAAGGACGCCTCCGGGTGCGGGAATTTCTCGCTACATTGAAGACCTGTTGGTGACTCTCTGCTGTTGTTTTTTATTTGGTCGGGTTGTTGTCTCTTTGACACATTCCCCATTTCCATTCTCAATTTTATCTGTAGTAATAAAGGGGATACTTAAGTGGAACACGTTATACTAAAACAACTCAGATCTCACACACAAAATCCGTCAAAAACAAATTATTTTGCCTTAGAAGAGGAATTATGTTACATATCATATTTCATAAAGAAATTGAGAATAGAAATGAGGCATGTGTCAAAGAGACAACAACCCGAACAAATGGCAGAAAACAGCCAATGGGTTTTCAACACAGCGAGATAATCCCTCACTCGGAGGCGGGATTCAGCTGCCTTCTAAACAAACATGTGCATTTCTTTATTGAAATGGACGTCACACTTAACTATAAACTATCAAAAAAACAAAAACAACATGCAAAACTAACAATTGCTATTCAGCAGGGTCAAACATGTTTTGTGGGATTTCAACACTACCCCTGTACCTCTTGCCAATGTAGAATAAGCAAATACACAGCAACATGCACAGTACAACTCTGGTCAAATGAAATCCAAGTCCGTTATCAGAACTGGGGAAAAAAACTACAATGTAAATAAAATAACAATGGAACAAAAATTAACAAGTGATTATTAGCAGTAAGTGACATGCCAGGCCAAGACCTAAATTAAACTGATTTTGTCTTCATCATATGACAATCAAGCACAAACCGTCTTGCTATAACAAAGGACCCGACTTTTATACTTATATTTTTTTCAAACGAATCTACTCAAACTTTCAATGTAAAACATAAAAAGAAAATAAATAAGAATTAAAAACCAATTGTTCAAAAAACAATTGAAGGTCTTTCTAACTTAAATAAATTTGGAAAATAAATTTGTCGGTATTTTTTTACTCCTAAACCTTTAATGACTTTCAATAAACCGGAAGTGAACAATTATGTATATATTTTTTGGAATCAGTATTTCGTTAAGGTAGATAAGCCCTATAAAATTTCATCGAATCGCTTTGATTCAAATTAGACAAAAATTCCTGAGGGTGGAACGAACAATTTGTAAATTTTTTGTTGTTGATATCTTTTTTTGTAAGGGAGGAGATGCACACATTTGATAAACAGTTAATAGGGAGATAACTCTTACAAAGAAATTGTATGACTTAGCAGGGTGAAATTTGAAAGCACATAAACTTAACGATACAATATAAGAAATATCTAAGCGACATATTGCGAAACAAAAATTTCAGAAGTTGACAGAAAAATTTTTAATAATAATAATAATGAAAAACCAATTGTTAAGAGAACAATTGAAAGTCTTTCAACATCAAAAAATTTTTGAAAAGAAGCTTGTTACTCTATAATGTAGCGATAAATAAGTGGTTTTGATATACTTTTGAGCGAAATTAGGGAGATAATGTGATACTTCCGGTGAAATTAAAACCAATTCTGGTCTCTTATGATAGTTTCTCTCACATTATTTCAAAAAAATATAGCTTCTATATACTTTTGCCTTTAAACTAGGAGATAATTGGTCACTTTCGGTTTATCGATAGTCAGTTATAGTCATGAGTGATTAGTGAATGTATGTCAATTACAAAATATATGAATTCCGAGTACTTTTTCATGACAAAACTGCAAAAAAGGCTACTTTCAGTTTCCTCCAGGTCACTTCGGATGTCATTTTTCAAGGTCATATGTCACCCAATCTTTTGTTAAAGGTCATATGGCTTCATAATGAACCAAGTTGAAGTAATAATGAATAAACCTTATAATTAGACATTTCATGGCCACTAACTCCTTAATGATGCCATAAAATTGTATCAGACCAAAAGTAATATATCTTCATTACCATAAAGCAATCATTTCGCACTTGTTCTTTTATACATATCTTTAAAAGTGTGTGAGGAAATTCAAAAAACAAGGAAAAGTCACAATTGAGAACTTGACCTTTGACCTTGACTTTTGACCTTGACCATGACATCTTTTTCTTAGTTAGGAATTAGGGGCCTCAAATAAAAACATACCAGGGTAATACGGTAAACGATTTATATGTTAAAAACACATACCGACAAATTTATTTCGTAAAGGTAGATAACTCATATAAAATTTCATCGAATTGCTTCGATTAAAATTAGCCAAAAGTTCCTGAGGATATAACGAATCATTTGTAAATGAAATTTCGATGTCTATTTTTGTTACGAAGAAGATGCAAACATAGGATAAACAGGGAATAACTCTTACAAAGAAAATGGTTCCGCTTAACACGGTAAAATTTAAAAAGCGCTTACTATACGATATAACATGAGAAATATCTAAGGGACATATTGCGAAATAAACATTAATCACAAAAAAAAAATTTAGGGGCAAAAAAAGAAAAGAATAATGATTAAATTCAGAGAACAATTAAAGGTCTTTCCAAACCAAAAAAAATGTTGAAAAGAAGCTAGTTTCTTTAGACTGATGCGATAAATAAAGGGTTTTGATATGATTGAAAGTGAACTTAAGCAGATAATTTGCTACTTCCGGTAAAGTAATTGATTCTTGCAGTCGCATATGATAGCTTCTTTTACACGATTCAAAAAATATAAAGTTTCTATATACTTTTGCCTTTAAACCCGTATATAATTGACCACTTCCGGTTTATCGAAAGTTATTTCTAGTCAAACAAATGGAATTTTTTAACGACCTTGACTGGCTATACAGCCCTTGCACGGTAGCTATATTTCCAGTCTAGAGTGATAAGTAAATGTAATTAAATTACAAAATATATGGATTCTGGGTACTTTAATATGAAAAAATATGTACTTCCGGTTTTCTCAACGTCACTTCCGGTTGTCATTTTTCAAGGTCATATGTCACCTAACTTTTTGCTAAAGGTCATATGAATTTATAATGAACCAAGTTGACGTTGTATTCAAATAACTTTATAATTTAACATTCCAGTGGCATTGACTCCTATAAGATGTCATTATATGGTATCAGACCAAATGTAACATATCTTTTTTGCTATAAAGCAATCGTTTTAAAATTGTTCTTTTATACATATCCTTTAATGTGTTGGAGAAAATGCAAAAAACATGGAAAAGTCAAAATTTAGAACTTGACCTTGATCTTTGACCTTGATCTCATTTTCTAAGTTAGGACCTAGGGGCCTCAAATATAAACATTCCAGGGTTATACGGGTAACAGTTTTTAAGTTAATTACACATACCGACAAATTTATTTCATAAAGGTAGATAACTCCTATAAAATTACTTCGAATCGCTTTCATCCAAATAAGCCAAATGTTTCTGAGGATGTATCGAAAAATTTTGTTACGGAGAAGATGCACACAGATGATAAATAGTGAATAGGGAGATAACTCTTACAATAAAAATGGTTCAACTTAGCAGGGTGAAATTTAAAAGCGTATAAACTATACGATACAATATGAGAAATATCTAAGCGACTACGCGACATATGCAAAGCAAACATTAATCGCAAATACAAAATTTGGCGGTAAAAAAATAAGTAAATGTATTTAAATTACAAAATATATGGATTCTGAAAACTTCCGATAGTCATTTTTCAAGGTCAATTGTCACCTAACTTTTTGTACAAGGTCAAATGCCTTTATACTGAACTTAGTTAAAGTTATAATCAAATAACCTCATATCAAGACATTTCAGGGTCACCAACTCCTATAAGATGCCATTAAATTGTATAAGACTAAATGTGGCATATCTTCATTACAATAAAGCAGACATTTTGCACTGGTTCTTTTATACATATCTTTAAAGGTGTTGGAGGAAATGCAAAAAACAAGGAAAAGTCAACATTGAGAACTTGACCTTGACCTTTGACCTTGACCTAATTTTCTAAGTTAGGACACAAGGGACCCAAATAAAAACATTCTATGGTTATACGGTTAACGGTTAATGAGTTAAAAAAACATACTTACAAATTTATTCCGTAAAGGTAGATAACTCCTATAAAATTTCATCGAATCGCTTCGATCCAAATTAGCCAAACATTCCTGAGGATGTAACGAACAATATATAAAAAGAATATATGGTTTCTATACAATATTTTTCAAATAAGGGAGATAATTTGTTACTTCCGGTTAGAAAAATATTACTTCCGATAATATTTATATATTTACTTGACTCTGATTCAAACAATATCTGGTTCTATATTCTTTTGATAATAATAAAGTATAAAAAATAGCTGCTTCCGGTTTATACAAGGTCATTTCCGGTTGTTTTTTCCAATGTTAAATGGTTTGATATCTTTTGTAAAAGTCTTATGGCTTTATCATGTATACATATGAGGTAAAAACAAAGGTTAAAATCCAGAACGTCAAATTAAGCTTTGACCTTGAGATCAATTTCAAGGTCATAAACTAAGTACCTCAAATCAAAAGACCATAGGTATTAATTATAGTTGGTTAATGAGTTATATCACCATACGCATATTTTTGAATACAAGAGGGGAGAAAACTCCTGTTTACGTTCAACGTACCTTTGCAATCACAATTTTTGTGTTACGACATATCGGAACTAACGATTTAGTAATAATAATTTGTTGATACTTTATACGGTTTTAGGGAATAAGTGAAAATAAGACAAATAAAAAAAAAATAGAATATGACCTTGTTCTTTGACCTTGACCTAATTTTCATTTTGTTTTACCAAGGACCAAAATTCCATCACTGATAGTTTACAAGATAAAAATGCATATCACTTTTATCAAATGCATACAAGGGGCAATAACTCTCATAGGGAGCATTGTAACCTGCCTTACAATACATAATATGAAGACGTTTAAGATTTATTAAACGTGTTGTTTTCAATTTTTTACATCACTGGGTCGATACCTCTGCTGGTGGACTGTCAGACCCCGAGGGTATCATCAGCTCAGTAGTGAGTACTTCGGTACTTATACGATTTAACAAACTTTTCTAAAATAGTCCATTTATAAATTTTGAAATTATTAAGAAACTAAGGTGTCAACTCCCTCAGGCAAAGTTGACTTCAGGTGAATTTGGCTATTTATTTTAGGTATTTTTATCATATTGCTCTTCAACGGTTTCGGTACTTGTACATCTTTGGATTTCAAATGTTTAACTTGGAGCGTTCCTGATGGAGGTAAATCCAGAAAAGCGCTTCGGACGCATATAATTATTAAACGTGTTGTTTTCAATTTTCTAAAGGAACAATAAACACAGAGAACCACACATACATTAAACAGTTTTTGTTAATGAAACAATGATAACAAAATCCTAATTATCAGCATAGTACCTAATATATAGAACAAAAAACTCCGTTCCATTGAACTGTATACAACATCAATGCAATACAGTAAGATATTTTATATTATGAGATGTTGAGTAAATATATATTCCACTTCGTTATTAATAAAATATTGCAAAAAGTAAAATAACCGAACGCCAAAGTTTTTACATTGGTCTCTGTAAAATGGACCTTACTGGAATGCTCTACTCTTTCACAGATCACGTATATAAACTTTTGTTTACCTTTTAAACTTTCTGCCTTTCATTGTCTTGTTCTTTTTCCTCTGTATACGACCGAGTGATAAAGATATATTCAGAGTCAGATTTGTTCTACTCCTATGTTTGTCTATTGATACCTTAACTTACGATATTTCTTAATTGAATAAATTCCTAAACTTAAGTTACTCATATAGATATACTCAGTGACACCACCTTAACATGCATAATAACAGAATCAAATACGTAATAAGGAGTCTTATGAAAATTTAAATTATGTTTCGTTGTGTATCAATTTTTAATATGCTTACAGCTATGGACAAGTATGAATATGATGTCAAGATATTAAAGGAAAATAAAGACGAGAGTACACGCATAGATGACAAAGAGATAAATAGTGGCTTCGTGGGTAAGAAACATAAATTTTCAAGTATGCACATAATCTAGATTATTTGATCATTCTACATTTGCTTTTAAATGAACTGCATTTGACCTTTAACACAAACTGTACTCATTTGAAATATTTTTGTTTGTCATCATTTTTACAAGTTGTCTCGTCCTTTATTTAAAACAAATATTGATACATACTTTTCATGTTTTAATTTTTGTTATTTGTTAGACATTTCCCTATGGTTACCAGTTACTTGTGGAGTTCTGTTTGTGGTATCCGTTGTTTTGACAGTATCCATCTACTATTTACTGCGAAGGAGAAGGAGACTTAAACGTAGGGAAAGATGTAAGTGAAATGCCATTTCTTTGTTTAATTGTTTTATTTTGTTTTATCAATTCTTCTTATTAATTTTACATAATGGTCTAAGAAAATCTATTGTTCAATTCGCGCATTGTGCTTACTACAACAGTTGAATGTGTTAATTTCACCTGGAATACATAAATACGCAGCCTAATTCAAAATCATACTAATGAAGGATACCGGTATCTGTTATGTGAGTTTTTTTCTATGCTTTTATTTTTTGTTTAAAATTTTAATATTTGTGTTATTTTGTACACTTTTTTAGGCGTTCGTATATACATGTCAAGTGTTTAAAAATTATAAGTTTGTTATCGTTCTTCAGATTTTTTTTATTTGAAAACTATTCTTCTTACTGTCTTTTATGATGAACAGATGACTCAAGCGTGTTCGGTCGACAACGTACACATGTGATCATGCGCCTGCAAAAGACTTTGAACATTATACATCTTATTTATACCTTTGTTCACTCAAATGCGATTATTATTTCTGAAAACTATATAAGTATATATTTTGAAGAGTGAAATTCGTGATTTGTTGGTCTGTAAGCAAGAGGAGCATGTGTTTTGTATTTCGAAATTAACAGCCATGTGTTTTTCTTTAAAATAATCAGAATACTCAGAAGTCTCATCTTTTTGTAAAATTGTGTTTCGATCTGAAGCGTACATAGTATATAGAGCCTAGGCATATGGCTGGTATCGTTCGATGTCGGAACCATATTGATTTATTTATGTCATTAAGGTTCCAAAGATCTAAGAAACTTCTTGTTAATTTTTCGTTGATAAGATTTTACAAACAAATTTTGCACTAAAAATAAAGCTTTGGCTATTTAGCATTACTATTGACTTGACTGTATCGTATTTAAGCTTAGCTTGCTGAAAACTTGTTAAACTGTTGCAATTAGACCTATTTAGATGCAATTAAGCTCTCACCTGAAACATATTTAGTAGTACGGCTCGTTACCATATAATGATTATTTTCATTAACATTTGTTCAATTACGTCTCTGCATGAAAGACTAAGTTACTGGTGTCTGTTTTGAGTTTTTGACTGGTTAAGTTTTAATTTAATGCGGTAATTTGAACTTACGTTAGTGCAAATATAATAACAAAAAACATGAATAACAATTAATGCATTGTATACAAATAAATCAGATAGTACCTATCACTTAATGGGAATTGAAACATAAATACCACCATAAAATTAGAAAGAAACGAAGAGCGCGCGTAGTCACGTTCAACGCCGCCACGTTCTATAAAAGACTATCCAATGAACTCATCAAAGATCTCATAGGAATAAAACTGTGTACGCCAGGATCGTTTCGACTACAAAGACTCAACAGTGACGCTAAAATCACAAAAGTAAATGTTACAGACCATATGATTATTTGGACCGTACGCGTACGGTCCCGATCGTATACGTATACTGTACAGTCCGAACATACGCGTACGGTCGGACCGTTTACGTATAATCATACGGTCCAATACGAGCAGACAATACAGGTTTTGGGATCATATTGGTTAAATAAATTTAAACAAAAATTTATCAAAATCTACATATTAAGTGTTATAATTAGATACATAAAGTGAATTTGTTGAATTATAGTCTGAATCCTATTTTTGTACTCTCGCCGAATGTAACATTAATTTTGCAACCACAAGGAACATAATATGTTTCTACATTGACATAAAATTATTTTGTTCATGTATGTTCCTTTACATTTGCATTTTTTTATAAATTTACATAATATTTAAAAATTGTCTTCCCACTTTATGTTTACTTCCGATAATTTCATTTCAGTGAGCATAATTCAAGAAATGTATTAGTATCATTGACATACTAAATACAGGATAATAACATATTAAATTATCGTGACTTTTTTAAATGGTTAACATAAATATTAATTTTCAAATATACAAATTGAATGCTTATATTATTTTGAGAGTTAAGTTATGTTGATCTGTAATATCCCTTTGTATCTAAGAAACTTTACTAATTCTTCATATTAGGTACGCATACGGTTTAGACCGCACGCGTACATGTACGGTCCGAATATTAATACGGTCTTGAACAAATTCATGATCAAATAAAGAACAAAGTTGTTGAGAATTGAGGATCAAAATTTCTGAAAGATTTAGCCAAAATAAAAATGTAGCTGATACACTCTATTCCTGTTACAGCAAATTCTAATTAGTTAAACAAATACAAAGTTGTTAAACCTATTGATTTATATTGATGACCATTTCAATAATAATTCACGTCAATACAGAAGTGCCTGCTCCTAACCAAGAGCATGTAATTCATTTTTAGCTAAAGTACGACCGTTGTTTTTCTCGTTTGAACGAATGTATATCTTGTAACGACGGGACCTTTTATTACATGCTATACGATATTGTTTTCACTTTTTAGTAAATGCCAACCGAAAACTTTGTGAGCGGGCATCCACGTAACTTATACTCCGGTTGTTAGTTTTGTCATTGGAAATTAAACAAAATTTTTTCGTTTTATTTGCTCATTAAAATATTCACCGTCTTCAAATGCCTTGCTGTTTGACGTGCTTCGCAGTATCCCATATCAAGATACAATATTAAAACATAAATTTAAGTATCAATTATCATTTAAGCAACTGACATACAGATACTATAGCGAAAACCACTGAATATATTCTCGACTATTATAAGGGTATACGCTTAGCGCATTACTATCCGCTAAGCTATTTGAGTCATGATTCATAGAGCTTTTATCCGATCTGATTTGTTTGTTTCGAGTTATTATATGTTTCATCTTATTGTTAAATATCAACGCTCAAGTTGATTTTTTTAAATGAATATTGTAGGGAGAAACGAAGTAGATGCAGAACTTCTACTGATGCATACAGATCTGAACATGTTCGTCCTTCAAGGTAAAAAGTCATGAATAGTACATACTACTAGATATAGTATATCAAACGTAAATTGATTTTGTATTTAAGATCAACTTTATGCGTTCAGTGTAAATGTACTTGTGTCAATATGTCTTTTGATTGAGTTAAACAATTTCAATTGATATTTCGAAGTGTGTCTTTCTATATTGTGATGTGACACTATTATTGTTTCAGAGAACGGCGAAGGTTGGTACCACCATTGATTTTGCCCTATTAGTCTTTGTTAAATTGGCATTTTTTTTTAAAATGTAAAGTATTTACCTTTATTTCAACCAAAGAAATACTTTGGATGAATAAATTTTAATCCTTTCCAGTGCTACAGTCAAAATTTCACACTACATTTCTTGCATATAAGAAAGTAACCATAACCGGAAGTAAACAACCCAAATTTTACACTGGTTAGCTGCTGTGGTAACTATGTAACGTTAACTTTCCAAAATATTTTATAAGACCATCAAATAAAAAAGGAATGATGCTTTCAGACGACCAAACATACATGTTTATGACTCAGAAAAATCAAAGTGCATTGAAATGCAGGGTTAATTTTCTGCAACTGTCAAATTCAAGGGAATTTTTTAGACCTACTTTCGTATACAACCGGATGTGAAGTATCATGATTTGGTGGTATTACACCTAAAAAAAACACCTAAATGTCAAATAAACTTAATGTATTTTTTTCCCCTCCAATTGCACGTTATTTCAAGCACAATTGTCAAGTTTTGTCTCAGTCAGAACTAAAGTTTCAGAGAAAATCACTATAATGTTAGGCCATATCCTACGGCGATTTCAGTCTAATTTCTTCGAAAAATCCTAACTTCAGTGTATCATTATAAAATGCTGATGATCTATGCATTAAAACAATTAAATAGGATACAAAAGACAACTTTAAGATGACACACAATTTTATTGCACATTTTAGAGTTCATTTGAAGGCCTGTTTTGGTCTGTTTTGGTCCATTTTCCTTCTTCCTTCTTTTTTCATCAAAACTTGATATCTTTTGTCTAAAAAATAAAACAAATGTGATTATTTCCCCACAAAAATGATATAAATGTAATGTTAAATCAATAATTAAAGTGTTTTAGCTGAAAGAACTGTTTCTATAAATGTTAACAGTCTACACGGAAGTTTCTATAAGCCCTTATGTGTAACTTGAGTTTTTGGTCTGTTCCCCAAGTGTGACAAATAACGGTTCCCTTTCAGTCAATCATTTATTGTTACTGGTATCAAAGTCTTTTTACTTACTTATAATAGTATATTTTTAATAGATTTACACAAAAAGTCCACTTTCTTGTCATTTACATTAGAAAATGGGGAGAAAGAGTAATAAAAAATGCCTCAAAATGTTTTTAAAAAGGGTTATGTCCCTTGAAATGCCGGTAAAAAAACTAAATTGGTAAGAATTAATATAAAGTTTAAGTATGTGAGACTTGATTCTGATGTGTATAAATCCAGGGAAAATAAGTGTTAAGATGATGTTTTGTCAGTGCAAAATGCAGACGGCACAATGGCAAATTGTAAACTTTTGCGGCCATAACAAAAAAAAAATGACATTAGTTGATACAAACCTCAATGCTGAAGTGTCATCTGCAGACCAATTCACATATAATATTTTTCAACAGAATGCTCTTCAGAACATGGTTAACACTGAAATAAAAATTCACATGTTGTATAAACAAAACTGTAAGGGTGATTTAAAATTTAACACAGTAAACCTAATACAGCTTCGTCTGTCCACCCATTTGACTTAGCAAACACCCGTAAACCCCCCTTTCAAGGCAATTTTACCTCAAACGTGCTTTCTGTGTCTCAATCCATTACGAATAGTCCATGTTTACAATGTATGAACTAGTTTAGTAATATTTAAAAAAAAATGAAAGTACAATAAGGTCACGAGTGCACATGTAGTGTCCCTAAATAGGTGTAATACCACCATTGATTTCCCCTTTTTAGTCTTTGTTAAATTGGCATTTTTTTTTAAATGTACAGTATCTACCTTTATTTCAACCAAAGAAATACTTTGGATGAATAAAATTTAATTCTTTCCAGTGCTACAGTGAAATTTTCACACTACATTTCATTGCATATAAGAACGTAACCATCACCGGAAGTAAACAACCAAAATTTTACAATGCTATTAACTGTTAGCTGCTTTGGTTACTATGTAACGTTAACTTTCCAAAATATTTTATAAGACCATCAAATAAAAAAGGAATGATGCTTTCAGACACCCAAAATACATGTTTATGACTCAGAAAAATTTAAGTGCATTGACATGCAGGGTTAATTTTCTACAACTGTTATTTTTTTGTAATCATTTGTCCCTTACAACCCGTTATTACTAATTAACCTCCCTATCCATGTTTATTTTGTAATTACGGTATTTCCCTTGCACTTCCACAGTGCGGTGGCCGATGTTATAACGAGAGTTTTCAGAGTTAAGGTCACCCCTTACGGGAAAATATCTGCGAATAAGTACTGTACGCGAAAACAATGATTTAATAGCAGTACATTTAAGAAGAGTTTGCATATGTAAAGAATGTGCAAGAAAGTTCACGTACATTTGTTTCTTAATTGAAAAAACTTAGCCACCCAAGTTTATAAAACATATTCATTTTATTTTATTTGAAATTTCAAATGACTTTGATACATAACAAACATATATTTAAGTACGCAACACTACATATATGTTATTAATTGTCATACAGATGATATAGCGAAAACCACTGAAAAGATTCCAGACTTATAATATGGTTATAATCCTTACGCATAATCATACGTTAAACTAGTTGTGTAATTATTCAATTTGACAAAGTACTAGTATTCGATCTTATTCTTTGTTGTGTAATTATTTCATATTTAATTGTACTGTTACATATCAAAACTAATATTATTTTTCTTACAAACCTGCTCGTGCATTTTTCATTGTTATTCAACGCAAAATAATTATCTAAGAAACCTGGGACGATCTCATTTCACAAAGGATTTCTATTGTCTACTTATTGAACCTCAAACTTATTTACCCGATGTAGGCCTTTAAGTTGAGGTTCAATTTACTTAAAGTTAATCGGGCATGACTAATTAGATACGCCCTCTTAAAATCAGGGGGTCCGAAATAGGATCGGGAAAAAACACACAGCAAAATACCTTAATTTACAATTTAAGAATTTGTTTGATTCAAAGTGCGTTTGGTTGCTTAAATATCTCCGATCAAAAGGCCCGAGAACACAGTTATTTCGTAGTACATTTCTTTTAGACAATACATTCAAATTAAAAAAATCGCACCTGCTCTTTCTCAAAAAGATTTTTACAGTGTAGTGTACTACCAGTGAGACAAATAATATCAAAATTATAGAAACTTCTACCAGCTCTAACTCAAAATATTGACAATTCTGTGTTAAGGGAGTGTAAAATTCAGTTTGACAGCTTCAGACGTGATAAAATTTGACCATTTTGAACTGGACCAAATCACTACTTAACATAAAGATTCAGCACCCAAATTTTTTTAACATGTAATTACATCCCCCTAGTTAATATTTCATGCATTTAATATCAAAAAATAAATTGGGAAAGTGTATCAAACAAAACATGCAAGTTATACACTGTTTACACTAGGGACTATATTCGACAACGAAAACCAAAGGACGATAACTGTGTTCTTGGACCTAATAATCAGGCGGTATTTTGTGGAAATAATAACTTGTCCCGAACCGGGAGATGTTGGCTGCAATAGGAATTTATTTATAAAAAAGTCCATATCTCATTTACTCATAGTGGCTGTTATTGATTTGAAATTCATGACGTTTTGTTTATGGCTTTCGTCTACCGTGGAGAAAAAAGTGGAAAACAGTGGGAAGGAGGGCTAATAGCTTAACTTACGAGTTCTATCATTATGGTTCAAATCTATTCTATTACGGCATACGTTTTACCTCTAGCGAACGCTCTGCATTATTGTAAAAAGTGCCACTCTAAATTTGTAAGCATTTGATTCAGATTGATCCACTTTGAATCTAGTCGTGAATATGCATGACATATTTGCCACTGGACACAAAGGAGCAATAAATTAATCAGCTTCATTTAGTGATGTATAATCATTTGTCCTCAGTTGATTATAGTCTCAAACAGTTTTTCAATTTTTATGTATTTTTTTATTATTTACATTTGAATTTTTATGCGTAAATCTTAGCATTTCTTCCATCATTTTTCTCTTTGCATTTAATTTTTTTTTAACATTAAAAAAACGTTGTCGTGGTACAAATCAGGGGTTACATTTTATAATTTCCAGCAAAACTAATAGGGAAGGGACTAGAACAGAAAAACAATCTTCATTGAATGGCAATAACTCATATATTGAAGCGTACAATGACGGCTGTCTCGTCTAGGTGACAACATTTGCTGTTTCAAGTTTATTTATATCTCAGACTGGTATAATAGTTTGTCATAAAAGCAACAAAAAAAAAATGATAAAAAAAAGGTTGACAACAATTTATAAAGAGATTCAACTTATTTTGACGTTTCATTTTTTTTTGATATTGTCTTGTTGATCGGTTGTGTTATATATTTCTTTTTTCATCTACTATTGTTCTAGCAAAAGTCACAAAAAATGTTGTTAAAATCAGCCATGCGACTTATTTGAAAAGATTTAGCTGACCTTTCTTGTTGTTTACACATTTCAATCATTCAACTCGTGCGTAGATCGTCTTTCCCTCTAATGTTTAAGGTAAAGATAGCGTGAAATTCTCACTGCACCAGGCATCGGATATACATTCCTATTAGACATGTTACGAAAAAGTATATTCACGACGCTGAGGTTGACAAATTACATTTTAAATGTGGGATTGTGTCAAAACATAAAAGAGATTACCTGTGTATACATTGAATATAATTTAAAAACCTGCATTGATCCTTTTGGAGGAAATTCCGTATGGAACGAATATTCAATAACATTTTTACCATAAGAAATATGATAAATAGATAGCAATGCAAAAATGAGAGAGGGGGGGACGTTCATGTAAATGCAGTAGATGTGCGGGGCAACGGAGACACGGGGTACATACGTGTGTGAATTCTTCGGCGAGCCCTTAACAGGTCTTTCAAATAATCTTGTATTATAATCTTTTTTATACCTACTCGTGAATAAGTTTCTTACAGTGAATTTTTATAAAGTTCTGAAAAGCAAACAAAGGAGTGTATGCATTTCGATCCACTTGTTTACCACCTATTTTTTTTATTTAACGGGGTCTATTTTAAAACACCTTAAACAGGATTTTGTTTTACAATTTCAACTTGAAACATCTTGTATTATAGTTTTAGGAAATTTACTCGCGATCATATAGCTTCGAATACATGTATTTTCCCCCTTTATTTCCTTACAACTTTGTCTTAATTTGAACAGTTACAGCTCAATTTGTATTTTCTTTATAAGGGGTTTGTGATTTATTGATTGTTGGTTGCTTTACATCCAGTGGCAAATATGTCATGCCGCCGCGTTCAGAACGGTAAGAGGTTTGTGTAATACATGCCCCACTACTCACCGGTTAAACATCCCTGCAGCGTTTCAAATGCATGATAGCATAATGACTTTGCATTTACACCTTAACACCACTTTATGCAGATATTTTGTATTTTATAAATTCCTGAAACATTTTGTGGAAATTCGCCAACCGTTTCATTAAAAAATGACGATAGTAAAATTAACACCGATGATTGATGGGTCTTTTCTCTATTTAAGATAACAATGCTAGGGGTTCTCTAAAAATATGTATGGCGTTTTTATATCTAATCTGTTGGATGTGTACCTATTACTACTCTACGGAGGTACCTTTTTTCAGGGAGGGGAAGGGGGCAAGGATTCAATTTGAAAAAAGGCAGGACAGAAGTTTCATGATTTAAAAAATGGCAGAATGAGCAACTTCACACAAAATAGGCAGGATGACAATTCATGTCAAACAAGGCTGAATAAACTAATAAAAAGTCCGAATAGAATAGGGCGATAAAAAGGTAGGAAATATATAACAAAAATGTTAAAGCCCGCAATACTTTTCATTAGCCTGTCCTAAGTCAGGGGCCTGTAGTTCAGAGGTGGTCGTTAGCTACTGTCTGTCATATGTGTTCTTCAAAAATGGTTACCCCTACAGACGCCACCAACTTGGAAGCAGAAGAAAATGTAAACAAATGAATTTTCTATATCAGAGTGTCGGATATATGTCGAACACGCTATAAAGCACTTAAAAACTTTCAGTCATTGGAAGCTTATAAAGACACCCGAGAGAGAAAAATCAACCAGACTATAGAGCTCTGTGTATGATTAGTGGAGCGACAGAATGAACTTTTTCAGGAACTGTAATACAACAATTAAACTAATATCTCTTTAGCTTAATATGTATATATTATCAATCTATAATCGAATGAACTTGTATAACTCTCAGCCCCCCTTTTTCTAGCCCACCCACTCCTGCACGAATACACTTTTCATGTCTTATGATAGCCAGAAATTATATCACAAAAGCAATTACCATCATAGGATGTTACATTATGATGTTCTAGATAAATGTGATTTGAATTTACCAAGACGCACAAGATTTAAATTTCACCTGTTTAAATTTTAATCAATGTTTTGACACCGTCCCTTAATTTAAAGTCTAATTTGTCAACCTCAGTGTCAAGAATATACCTTTTCGTAACATGTCTATTATATTTTGATCGGACAAAGCTGCGTATTTATATAACCAATAAGCCAAACGAACGCACCCATTTAGCAAGGGTATACTGTGGGACGGGAGAGGTCCAGAGATGTCAATATTTCTATACCCAAGCGAATCATTTGGTTTTAAAGAAAAGGAGATAAAGGTATACATTAATGCGACAGCAACCCAAAGACACAGATAAATAAAAATATTTAGAGTCTACATTCGGTCTTTTTTTTATAGAAAGATGCGTATACAGAATAATAAGCTCAAAACCGACCCATGACTAAATAATAGTTATACGGAGTTAATTCAATAATATTTTCCGTCAAATATTATATATATCCGAAAAGGCACATTTGATTTAATATTATTTACCGTCAAAGATATCTCAACAATCACAAGTGTTTGGTTGAAACATTTCACCTGCCATATTTTAATATTGATCGGTGAAAATTTAAGAAGTTGTTATATAAACCAGTAAAAGAAAAACACTTCACTGTATAATAAAACGGTAAAATAAATAATGATAATGGATGACTCCCAGCGGCAAATAAAAATAATATTCAGGACGATTAGATGTAAATATAATAAGAGTATAAACCCCGTTTCTTACCAGACTGACAAGCTGAGTCGTTTTTTTTTTATCGTGTAAGTTCACAAGATATTAGTTCGCAGGAAGAAAAGTCACCCGACCCAGACACATTTCCGACTCTGAGCCGGCCAGTTTTTAACGTCTTTGTTTGACCCGTTCAGGATTCGAACAAATGACCTCCCGCTCTCGAGGCGAACGCCCCTCACACGAGACCAACCAGGAGAGCGGTAGTGATCGGTAGTACAGAATATCATCCCAAAAACTTAAGCACAATACACAATACAGTTTCACATAATTCTCACAGTTACTAAAGCGAGCTAAAAGTATCTAACCTAAATTGGATGCGTGAAATGATATTGTAAACTACACGTAAACATGGATGATCGACTTCAGGGTAGATTGTATGGATCAACGCTCTCGGCAAATTAAAAACTCTTATACCTAATATTCGAGTGGTCCGAATATTGCCAGCTGTTTCAAGTCTAAATGTCTGTCCTTATTCAATATACCCTCATTTTCCAGTGGTATTTTAAAGTTTCACGTCCAACCTCACTGTCGACCTCCTATTGTACGACCTACCTATTGTATTTAAAATTTAGGTGTTATAGTCATGAACATGCATGAAATATTTGCTACTGGACGTAAAGCAAACAACAATCAATCAACTTAATTGATTTCTCTGTACTAGTACTTAGCACACAAAGACAAGATCTTGTAAAATGCTATAATTTACAATTTTCATTTAAATTTTTGTTTGTTTTTTTTTCGGGGGGGGGGGGGGGGGTCTCTTAAGTTTATCACATAACTGACTGCTTATTAAAAAGTTTTAAATATTTTTTTACTATGGTTCTTATCTTGTGTTTTAATACGATGTATAACATATGATTTTTTTTGTTAGGCAAGGATAAAACTAAGAAAGATAAAAGTTTTTTCAGGTGTTTTTGCTCTATTTAGACATGAAAAGGTAATAACGGACGACTAGATTAAAGAGTTTGTTTTCATATAATGCATTGAACTTGCGAATATATCTCACCTCACATGTTTTGATCGGGCCAGTGAAACCTAGTTTAATACGGTTTTATTCATTGAAGTTTGCATGCATAGTTTCTATTTTAAAAAAAAAAACACAAATAAAGCAAGAACTATTAATTAATTGGACTGAATAGACAAAACTAATTATTTTGCATTCGCATGTAACGTAATGTAGGAACATTACCAAATCAGAAACAAAAGGAACATTTACCGGATGAATATTGTGAAGGACCTTATGCATCTAGGTCTGTTCGATTAGATGTTCTGAAACAGCTAATTGTTGGAAGAGTTTACTTACGGTTTTCGAAGGTCTAATCTTTACGAATCTATTTCATGATTACTGACAGATCAAAAACATCAAGTATATATAGCATGAAGTTGTTGGGCATAATATTCATTGGTCAGTTATAGATGAGGTCTGTATGGGGTTTTGATTGCCTGATTTATTAAATAAGAAATCGTTATTTTGAAAAGTTGGCTAAAAAATATAAATTTACCCCCTTATTTTGTAAAACTATCATTTGGTGTTATTTAGATGCTAATTTTTTTTATCATAAATAAATAATTATATGATGTAATGCTATTAAATCGGTCCGTTTGCATTTCAATTTGGTAACTGTTAATTGTATTTATCAGTCTGAGTACCGTTTAACTATCATTTAAGTTGAACATACTTAGACTCGTCCAGTTCAGGGGAAGTGCAAGTGCTTTTTATGTACTTTTCTTATATTTTTGACGGTTTGTAAGTCAGTAAAAGTTCAATGATTAAGTTAATATTGACATTAAAAGACCTCCTCACAAAAAAGGGCTGTTCAAATCCCCATTTTGTTCGGGCTCGGGGATCTGAACACCCCTTTTTGTTCGGAGGTCTTTTAATATCAATATGAACTTATCATTGAACTTTTACTATTACTTAAACAAAAAATGGTAAGATAAGAAAAAGTCAAATAACATAAATACCGAACACCAAGGAAATTCAAAACGGAAAGTTTCTTATCAAATGCGAAATCAAACGCTTCAAAACATCGATCAAACGAAAAGGTAAACAACTGCCATATTCCTGACTCGATACGGGCATTTCTTCATGTACAAAATTATAGTTGGCAAAACCTCGCACTTTTATGACAGTCGAATAAAATTAGACACATATAGCATTGAGGAATTTATCAAGCATCCCTACAAAGTAATAAAATGGCAGGCTGGTACAGGATTAGAATAAATATTCGCCAAACATTCGGAATGGTACCCTTGTTCATCAATTTTGGTAACATTCTGTATAGTATCCCTGTTCGCCAACTCCGTCAACTCTGGAAATATACTGAATATAACCCAAGTTTGTCAACTTCGCCAACATCGCAAACTTCGGGAACATTCTGAGTGGATCCCGTGGTCGCCAAGTTCGCCAGGTTTGGAAACATGTAAACAAGTACTTCTGTTTGAATAATTCGGCAACATTCAAACACGAATATCTGTTCGCCAAGTTCACCATTTTTAGAATTTTGTTTATTAAGTTCCCCTGTTCGCCAAGTCCAGAAATATTTTTACGATTATCCCAGTTCGACAACAGTCAATCAAAAACTCCGGTTCAACCAGTTCGTCACCATAAAAATCTTTCAAATATAAGTTCCTCTGTTCACCAAGTTAACCAACAATCTGACTGCCATCTCTTAAAAGCTTGAAAATAAAATCCCAAAATGTCAATATCTTTCATGTTTTGTTTACCAATTGCCTTCTTATCTCTTTCCCATCTGCCATACTGCATAACCTTTCATAAGGGTGCTCGAGTGTATAATTCTTTTTTTTTCAAATATATGATTTCGCTACTTTTTTCTGTAAATGAAGTTTAGCCTATACTTAATAGAAGAATATACTAAAAATACGGGGTTACCGTTTATTTAAACTCACAATCTGGCTTCGAAAGAAGCATGTTTTTTTGTTCAGGTACTACTTTCTGTTGAATTGATAGGATAAAAAAGGTAATATTGTATTTAAAAAAGGAGCCAAAATACAGAAATCGCTTAAATTTTGCAATTATTTAGTTTAAGGGGCCTCGCGGGTATAAATCTTTTTTTTTTAATATAGGATTTCGCTATATTTTTTTATAAGTGAACTTTATCATATAAACATAATGGAAAAATGAAATAAGAATATGGGGTCACCGTTCGTTTAAGCTCACAATTTGCCTCCGAAAGAAGCATTCAATTTTTTTAATATCCTTCTTTTCGGTTGAACTAATAGGAGAAAAAGAGGTAATATCGAAATAAAACAAATAACTTAATTACAGAAATCGCTTAAATTTTACACTGTTTTAGTTAATGTACAGCTTATTTAAAAATAATAATAAAACATATAGGTCACCGATGTGTTAAAAAAGATATTTTGATTTTAATGCCAAATAATGTCATGTTTGCACCAAAGGGAGATAATTTTGAGCTTTTACAATGATATAAACGTTTTCAAAGTTATCTGGGGCCAAAACGAATCCATTGTTTGGTTGTACCATATCTTAAAGTTATAACTAATAGTGTTATAAATAACATGTGTAATGAAAAAACGAATGATTATTTTTTTGTCGAAATTTTTGTACCAGCGAGCCACCTTAAGTACAGCTTTTAATACAAAATATAGGTCACCGATGAGTTAAAAAAGAATTTTTACTAGATAACATTTTTGTTCGCTTTGGGGATTCCGTATATCGTCAGATTATCGGAATTCCAATGGGGACTAACTGTGCACCACTTATTGCGGACCTGTTTTTGTATTGTTATGAGTTACAATTTATGACAAAAATAAGCAAAGACCCATCGAAACAACATCTGATAAACAAATTTAATAATACTTTTAGATATTTAGATGATATTTTGGCTCTCAATAATGACGACTTCAGTATGTATATTAATGAAATTTATCCTGTTGAACTTACTTTAAATAAAGCTAATACTAACAATGACCACTGCCCTTTTCTCGATCTTGATATCTATATCAATAATGGAAAGCTGAATACTAAAATTTATGATAAAAGGGATGATTTTTCATTTCCTATCGTTAATTATCCGTTTTTAGATGGTGACGTTCCCTTGTCACCATCTTACGGTGTTTATATATCTCAACTTGTACGATTCGCTCGTGTATGTAACAAAGTTTTAGATTTTAACGAGAGAAATTTATGTATTACTGAAAAATTATTACACCAGGGTTTTCGATATCACAAACTAGTCAAAACATTTACTAAATTTTATCATCGGTATAAAGACATCATTCGTAAATATAGCTCAACATGCAGACTTCTAATACGTTCAGGTATTTCACATCCAATTTTTTATGGTAATATTCTTTATAAAGCACAAAGGTGTCAGTATTCACCTCAGAAACTTGCAAAACCTTTGAATAGACTTATTAAGAAGGGATATAATTACGATACTGTTGTCAAGTCATTAAAGATTGCATATTTTGTCGTTAATATTGAGTCACTGATAAGGTCTTTGCATCGGAACTAAACAAATTTATTCTAAAAACAGTTGTTGGCATGACACGGGTTATGTTCTTCTCATATATGTTATGATGGTATGAGACTAAACCCCTAACGGGAAGGATTGTGCCTGATGTTCATATGATGAAATCATAATCTTTCAGTCAGTTTAATTGAAGTCTGGAGCTGGCATGTCAGTTAACTGCTAGTAGTCTGTTGTTATTTATGTATTATTGTTATTTTTTTTTCTTTGGTTACTTCTTCTGGCATCAGACTCGGATTTCTCTTGAACTGAATTTTAATGTGCGTATTGTTATGCGTTTACTTTACTACATTGGTTAGAGGTATAGGGGGAGGGTTGAGATCTCACAAACATGTTTAACCCCGCCGCATTTTTGCGCCTGTCCCAAGTCAGGAGCCTCTGGCCTTTGTTAGTCTTGTATTATTTTAATTTTAGTTTCTTGTGTACAATTTGGAAATTAGTATGGCGTTCATTATCACTGGACTAGTATATATTTGTTTAGGGGCCAGCTGAAGGACGCCTCCGGGTGCGGGAATTTCTCGCTACATTGAAGACCTGTTGGTGACCCTCTGCTGTTGTTTTTTATTTGGTCGGTTGTTGTCTCTTTGACACATTCCCCATTTCCATTCTCAATTTTATTTAAATATAAATGCAAAAAAATGTCATTTTTCAACCAAAGGAAGATATAAACATTTAAAGAGTTGTCGGGGACCAAAACGAATCGATTTTTTTGGTTAATTTTTTGTACCATATCATACCGGTTGCACTTTGAAAATATAGCTGTTTCTCTAACCACACCTCTTTTTGGGAGATATATAACATTCATAGAATTTATTATTTTGTTTACATACTGGTTCCCAGTTATGATCTCTATATTGCATCTCATAGAGACATGACTTGGGAATGTTACTAGTAAATATACATGTGTATATCAGGCATGGGGCGAATTACATTGCAATGTTATGCATTGCATACAATTACTTTGACAAACCTTGCATTATATTACAATTACCATTACATGAATTTATCAAAGTAATGCATTATATTACAATTACTTTTGCAAAGTAATGCATTGAATCACACATTATAATTGTGTTATTATCAAGTGAAAAAAAAAAATCTATTATTTTGAAAAACAAAATAAAGTCACAAAAGCATATTAACTAACTGTTCCAAGGATATAATACTTATAATATGGCTTAATTATAAATAACTTTATACATAATATATTTACTGCCCAGAGGGTTAAATATTGGGTCAAGATTTTCAACAAAGTTCCTAAATTTTAAGCTTTCAACTGTATCATCAGTGCAATGGTAAGTTATATATATATAAAAAAAAAAAACTCCGATCTGGTGGTTTTTTTCTGAAATTCATATACGGGTTCTTCTTTTGGCCTCATTAAAGCCATACTCAAGACGATACGCATTTGTAGATTTCTTATTTTTTATGAGTCGTACATGTGGAAATTTAATTGGAAATAATGGTACACGAAATTATTTCCTTTGTTAATGAATCTCCAGCAGACATTGATACCATGATTATGCCTTGTCGTGTAGTTAAAGAAAAGGTAAAGCTATCGAGAAAGGAAATTTTAATGTAAATTTGTAGAATCACCTGCACGTGTGTGAGCTTAACAAATAGAATGGGTTGTGTACTCAATACCTCGTATAGCGCCGGAAATGTTGAGGAAGAAAAGAAGCGATCCCGATATTGTAACCGAATTTTTCAAATATGTATAGAATCATTCTGTACTAATATGGACAACTCTATATTTGATTTAAAATTATTAGAATAATACAAATATTTAAAAAAAAGATGTGGAACCCTTTCTAATCAAGAAAAGATGATGTTAAAGTCTATACAGTAACTTTCTCTCACTTGTGGTATATTTATTTACCAATTTGCATTATTTTGGCATCAGAAATATTCTACAACATTTTCAGTTTGTATCATTATCAACCATGTCAACCGATTATGCTTTTGCCTTTTTAACATTTTCAATACTTAGTAAAATGTGTTAACCACAATCACGATCTGTATGACAATATTGTACGGTACAATGGGTATAATAGCGTTATAGAGTAGAATTTGTGTTGACGTTACATTAGACATCAATAACGTCGCCGAATATTCTACATTTTGTTCTATAATTCTCCGCTAAAAATTAAATTTCAAGAAAATATAGCGTAAAAACCAGCACGGTTGCTAAGGACCTCCACCAATGGATTCGTCATTTATTTTTTAATCGAATTTTGAATTTAAAAAAAAATCTGTTGACCAAAGAATTAGAAAATTATTATAATAAAGTAAAAAATATCTTCCGTTTTTTATGATTTCCCATATATCCTTCGTATTTCTGTCGTATCATGCTGTTAGTTTCAACAGCTTTTATCTGAAAAAAAAACGGTTACCCCTTTTTTTATTTTACATTCTGATGTATTTTTACAAGCAGAATTCACATGTAAAATTTAAAATATTCTGTAGAGAAGTGGTATTACGTATTCTTCGCCTTAATGTTAACTTTTATTTTATCAAAATATATTTTTTGTATTTTTTCTTTAAAATTCAATCAAAATATTTACTAACCTTCCTTATTATATAATAAACAAGGAGCTTGATATATAACAAAGTGTCAAATAAAGAAAAGGTTGATTGTAAAACAAACAAATTTGTGTTTTATGACAATATATTCAATTATCTGTTATTTAATCAAGATGAGATATTTATTAATCTTTTAAAACAATGGAACACTTTTAAAGTAAAGTTTTTCACTTAAAATGTTTGTTTATGCAGGAAAATACAGGAAATAGTATGAAATAGTATGAAATAAAAAGACATTAAAAAAGAGAACTCAGTCTGTTTGATATGCAGTGTTGTGTTATTCTTTAAAGCTGTAATTTGGACATTCTAGTATATATACCATTTTTTATTTTTTATGTTTTATTTATATATTTGTTAAATATTTTTGGCATATTCATACAACATCTCAATCATTGAAAGTCTTACATACAGATGAGTTACAAAATTAGATTTTTGATTTTATTTTTAGACTTCAGGATATAAAAGAAAAGCAGTGTTTGCATTTTGCCTTGAACTTTGTATTCCTGTCATCAATATTTCAAGGAATGTCAAAATGATATGGAGAGTTCGAAATGTCTCTTCAAAATAACAAATTCTACTACTAAGTAGATTAAACATTTTTTTCAAAGTACTACCTGGGCCAAGGATTAAACTCCAAATGCCCTCTAGTGATTAAGGTAAAGTGTAAAAAATAATGGTAAATAGAAAAATATATTTAAATGATAATTTTCTGAGTTAATCAAGAAATCTTCAATTCTATTTTAGGTAAATCTCCAACAATCTGTTAAAGATATATAGTATACAAAAGAGTAATGCCATGTAAAGCAATGAAATGCATGAAATTACACAGATATTTGCTAAAGTAATGCATTATTTTACAATTACATGTAATGCTAAAAATCCTGCATTGCACATTACATGCAATTACTTGGGAAAATGTATACAATTACACATTTGCATTACCCCATGACTGGTGTATATTGTTTATATTGCAATTTGTGGTTACCCTACAGTCGAGGTAGGGGTAGTTAAAAATTATTGTTATTTTAAACTCTTAGAAGAGCGGGCATAGAAATGTTAAAAATATACCGCACATACCTATATTTTGACCTTTGGAAAAAAGATAGTGCATTTGAACTTTTCATTCTAGGATATATTTTTTTTTTCAAAACTTCATGGTTAAAGTGGTACATTTTAGCCGTAAAAGGAGTTCCCATGGGAAATTGTAATGTCAATATTTACAGAAATACAAGCTATAGTAACAACTAATAGTGTAATTAATAAAATTTGAAATGAAAAAAAATGTTTTACATTTTGCTGACAATTTTGTATCCGCGAACTTCCTTAAAACTGATTCTTCAGTTTCATTAAAAACATAGCAAATATTCTAAATAAAAGTTTATCTCAAATACAATACTGCATTTGAATAGCTGTCAATATAATTTGTAAAAAATAACACTAGTAAAATGTGTGATTTTCAAGGGCTACATACACAGTCTGGGATACTGCTTGTACAAGTTATTCTTGAGGGCGAAATACCATCGATTATGTTTCGGGGGAAAATCAATAGTGGTATTACACCTACTATGGGAAGCTGCCCTTTCTACCTTTGAGCTTGTGAGTACTCTCATTTGTTTAAACTTTAAGCTTTTTAAGTAAAATATTACAAAAGATGAAATATTCTGAGTGGACTGAGTCTAAAAAACACATTTTACGAGAAAATTGCATGATTGTTTTAAACGTTGAGCTTTTTCTGACTTTTTCTTCTTATTTCTTATATTCTGCTACAGTAGAAATTTTTTTCGAAGTAATACTTTAATGAATATAATTATATTTATAAGTAAATACAATTATTTTTAAAGCAGTTACAAAAAATTATTCACTAAAAGGGAAGCTTTTTACGTCTCTCTCTATCGAACGAGGCGTAAATTAAGGTTTTACGTAAGGACTTATTGAAACCTACTTAGAGTCAGTAAATCTTAATATTGGTAGTTCCTTCAGCTTAAATACTTCAATTACTCTTTTATTATAACATTTCTATCGACTTTTAATCACTTTAAATCTCAATTCTTTCAAGCGTCTTGTACAAGGCCTTCAAATAAAGGCAACAGTAGTATACCGCTGTTCACAACTCATAAATCCAGGGACAAAAAACAAAATCGGGGTAACAAACTAAAACCGAGGGAAACGCATTAAATATAAGAGGAGAACAACGACATAACACCGTCACGTAACACACACAGAAACGGACCAAGCATCAGACAAAACACCACGAGAATAACAAATATAACATGAAAACCAAATACATGAATTTGGGATAGACAAGTACCGTGCCGCGTCTGATCTCAATATCTCAAAAATAAGAGAAAACACAAACGACTCAACGTTAAAATGCAACACACACAGAAACGAACAATAATATAACAATGGCCATCTTCCTGACTTGGTACAGGACACTTTTAAAGGGGAATAAAAGTGGTGGGTTGAACCTGGTTTTGTGGCATGCCAAACCTCGCACCTAAATGGCAAAGTTAAATATAACATTGAAATGACAACATAATATTACAGGACTACAATACAAATAAATAGGAGAACATATTAGACAAAGAAATACATGATTAATAGATAACAAAAAGCATCAGGTTTAAAATTCAAAACGCCAAAAACGCGCCTTGTCCATACAGGACTTACAAGTGACGCCCAGATATAAAAGATCGAAAGTGAAAAAAGTACAAAGTTTTACAGCACTGGAGATAAAAAGTTGAAAAGGTTTCGCCAAATACGGCATTGTTTTTATGCCCGGGATAAGAACATTCTTATTATATAGAACAATTCATGCTATTGCAAACAGTAAATTTTATCAAATGAATATGAAAGAGATATACATAAAGAAACTGAAGTATTCACTAATTACAGAAAACTAAACCCGAATACATAACGCCCAGAAATAAAAGATCGAAAGTGAAAAAGGTACAAAGTTGTACAGCACTGAAGATCAAAAGTTGAAAAGGTTTTGCCAAATACGGCATTGTTTTTATGCCCGGGATAAGAACATCCTTATTATATAGAACAATTCATGCTATTGCAAACAGTAAATTTTAACAAATGAATATGAAAGAGATATACATAATGAAACTGAAGTATTAACTAATTACAGAAAGCTAAACCCGAATACATAATGCTATTAAAGTTTAACACAGAATAGACACACCCGAATCAGTCCAGGCGTCAACGTAATTACAAAAATGTGACGTCACATACGATGGCGAAAAGGTACAAACGTTATGCCACATTTGAATTTATGAAATTTAGAAACAGCATGACGTCACATATGAAAAACTATCAAAGTGAGATAGAATTAGGATTAATTAAGATTATATCAGAACTAAATACTGATAATTAATTTAAACAAAATGCATATTGCAATACTTATTAATAGCAATTAACTGTAATATATATATGTCCCGTTTGTTATAAATCCAACTTCAAACGTAAATAATCGTACAAAATTTAATATAATTAATAAAGGCGGTGATTAATTTTTCTATCCGTAACACCTTAATATAATAAAAAGACGTCAACACATTCCCCTTTACCTTATTTTATTTAAAAAAATTTTAATCAGTCATTAGTCAGTTTTAATCACAATGTTTTCAAGCTTCAGGGCGTTTCTAACTCATTTATAGAAACTCAGTGTTTTGAACTGTGAGTAGACACAAATAATAGATTAACCCCTTACTAAAAACCTGAATTCATTTTTCATAATAAAGAAATACGGGATTGTAATTAAAACAAAAGGAACATATCCGCTATCATTTGTGAGACGGATATTCCATAACGTTCAACCAACTCGTGATGGCATCCAAATGATTTACTATCAATGAAGTAAATAAATGTATACAAAAATTAAAACTTGAAAAAGCTCTGGTCCAGACCAAATTTGTAATGAAATTATTAAATATAGTGGTGTTGTTACTTGTAAAGCTATTACTAAGCTTTTTAATTTAATTCTTGATTCTGGTAAATATCCATCAAACTGGAGAAAATCTTTTACCATACTTATTCATAAAGTTGGAGACAAGCTAGATATTAATAACTATAAGGGAATTTCCCTTCAAAATTGTATTGCTAAACTTTTCAGTGCTGTTATTAATTCTAGAGTTGTAACTTACTATGAAGAAAAGTTTTCAGTTCATCAATTTGGATTTAGAAATAATCATAGGACAGCAGTTAGTATTTTTATTCTAAAAACTTTAATAATAAAATATTTGACAAAAAAGAAGAGTAAAATTTTCTCTTGCTTTGCTGATTTGCGTCTTGCTTTTGACACTGTTTGGCATGCTGGTCTCTTATACAAATTAAAGAAGGATGATGTTGGAAAGAAAATATTTGAAGTAATTAAAGATATGTATAAGTGTTGTGAATCTTCAGTTAAAATAGATAATAAACAATCTGAATTTTTTGCAATAAATAAAGGGGTCAAACAAGGGGACAGTTTGAGCCCCACGTTGTTTAATTGTTTTATTAATGATCTCCATTCAATTTTTGATGGGACATGTGATCCTGTGTCCTTAGATAAAACATCAATAAGTAGTCTTAGTTTTGCTGATGATCTTTTAATATTATCAGAATCACAAAACGGTTTACAATCTGCTTTGAATAAACTGGAAAAATATTGCTACAAATGGCAGCTGAAATACAAATAAAACAAAAGTTATGATTTTTCATTCTAGAAATTCTTTTGAGTCAAATTTTTTTTATAAACAAAATCAGTTAACTGAAGTTAAAGAGTATAATTTTCTTGGGAACATTATTGATAATAAAGGAAAATTTAAGAGATCTACACATGAACTATCCAAGAAAGCGCTTAAAGCTTTATTTTCATTAAAAAAATATATGTCTAATTTTCATCATGTCCCTGTTGATTTATCATGTAAATTATTTGATTCACTAATAAAACCCATAATTTTATATAATAGCGAGATCTGGTTTATGGAAGATTATTACTCAATTTTTAGAGCCATAAATAGAGCCACTTTGCATGGAAATAACAGTGATATTTTATCATTGACAGATAGATTCAGCTTTGAGAAAGTGCATCATAAATTTTGTAAAACTGTTCTTGGAATTAAAAAAACCTCATGTAATATAGCTGCAAAGTCTGAGTTAGGACGATTTCCACTTGACTCCTTTATTAAAACTCAAGTTTTATTATATTTTTGTAGAACAAACTGCCATGAAATAAACCCTCTTGTTAAAGAAGCTTTTGCAGTAAATAAGTCTATGGTTGAAGATGGAATATATACTTGGTAAATTTTTGCCAAGCATATTTTTAAAGAATTTAATATTGATGAAGAAGAATATGTTGATTTTGATAAACCTTTTAAACTTATAAAAAATTCACTCAAAAAAACTTTTAAACATATTGTGAAGGAAAAGTATAATAACATCACTCTTGAAAAACTTTCAAATATTGATAACAGTTCAAAACTTTATCTTTATAGTAAACTTAAAAATGAAATTAAATTTGAGGACTACTTGCACAATCTAAACAATTTTAATAGTCGTCAGCTTTTAACAAAATTACGTGTAAGTGATCATAATTTGGAAATTGAATTAGGACGTTATAAAAAAATTCAAAAAGAACACAGACTGTGCAAAGTTTGTAAAATTTTAGATGATGAGGAACACTTTTTCCTTCATTGCCAAATTAACAGTAATGTAAGACATTCCCTTATAAATGCAATTAAAACCCATTATCCTAATTTGAACCAGCTTGACTCAAACTCTAAACTTAAAACTATTCTAGATCCCAATAAAGATATTTTGTCTAGTGTTGTAGACTATATAAAGCAATCTATGGAATTGCGAAAATAATGTCCACATTGGTCAATTATTATATATATGTAGATATATGTTATTAATATCAACTTCACTTTTTTAAAGCATTTATCATGCATTACGTTTCTTGTCACTTGTGTATACAATGTACTATGTGTGCATTTTAACCCGTCAGGGTTTCATGTTTTGTTTTGCAATAAAGTTATTATATATAATAAAATTTTTAAAATTCAAGAGTCTATCCTGAATGAAGAAAATTATATGGACTTCCAAATACCGTTTTGATCCCTAACATCACTGACGAGACATTAATTGTCGACATCTGGATATGGTGTATTAATTTTTGCACCATATGTCAGTGGTGTAACATCTTTCCCTCAAGTCTTTATTTTTCTTTTTGGTATTAAATTAATATTCAGATCCGTTTTGTTACATACTCCTTTCGTGAAAAAAATAAAATGATCATTATTTTGCGAATGTTTTAACAATATTAGTAAACATTTTTCTCTATTATAATATAAATGTGTTTTCTATAGACAACCTTATTCACTTTGTAGTGCGAGTTTAATTGGAATAATGTATAAATACTTTTTTTTATTTTTAAGCAAAGGCTTACATAATTTTTATGAAAACGGACTTTCAAGGTTAATATAATCTGTTTTTAATCAGATTGTTAAAAAGGAAATCAATCTTGAAATTTATGAAGAAATATTACTGAGACTAATGATACTCAGATAGCCAAACTGTCTACCTGTAAGCATATCATTACATGTGATTAAAATTAGCGTGTGTTTATCATGTAGTAAACGATTGCGTCCAGGGTATTTTCTCGGTAATAACGTTAATTCATAAGGACGCAGACGTATCAACGAACATCCTTTTTGTTAGTATAACATGAACTGATAAACATTTGTCCTCCAAACTGACGCTAAGCTAGCTAAATGCATACTAACAAGGTATAATTCAACATTTTATTTGGATGAGGCCTGTGCAAGGTCATAAATCAAGGGTGGCGGTTCCCGAATTTTCTATAGATGGCAGGCTTTCGAAAAAAAAGGAATATAAACTGCAGAGCTTACATGTTTGTTTTTTTTGTATTTGATGATACAAAAATATTTATTTTCTAAATAAAGTCGGACACATCCTATCCACGCAACCCATCATATTATATGTTTATGATCGTTGTTGCTTGCAAAACGTTTAGATGCATAAAGTTCATTCATGTTTAGAACGATTGATGATAATGACACACGTGAATGGGTGATCCCTGTACAAGCACAACAGGTAGCCATATTTCTATATTTGAACTGCAAGATCACAAGGTAAAGACTCCAAATAGAGGTTTCCCGATTTGCTACCGTACCAACCGTAGTACGAACTGGGGGCCGTCATTGATCTGTTGAAATTAATTCATATATGTCCTTAAAGTCAATGGATTTTTTCATGAATCATTATAAAAAGTATTTGGATGATTTTTAACTACAATTTGGTATAATTGTTATGTAGATATGTTACCTATTCAGAACAAAAGATAGTGTGTGTACTTGATTATGCTTTCAACAAACCGTTGCAAGTAACCGTTGCAACGAACGGTTTGTAATTAAGATTTATTTCCCCTGAAATTCCACAGGCAAAAACAAGCTATATAAATAGTACATTCATAATTTATCTTATGTTTGACTGTTATATTAATGTAACAGTATAAAATGGAAAAGTTGGCATATTTAAGGGGTAGGTTTTAAGAAAAGATAATAGAATAAGAGCTATTTTAACATTCAAAATTGACCCCATTCAAAATGTACAATGTTAAAGGTAAATACAAAACCGGTTTCAATATTTACGTCGCTAATTTAGAAAGGGAATGCAAGGTACTATAAAGATTTAAAAAAAATGCAAGGTACTGCACAGTGAACAAATATAAACACGACGGAACAACTTTGATGAAGTAACTTGTATTTATTAAATTATCAGGAGGATTTCTTTCCATTTTGAAATAATTTAGAGGTTATTCTAGTTGTTCAAATTCATTATATGTAATACCATACTTATATTTTTGTGCAAGTTGCAAACATCATCATTCAGACGTATGAGAAATTTTACCAAAAGTTAAAAGTACGAATAAAGAATCAAATAAAAGATACACACATAAAATATTCAAAGAACACAAGTGTCAGTACAATAGCATTTTAGTCATGATAACAGTGGCGGATCCAGAAATTTAAGTTTGGGACCACTGACTACCTAAAATGGGACCAGCTCCAGTCATGATTCCCTATATTATTAATCATTTTTTTCCAGAAAAGGGGGCGGGCTCCATTCCCTCTGCCCCACCCACCCCTAAATCCGCCTCTGTATAATGTTATGACAATTATTCTAGTCAATGAAATTAGATGATTCACGAAATGTGTTTTTTTTTATTGGCAATCGAATAGTAAATACTGATATTTCAATATTTTTCATTTTACTTTTAAGAATCGTTTCTAGAAAAATAAATCTCGAAGAATTCCCTTTTCTCACTCAAAATGAAATCTCAGCTCCCTCATCCTCCCAAACAAAAAATATTGTGTAATGATTGAAATAAATAATTCTAATAATAAAAACTAAATTCAAAATCATGCAACAACTAATTAAGATACGAAAACTACCCAATTTTGACACGTTAACAAATGAAACCAACACCAGTATCATCTGTTTTAGAAAGTAGATTATAGCTATTATTTTAATTATAATTAATTTGTCTGTATGAAAACAATCTTTTTTCTATAAAAAAAACCCGAACCAAAACAAAATACCTATAACAAACAGAAACACATATCTATATTTAGAATCTAAAGGTCGTGTCAATTTCAAATCAGTTCGTTTAAGGTCTGTTTGGTTCATCCATTTGTGCATAACAAAGTTATTCCATAAAGAATCATAAACAAAGTGTTCTAGAAACGTTAAAATTGCTATCAAATAAATCGTTAAGCTAGTTTTTTGGTGATGCGCAAATCAATTCTTTAAATTTCATCGTGATTAATAAGATAATTTTTTGCGTTAAATGAAACCTCCAAAACAGCACCAAAGGTTGTGTGACGTATCAACCGTACCTGATACGTAGCAAATCGGGAAACCTCTAATATGACATAATTATATGTACACAAGGAAGTACGGAAATATTTTTTAGACGAATGAACAAAACAAAGACTAATTGTTGGCATTCCACAAGTCATGTCTTCTTTATGACAATAAAATACTAAATCTCTCGGATGTGTTTTAGTTGATTTTAGTCTCAGATACATGATTTTTTATTATCGATTGTCTTTGGCATTCAACTAGCTTTCCGTAATTGCGAGTACTCGTAAATTGTACTTTCGTGTTAATTTGACTTGTGGATACAATTTGTTATAATTTTTTGATGTTTACTTATTTAGTGTTATATCTTGTCTCTCTACTTTTAAAACATACATTTGTACCAATTTTGTTGTGTATGCATGTCTATAAATTTTCACTTTTCTGTATACCTAACACACTATTTTCATTTACCTTATTCCATTTGGTGGCATTTTGTTCAAGGTTATGGTTGCCTTATTTCATTAATTTTGTATTTACATTGTGTCATAGATAATATTTATTCGTTCATTGTATTAACTTGTTTGTGTTAATATGTCTTTTTATTTAGTAAAGTGGTTTCAATTGATTTTTCATAGTGTGTCTTTCTATGTTGTGATGTTACACTATTGTCTCGGGTAAGTGTGACGGATGATTCATACTCAAACTATTAAACCCGCTGAATTTGTTTGCACTTGTTCTATGTCAGGAACCTGATGTTCAGTGGTTGTCGGTGATGTTTTTTATAAGTGTTTGTCTTTTCTGTTTTTTTTAATAAAAATTTGACTTTTGCTTTTCCCGTTTGAATGGTTTTACACTAGTCATTTTAGGGCCCTTCGTAGCTTGCTGTTACAATGCAGGTGTGATCCGAAGCTCCGTGTTGGAAACCGTACATTGACTTGTAATAGTTTACGTTTACATTTTTTGAGAGTTGTCTCATTGGCACTCATACTACATCTTCTTATTCATAATTATAATGTCTGTTTGTTTTGTTCACACATCGTTTTCAATATACATTTCAATGTGTTTGAGCTTTTGATTTTGCCATTTAAATATGTAATTTCCTCGGAATTCGGTATTTTTGTTATTTTACTTTTTAAATATTTGGTAAATGATATCCCACTGTTTATAAGCATTTGAAACCGACACCATTTCACCGAACGCTTTTATTTGTAACCTTTATCTGACTTTTTTATGTCAAGAACTCATTCGTCACCGTAAAAGAAACCTACCGGTTTATTTAATTACAATGTTCGTTATATCTCCATGATGTTGAGATTGGTTTTGACCTACGACATCAAGAAACTCCATACGAGATTTATTTCCCCTAATGCATTTGATATAATGTTATGCATTTGTAACTGGTATAAAGTAAAATGAATATCTTAAACGGACAGTCCCTGCTCAAATGGCTAAATCAAAAGCAGCTCAAACACATCAAATTAATGGATAACACCTGTCATATTCCTGACTTAGCGAACCCATTTTAAACCATTAGTGACGGAGACCTAAGGTATTCTGATTTGAGGTCATAATCCATCAAAATAAAATCAAATCAAGGTCATGTTAAAAATTTTATGTTTGGCTTGTCTAATTTATTATAAAAAACTGTAGTAACAAATTATGTTCACTTAATTGTAAGTTACGACATGTCATAACACATACATTTTTGTTGAAAGAGTACATGAAATTGTGCAATGATAGTTTGTTACATGTGTTACATGTTTGAATTTTGTCATTGTATGGAATGACTGTTAAGGGTACATATCTGTCTGGCAATGTTCGTCTGATCAGAAAAACTGATTTACATGCAACATTGATAATGTTAAGTCTAATACACATTAAGATAAATGATTCATGATATTTTAATAAAAAGATGACTATGTTTTATTTACATATATACTATCCAATAATTGTACTGTCCAATGATAACATTGTTGGTGAATCTACAGGGCCATAAAACCCACAAATCGCATCTTGTCCCTTAATAAGAATCCAAGATTAGGTCAATTTTAATTTTATTATTTAAAATTTAATTTCTTTACTTGGGTTTTCTTATGGCTCATTGATTCCTTAATTCAGCCATATCTCATATTCCATTGGTTATAAATTTACTGTTCATATAATGTGAAAATCATGTGAAGATTATCGGGTTTATAAACTAACTTAAGGCATTTGTTTTAAATAATTTGTTTAAGTGCTCTTGGTATCGTCACTGAATCGTCCTTCACAATGTTTTATCCAAGTGCTACTCAGTGCTTGCATATTTCTAATAATAGTTATCAAAGGTACCAGGATTATAATTTAGTACGCCAGACGCGCGTTTCGTCTACATAAGACTCATCAGTGACGCTCATATAAAAATATTTATAAAGCCAAACAAGTACAAAGTTGAAGAGCATTGAGGATCCAAAATTCCAAAAATTTATGCCAAATACAGCTAAGGTAATCTATGCCTGGGATAAGAAAATCCTTAGTTTTTTGAAAATTTGAAAATTTTGTAAACAGGAAATTTACAAAAATGACCACATTATTGATATTCATGTCAACACCGAAGTGTTGAATACTGGGCTGGTTATACCCTCGGGGACGAAACGTCCACCAGCAGTGGCATCGACCCAGTGGTGTAAATAGTTATCAAAGGTACCAGGATTATAATTTAGTACGCCAGACGCACGTTTCGTCTACATAAGACTCATCAGTGACAATATGATAATAAAACATTTCCCTTGTGTAAGGGACTTTTGATCAATATCTGTTCCTATTTAATATTATATAATTTTTTTCTTATAGACAGAAAATTGAAATTAGAAGCTGAGCAGAATGAGGTCATTTACAGAAAAGTTAAAGGTAAATTGATAGTTCATGTTTCATCGGATAATATCACAAACACAATGAAAAGTCCGTGCAATCGTTGTATAGCTTTTCGCTCCTTAAATTATTTGTCATATGTTGGAATCGGATGCTACTTTTCTAGTTTGAAACAAAAGTTAGAAACCAATATTACATTATAAAAGTTTTCCAAAAGTTAATGAGTCCAAAATTATATTATCATTGTTATTCATAGTTATAGTATGTAAAGTATTCAGGCCCCATTCGTCTTCACATCTAAACGTTGAATATCAAATTGTAACATTTTGTGGCAGTAGACGTTGGATAGACGGAGTATAAAAGTCATGATAAGTGTAGTTTTCTGGGCCTCTGTTTTGGCATGTTGCATTAACATTCTTTTGGTATCGACAATTTATTTATTAATAGAATTGGCGTTGGGAGGGTTTATGAACTCTTCTTTCTGTTAATCTATCTATTCGGTTCCAGTGCTTAAATTTTTTTCAATCGTTTATGAGTGGTTTAACATACATTAATAAAATTCAAAAATAAGAAAAGCAATGCATGAGGTTGTTAAGTTTTATATATGCCTTTTATTGCTTCTTTGTTAAATATGTGTTTGTATTACTGTGATTTAGATACTTGTGGTACTTGTAAATCCTGTCATTATGTTATTGTTGATGAAAATTCTCGTATTCTTGGTTTACATGTTTGCTAATGTGCTTTGTCTTTATGCATTTTGGTGTTACTTTGATACATATAGCGTGGTTCTGTACTTATACATCCAGTTATTGGGCTTTTGTATAGCATGTTTGTATGCTTGTCTTTTATTTTTGTTATGTGCTTTGCCTGTATGCCTTTTTACGTTTCTTAGATACATATAATGATAAGGCTCTCTACATCCCGTCATTGTGTTATTGTAATATGGTAAATTTGTGTATTCTTGTCTTTAATTTTATTTTGCTAATATGCTTGGTCTATATGCATTTTTGTTCTTCTTCTTTACATATATATTTTAGTGATTAAGATTATAAAACAATGTTGTCTGATGTATCTGACATTTTTACCTATTATGAGAGTTTGTTATGTTAACGCATCGTTGTCAATATAATGTAATTTGATTAGACTGTCATACAAGTGAGAGGTTTAACTAGCTTTAAAACCAGGTTCAATCTACAATTTGTTACATAAGAAAATGTCTGTACCAATTCAGGAATATGACAGTTGTAGTCTAATCGTTTGATATGTTTGTGCTATTGATTTTGCCAATTGATTAGGGACTTCCGTTTTAATTTTCCTCGGATTTCAGTATTTTTGTGATTTTAGTTTTTATATTCAAACAATTGTCAACAAAGTATTTGTAACTTTTTGTCATATCAAATGTATGACTTTCTGTCCTGTAACTTTTTGTACGCTCACCACACTCGCAGTGAAAAGCTGCCGAAACTTCCAATGCCAATTGTTAGATAAAAATATAAGTACCAAAGTTATTCTTAATATATCTTTAATTTATCAAAATATATCTAGTGAATATTCTGTTTTCTGGTCTGGGCGTCCATTCGTTCGTCCGTTCGTTCGTCCGTTGATGCCACTTTAGATGAAAGTTTATGGTCAAGGTAGTTTTTGATGAAATTGAAGTTCAATCAACTGTAAACGGAGTACACATGTTCCCTATAATAAAATATATATACTAAATGAATAGAGTTGAATTGGGTGTTGCGTTTTCTTATTTAACATAACATCAACGTGAAGAGCTTTTCCGTCCGGAGAACTGCATCAAATCAACATAAAAAGAAGGGATATTACTTCAGTTTTTGGTTAAAAATGGGTTCCGAAGTGCGGATGGAATGTACTCCAGCCCATTCATATATTAATGCATACATTTTTCAACTCACTTATATATAGGGGTGGCTCTGAGCACGGAAACACCAGAAATCCTGTCCGGATCAAGGATTTAATGTTAAAGGTTGCAAAAAATATTGTTCTGCGAAGGGGAGCAAGTTGCGAAATATTTTTTGGTAAATTAGCAAACATACACGTGCCGTCATCATTTCCGCTTCGTCTGCAATTATTATGGTCTACTCAGCAAAATGAATTCCCTAAAGGGTTGGGGATAATTTCGGTTTTCGGTTAAAAATAGGTACAGCAGTGCGGCTGAAATATGACCCCTGCCCCATATATTAACGCATTACAAGTCAAGGCTTTTCCTTCCGCGGAACCGCATCAGTTCGACACGAGAAGGGTTGGGGATTACTTCAAATTATGAACGTGATAAACATGTTAATCAGGAGCCGATTCCGAAACCGAAACCAAAATAGTAGCGAGGTAAAGTGTAAATGTTTATAATGTTTTATTAACTCCACCTTTTAACTCCATCATTTTGTTTGAAAATTGAAAACACTAGATGGAGAATTACTTCAAATCATCAATTCACATTAGTTTATAAAAAAAAAGTTAAATTCAACGAGTATTAAATACGTTTAAACAAGTAAGTAAACTCATCATAGATACCAGGACTAAATTTAGTATATACGCCAGACGCGCGTTTCGTCTACAAAAGACTCATCAGTGACGCTTGAATCCAAAAAAGTTAAAAAGGCCAAATAAAGTACGAAGTTGAAGAGCATTGAGAACCACAATTTTCTGTGAGATTCACCTCAAACAAGCTTATACATGAAACTATTGTTCAATGAATGTGAATTGAGCTCTAACATGAAATTCATGTTAAATTATTCATGTGAAGGTAATGTGAATCGAGATTTACTATTAATGTTTTATATCATGAAATGAAAGTGAATTGAGCATTAATCACAAAAATTCATGTTAAATTATTCATGTGAAGGTAATGTGAATCGAGATTTCATATTAATTTTTCTATAATGAAATGAAAGTGAATTAAGCATCAATCACACAAATTCACAGTATTTGAGCATATTTAAGTAAATGCTAATCTAGTGCACATTCTATTTTGATATATATAAATATTCTTCTTGGTCTTGACTATGTGTTCATACTTCTATTGTATTTTACTTTCTTGACCCTTAACAATACAGATAATATTTGTCAATCAACTCCCAACTCACAATATCTCCAATGCAAGAGATAAGATATAATAAAACAAAGAAGGCAAGCAAATATCCAGACCGCCTTAAGTTCACTCCTAGAATTTTGTTGGTTATGTTCAAGTCGCAATATTTTTTTTAAAATGATATAAGGATTGGTGATTCATTTGTAGAATATGTATGCACTGATGTATATTTCATTTTTAATATGTATGTATAAGTTATTTTATGGGTATCAGTCATGAGACAATCCAATCACCTTATGGAAATTGTCTTACTTGCAAAAGATGCCAATTTTTGTTTTAAAAGTTTTGATGAAAAAAAGTAGTTTTCCCGGCCACATATGCATGTGCCTGTTTCAAGCCAAGGTTTCAGTGGTTGTCTAAAGTCTCATCCTATTTAAGAACATATTTCAAAAATTTGGTGTTAATAGCAGCTCTTTGATTGGTAGAATGGTTAATTAAGTAGATCATGACATTGGTTACACACCTGTTTATTGTTGAGGACTGTATGATAGCACCTAAATGACTTTTATGTGTTTTTGTTGTTGTGTTGTAGCTGTCTGATTGATTTATACCTCATATCACATTATATTAATAAATTGAAATAGAAAGTTCTGTGAAATATATTTGCTATGCCATATTGAATGCCTTGCAGTTATTTACAACCATTTCCTTCTTATTTCAAAACAAATTTTGACAAACAACAAGCATATATACCATGAGAAGATTTAAAAGTTTGGCTGCACAATAAGCTAAAAATTTTTGTAATTTCAAATATCTATATAAAATTCAGTTTAAAACATGCATTATTCATTTTACGACTATAATTCTCATTTTGACACAATTATTTGAATTTGAATTGTATTATATTCTGAAAGTAAAATTGAGAATGGAAATGGGGAATGTGCCAAAGAGACAATAACCCGACCATAGAAAAAAACAACAGCAGAAGGTCACCAACAGGTCTTCAATGTAGCGAGAAATTCCCGCACCCGGAGGCGTCCTTCAGCTGGTCCCTAAACAAATATATACTAGTTCAGTGATAATGAACGCCATACTAATTTCCAAATTATACACAAGAAACTAAAATTAAAATAATACAAGACTAACAAAGGCCAGAGGCTCCTGACTTGGGACAGGCGCAAAAAATGCGGCGGGGTTAAACATGTTTGTGAGATCTCAACCGTCCGCCTATACCTTTAGCCAATGTAGAAAAGTAAACGCATAACAATACGCACATTAAAATTCAGTTCAAGAGAAATCCGAGTCTGATGTCAGAAGATGTAACCAAAGAAAATGAACAAAATGACAATAATACATAAATAACAACAGACTACTAGCAGTTAACTGACATGCCAGCTCCAGACTTCAATTAAACTGACTGAAAGATTATGATTTCATCATATGAACATCAGGGACAATCCTTCCCGTTAGGGGTTTGGTATCATACCATCATAACATATATGAGAAGAACATAACCCGTGTCATGCCAACAACTGGTTTTTGAATAAATATGTTCAGTTCCGATGCAAAGACCCTATAAGTGAATCAATATTAACGCCAAAATATGCAATCTTTAATGACCTGACAACAGTATCGTAACTATATCCCTTCTTAATAAGTCTATTCAAAGGTTCTGTTAGTTTTTGAGGTGTATACTGACACCTTTGTGCTTTATAAAGAATATTTCCATAAAAAATTGAATGTGAAATACCTGAACGTATAAGAAGTCTGCATGTTGAGCTATATTTACGAATGATGTCCTTATACCGATGATAAAATTTAGTAAATGTTTTGACTAGTTTGTGATATCGAAAAGCCTGGTGTAATAACTTTTCAGTAATACATACATTTCTCTCGTTAAAATCTAAAACATTGTTACATACACGAGCGAATCGTACAAGTTGAGATATATTAACACCGTAAGATGGTGACAAGGGAACGTCACCATCTAAAAATGGATAGTTAACGAACGGAAATGAAAAATCATCTCTTTTATCATAAATTTTAGTATTCAGCTTTCCGTTAGTGATATAGATATCAAGATCGAGGAAAGGGCAGTGGTCATTGTTAGTATTAGCTTTATCTAAAGTAAAGTTCAACAGGATAAATTTCTTTAATATACATACTGAAGTCGTCATTATTGAGAGCCAAAATATCATCCAAATATCTAAAAGTATTATCAAATTTGTTTATCAGATGTTGTTTCGATGGGTCTTTTATTTTTGTCATCAATTGTAACTCATAGCAATAAAAAAAACAGGTCCGCAAAAAGTGGTGCACATTTAGTCCCCATTGGAATTCCGATAATCTGACGATATACGGAATCCCCAAAGCGAACAAAAATGTTATCTAGTAGTAAAAATTCAAGGGCATATATAGTATCAAAGCATGTCCAATTGACACAGTTTTTTTTGTTTATTGCTACTAAAAAATGACCTAAAAGAGGTTGAACATATATATTCAAATTCTGATTTTTTAAATGCCCATTTAATTAGGTGTGTGGATTTTTTCTTAATGAGAATGTGAGTTGTGGTTGAAAAAATATACACAATATTTAATTCCATGAGTTTTAAATTTCTTGAATACATCACTCCCATATCATGACTACGTTTACGAGTTCTATCCTTTATGGAATTGCTGTAAATGCTAATTGTACCAAAGGCTTCCTTCATACATTTGCACTTATCCTTCTAAGATGTTGCTTAAAAGATAAAATCCTGAAATACATTATCAGCCATCAGACTCTTGCAATACAGTTGCTGTAATTAAAAAAAAACACCATATATTTTTTTTAAAACAACCATCAAATATTGGTTTACCAATCAAACAAAAATGATTTACCAAACTTTTTTTCATTTAAGTATTTAAATATCGTGTGAACAACTGGAGTGGAGAAATAATAGTTCTTGTTTTTGCTATTTATCATGGTTGTTTTTTTCGCTTATTGTCTTTTATGTAAATCTGGCCGTTAGTTTTCTCTTTGGAATTGTTTTACATCTGTCATTCCAGGACCTTTTATAGCTTGCTAAATGCTGTATTGGTTTTGCTAATTGTTGAAAGCTGAACATACATGTAAAGTAATCTATAGTTGCTGACATTCAGTCATTTGGACTCTGATGGATAGTTGTCTCATTGGAAATAATACTACATATTTTTTTTACTAAAATAAATGAATAATTGATAATGAAAACTAACTCTATTCATGGATGTGTACTACACATTACCTGTATATATAATATAGATAGATATGGCATTTGAACCTTAATGTAGACCAATTTAAAAACAGGGACCAAATTCCAAAAACTTAATGCACGGTTTGATTCAGCATATTAAAGAACCCCAAGAATTCAAGAATATAACCCCATTGAAATTGGTCAAGAAATAAGCAATTGCTACAAAGTATTAGAAAAGTATTGTTTTTGGCCCCTATTTTATAAACAGTTTGTGCCATAACCCCCAAAATCATTCCCAACCTTCCTTTTTTGGTATGGAACCTTGAGGTACAATTTCAGAAAGATCCATACACTTAAACGCAAGTAATTGTCTGGAATCTAGGAAAATACTTGTTTTGACCCTTTTTGGGCTCCTTCTTCCTAAACTGTTGGGACCATAATCCCAAAATCAATCCCAATCTTCCTTTTGTTGTTTCAAACCGTGTGTTTATATTTCATAGAGACCCATTCACTTAAACTAAAGTTGTCCGGAAACTAAGTGTCTTCAGACGCTGACAAAGATGACAACGAAGACGGCGTGATTATAATGTATGAACACAAAAAAATTTGGCGGTCTTATAAAAATGGTATGTCTATAGCTCTGTGCATTCTGTAAACTTCTAGCTACAAAATTTGTGATTTATCTTCCATAGGGGTATAAATCAATACTCCAAATGCCCTGCAAATTGTTTATCTGCACTACTTTTTGCTTATCTCTGCTGTGAAAGTTAATTATGGTTGAAATTTGGTATGAAAGTTTGTAAACTTTACAGATACAGATGAAAATCAAAATCCTCGGAAACATTTTGGTAATGTTGCAGTTGTTTGCATATGCATATATTAAGGAGTCTTAACTATAAGAAAAGAACAAGGTTCCAATGTCCCCTGCATAGCATATAGTTTGTTTATTCAAAGTATAAGAGCAATAACTAAAAACACAACACTTTTTTGTTCTTAAAATCGAGGAGCTACCACAATGGATTTCCCTTTCTTGAAATTGCCTTGGAATTCAGTATTTTTGTATTAAATACTGTATTTTTGCATTAAATACTGTAACAAATACATACCGGTTACATATACTGTAGCTATAGGATCTCCTCTATATCTAATCCTGTTGTTAATTTCATTTAATTATATAATGTATATACACATGATATAGGTTCCCTCCCACTGATATCTGAGGAGCTAATTCTGAAAATTTAAATTCCTGTGATTAACATATAAAACCTGAACCTGATGCACTACTTTCCAATAAAAATAAATTGACAATATAGTTCTCCTTTGGTTAAGAGAGAGAAAACAAGTGATGTTTTTTTTATATTATAACCGATACTGAACATGGTAATTGGAACATCACTAGTTTGTTATTGATTGAAATATGGCTCGATTTGTCAGGATCTTCTACAGCTGACTATATAGTATGGTTTTGTTCATTGTTGAGACCCTAAAATTTTAGCATCCTTTTCATTTCCACTAGTGAAAAGTTTTCTCGTTGACAATCCTACCACATCTCCTTTCATTAATTCAGCTTATTTTTAAAATACTAAAAATTTCAATCTGTGACAATACACTTTATTTATATTTAATAAGGTAACCTGATCAACGCTATCAAGCAATGTTAAAAAAACCTCAGTCATTGTCAGCGATTAAAGTCATTTTATCTCCAATAACAATGTACAATGATGTATTTGTGCAGGACTCAAAACTAAGTATCACAATCTGAACAAATACATATATCCATATACATTTACGAGGTACTTAAAAAAATCAATAAGACTGATGCATAAAATGTAGGTAAAAAAAAAGATAATACTTTATGGTGGATCCTGCATCTTAATTATTACTTGTAAGTTAAATGAAGGCAAGTCATGATCATTGATTACATGTACATTATATTTAAACTTAAAAAGTAAAGGATAATCTGATTAGTCTCTAATAAGTAATGAAGCCACACAACAATGTGTGACAACAGTGAATTATAGGTCTCCCATAGATGCACATGCTAGTATTGTATGTGTTTTGTAATTGTTTAAGATTACTTAGAAATAACTGTCTACATACATGTACACATGGAATGTCAGGCATGGAGTGATTGGACCCTAGGTTACTCTAGTTCATTATCAGTCACTATCAATAGTCATCTTCTCTGTTCATTTGTTGGAATACAATATACTGCTTAAAGGGAGAACACAGTGTAACTTTACTATAATTAATAGCATGTGTATGCAAGACTATAACAAGTATTTAAAGAGTTTTGTAAACAATTAACTTATACCTTTATTTTTTTAATTATATTAAACTTGAAATATCAAAAAGCAATGGATTGAAGTCATGGAAGTTGCTAAAAACAATGAAGAAACTAGATGTGTCTTAACTACACAAATGGCCCGGTCTCAAAAAGTTTTAAAATCTGCAATTTCAACAACACATGTGGACCCAAAAATGATGGTAGTCTCATATATCAAAACCTGAAGGCATATATAGAAAACAAGAATGTGTCCCTAGTACACGGATGCCCCATCCCCATTATCATTTTTCATGTTGAGTGGACCGTGAAAATGTGGTAAAACTCTAATTTGGCTTTAAAATTAGAAAGATTATATCATAGGGAACATGTATACTAAGTTTCAAGTTGATTGGACTTCAACTTCAACTTCATCAAAAACTACCTCGACCAAAAACTTTAACCTGAAGCGGGCCAGTCAGACGGACGGACGGACAAACCAACGAACAAACAAACACACAGACTAGAAAATATAATGCCCATTAATAGGGCATAAAAAGTCTGTATAACTGATTTTCAAAATTTTCAAAGTTTTAAACCTTTAATTTCGGCAAAAACCAACGAAACAAGAACAACTTTTCAATTCATAATATACAGTGGAGATCACTTCTAACCTCTCATTACTGTTCTAGGACAGTACGTAGAACTATCAGCCTGACACCTTTTAGTCAGTTCTAGCCAGAACAGTTCTAACCTAGAAATGATTTGGTCAGTTTTACCTAGAACTGATTTGGACAGTTCTACCTAGAAATGATCCTGACAGTTCTATCCTAAAACAGTTTTAGTCAGTTCTAGCTAGAACTGACCAAGTCTTTGGTTAGTTCTACTTCTAGAACAGTTCTACGGTTAGAATTGATATCAAATTCTACGGCTAGAATTGATTTATAAATTCTACGGCTAAAATTGATTTATAAATTCTACGGCTAGAATTGATTTATAAGTTTTAAGAAATCTTTGTCTAAATATAAAGGCTTCGGCAAAATAGCGATTAATATTATATAAAGTTTTGCTATTTTGCCGGTTTTATTTAAGATTTATAATCGACAAAAGAACATGTTTAACCGGATCAACGTGGGGCCGGATCGACCTGAAAGCGTTTAACCCCGCCATATTCATATAGATCACAGAATTCTTCTAGAACGTCTGTCATTTTCATATGGCATAACTGGTTGCGCTCTCGAATGGATTTAATCGTATTTGACGAATAGACATCAGCGTGTGGTGATTGGAACAACTACATCGAAGAAATGTCATCTAACATTCGGTGTTCCACAAGGTTCCGTGCTTGGCCCGAAATTGTACTGTCTTTTCTCTAAGCCAATAGGTGAAATATGCCGTCGCCATGGCATGACATATCACTGCTATGCGGACGACACACAAGTTTACATGGTTATCAAGCCACTAGACAACTGGGAAAACTATTTTTCGAAACTTGAACTATGTCTTTCCGACATTAGTTCATGGATGTCAACAAATATGTTAAAACTGAATCAAGATAAAACCGAACTTATCATATTCACACCGAAACATCTGAAGGCTAGTGTACCAAATCTCCAACTCAAAGTCGGCAATACTGTTATAAGTAGTGTATCCTGCGTGAAAAACCTAGGTGCATATTTTGATCAACACCTAACGATGGAACGGCAAGTTTCTGCCATAGTAACATCCTGTCATTTTCACATCCGTAATATTGGACGCATTCGCAACTTCATAACAACAACTGCTTGCAAAACACTTGTGAACAGTCTAGTAACATCCAGACTTGATTATGGGAATATTCTGCTGAACGGTATCAACAAGACTACATTGAACAGATTACAAAAAGTACAAAATACAGCAGCTCGTCTTATCAACAGGACAAGAAAACATGAACATATTACACCGATACTTGCTGATTTACATTGGTTACCCGTCCAATATAGACCACAATACAAAATACTGACTTATGTGTACTGCGCTTTGAATGACATTGGCCCTGCTTACATCCGGGAACTAGTCAATCTACACGTGCCAAACCGATCTTTGCGTTCAAGTTCCACAAAACTACTCACCGTTCCAAAAGTGAGAACGAAGACGTACGGTGAAAGACAATTTGATTGGGTAGCGGCATCTCTATGGAACAATCTCCCGAACAGTTTAAGACAATGCAAGTCCCTAGAGTGTTTTAAAATACAGTTAAAAACTCATTTTTATCGTATTGCTTTTAATTAGATTGAATTCTTTTCTCTTTTACGGGCTTTTTTACTCTTTTGCTTGTTCTGCATGCTTTTATCCTATATTGTTATTTTTTTTATTCTTTGTTTTAACATGTATTTCGTATTGACCTTTTATTTCATGGTAGGCATTTTTTATTTCAGTATTTGAATCTGACACGATGTATTTTTTTTATGTTTTATGTTATTGTCATTGATATGTTTTAATTACCATGTGTATGTACAGCGCCTTAGAGTAATTTTTATTTTTTATATAGGGCGCTTTATAAATTTTCATTATTATTATTATTATTATTCTGCATGTATGTGCCTGTTCCATGTCAGGAGCCCGTAATTCAGTGATTTTCTTTTGTTGATGTGTTACATAAATTATTTGTTTTTCTTTCATCTTTTGTACATAAATTAGGCCGTTAGTATTATGGGGGAAGGGGGGGGGGGGTATTATTTGTATTGTTTTACATTTGTCAGAATGGCTCGTTATCACATAACAAAATTATCTGACCTCATTAACCAAATGTAATTTCTGTTTACGAGTAGTTTTCATACCTCGGATGGACCTGTTTAACAAAAATCTTTTGACCACATCAATCTAAACTGACATTATTTGCTCTTTCTTTATGCAAATCTATATAGATGCACAGTACTTCAGTTTTAATTTTAGGTCAAGAGGGACTGTACTATACAAGTTACAGCAATATTGGAAAACAATTTTGTTCGCATCAATTTATAGTGCCAGCATGCAGGGGCGGGTCCAGCCATTTTAAAAAGGGGGGTTCCAACCATGAGTAAAGGGGGGTTCAAACTATATGCTCCCATTCAAATGCATTGATCGTCAAAAAAAGGGGGTTCCAACTTCTGGAACCCCTCCCTTGATCCGCCAATGAGCATGTCCTCCTTTTATTCAAAATATTGAATCATAAACAAATATCAGTAGTTTTCATATTTCAGACTGAGTCGTGTAATAAAATCTTTTGACCACATCAACCAAAACTTACCATACTGGCTTTTTTTTTTATGTAAATCTAAATAGCTGCACAGTAATTCAGTTATAATTTTAGGTCAAGAGGGACTGTAGTATATAAATAACTACAATATTGGAAATCAATGACCACAATTTTTTCTCTCGCATCAATTGCGAGTGCCAGCATTTTCAATTTTTATTCAAAATATCGCACCAGAAACAAATATCAGTAGTTTTCTTACCTCAGACTGACTCATGTAACAAAATTATTTGTCTGCAACAATCAAAACTGACCATATTTGACAGCATCAACCAAAACTGACCATATTTGACCGCATCAACCAAAACTGACCATATTTGCTCTTTTTATGTAACTCTTATAGTCGCATAGTACATGTAGTAAATCTGTAATATTTTTATGTAAGGATGGATTGTAAAATCATGAAAATACAAATGATAGAAATATTGGAACACAATGCTACCTAATTTCATTTGCATCAATTTAGAATGCCAGCATGTCCTCTTTTTATTCAAAATATTGCATCATAAACAAATATCAGTAGTTTTCATACCTCAGACTGACTGGTATAACAAAATAATTTGTCCGCATCAACCAAAACTGACCATATTTGCACTTTATTATGTACATGATGTCAATCTTAATAGCCGCAAAGAAAAATCACCTATATTTACATATCAGGATGGATTGTTTAATATCATGAGTATAAATGAAAGCAATATTGGAAAACAAAATTGTGCTCGCATCAGTTTATAGTTCCAGTATGTCCTCTTTTTAATCAAAATTTTGAATCGTAAACTAATTTCAGTAGTTTTGATATCTCATACTGACTCATGAATATAACAAAATTATTTGTCCGCATCAAAAACTGACCATATTTGACAGCATCAACCAAAACTGATCATATGTGATAGCATCAACCAAAACTGACCATATTTACACTTTGTTATGTAAATCTTAATATATATATAGCCGAATACTAAATCACTGATAGTAATACATATTACGATGGATTGTATAATTCAAATGACAGCAATATCAATGAATATTGGAACACATTTGCTACAAAAAAAATTCCACATCAATTTAGAGTATCACCAAGTCCTCTTTTTATTCAAAATATTGAATTGTAAACAAATTTTAGTAGTTTCGATATATCAGACTGAGTCGTTTTAACAAAACTATTTGACCGCAATTCAACCAAAACTGAACTTATTTACACTTTATCATGTAAATATATATGGCCTCATTGTAAACCAATAATATTTATATGTGAGGACGGATCGTATGATTAAAATGACACCAACTTTTGAAACACAATACGGCCTCTTGAACTTTTGAAGCATACAACAATCACTTTTCCATTGTGGCGTCAGATATTTTGTTTTGTGACGTCAAAAATTTACGGGAACCTGTGTGATATCCAGTAATGGCGGACAAATAGCGATAAGGTGTATAAACTGTCACTAAAGTGACTTTTTAACATGTTTAAGTCAGTAGTTTGTGATGGTTTTTTTTTTTAAACAAAACTATTTAACGGCATCATCCAACACTCACATGACTGATTCATATACTTTATTATAAAAATAGAATAAAAATTACATGTATGGGAAGTTCTCTTCTTGGGATAGTATACTGTTAATATAATTTGAAGAAGGCAAAGAAAAATGCATGATTTTGTTTGTAGCCGAACGTCCAGGGGCAAATGTTTTATTCATGTTCAGATCGAGTATATTTTTCTGAGATCCAGTCTCCCAGATATCATTTATAATCGTTATGGATAAGTCTGGCTAAATTGACGAGATGGTGCAAATGTATATATAGTTTTTTTACGTTATACAACACTTTTTTCATTAATATCCTATAATTCATCCACTGTACAATTTTCGTTTGAACATTTGTCAAAACAGAATCTTAAATGAATGTAAACCCAAGGCAAACAAGGTAAATTACGATTAAAATTCCATGTATTAAATGTAGAGTTATATTTAGGAAGAGACTGAGTTGGATAACCTTCTATTCACTTCGATATTTGTACATGGAACGTTTGATCAGTAAAAAAATATAGAAAATCTGCTATTATAAAGCAAAGTTATTGGAAGTGATTTATTTCTTCTAAATTCTAAAGTGCCCTTCCTGCAGTGACGTCATTTAGAACTGTTCTACAGTCCTGACTGATGTAGTCAGTTCTGCTGACAATTCTACGGTTAGAAGTGATTTGGACAGTTCTACCTAGAACTGATTTAGACAGTTCTACCCTAGAACTGATCCTGACAGTTCTACCTAGAACTGATTTAGTGAGTTCCACCTAGAACTGATTCTGACAGTTCTACTTAGAACAGTTTTAGGGTAGAACTGTTCTAGGTAGAACTGTTCTAGGACAGGTTAGAACAGTTCTATGACAGAATATTCTGACAGTTCTAATGAGAGGTTAGAAGTGATCTCCACTGTACATTGTGTAGGCCAGTCTACCTAGAGATAGGTTTGTAATGTAAATGCTATGATTTTTTGAACTTCTGACATATCAAGTGTTTGTGTATGGGAAGTAGGAGGGGATCAGGGTAAGGATGCATTGAAGCATACTTGACATTGGAAAGAGAGAAAAATAAGCAACAGTCTACATGTACAATTATACTTGAAACAGTTTTAAATAGATTACATCAAATTATTAAAATTAACTGCAATTCTACAGATGAACATACTTTGATATCAGTTCTTTTTGCAGGACATTCACACTTACATGTATAGTACATGTTCACCTGTGGTTTCAATACTGTACTATCCATTCTTTTGATAACAAGCTAAAATTGTAAATCTAAATTATTTAATCAAGAAGTCCAGACAAAAACTAGATGTAGTATGAACATGTTGAACTGATGCTCACTAATTTATACCTTTACTATATATGTACTTTTACTTTCGAGTGAATGCAAACAACAAGTAAACAAACAACAGAAAGAAGATCACCAGCTTAGCTTAACAATACATGTACAGTAAAAAAAGTCAGTATGAACTTTCTGATTTTATTGCGAACCTATGATAGTTTTCCATAGATTCACCTATTAGTTACCTGTCGATTTAAACTGTTGCAAGATCTATTGTCCCATCTTTGTTAACAAATACAATAGCTACTGTTCTCTGTGAAGTTTATTCAACAGGACCTTTAAATTTCTTCCGAGAGAAATCTATCATTCATTAATTAATTTACCGGACCAAAAAATTGAACTGTCAATGATGAAAACACATGTACAAATAAGGAATTACAAAACTGCATTTGATGTCGTATTTATTCAATATCAATAACACATTTTTAATTTGTTTGATATAAACACTGATTTAAAAATTAAAAGTTGATTTCTGATCAAATTTCAATATTTTACCTATTAAAATTTGCTTTTTTAGTGTGTTCTCAAATACATATTTGAAAATGATAATGTTTAAATTAAGATCTTCATAAATGTATTCTTTATAACTGAACAACCACAAAACAACATGCATATTCTTTGGAACAGTAGTAAAAAATATTCCAAAATAAACTTTTGATAATTGAATCACTGTTTATAATGTACAGATTGAAAATATATTATTGATATTGAATATATACTGTATCATATGCAGTTTATACATGTATTTCAATCAATAAAGAGGATATTATTTTGGTTAGGTAAATTATTCAATGAGTGATAGCACAGTGTAGATACTATTCTGTACGCTATCCGGAAGTCTCGATTTTCGAAGCGAGGATTTCCAACTAGCTAACAGAACGGTTTTCCTTACGATGCTTTTTCTCATCATTTGTTTACTCCTATATCTATAACGTGCTTTGAATATCTTCAATGTATGTGTAGCATCATAAATATAAGTAACTGTAACAAAAAAATGCATTAGAATATAAAATATACGTGTGCATCACACCAACTTCATAGAAAAAAGTGAAATCGATGGACTTTTTTGCTCTCGTAGTACAAAGCAAATAATCTTTTATTGCAAATATTTGCATCAGTTTACAGTTAAATATATACTGTTTAAATATTCTTATCGTATTTAAATAGAATGTTCGTATTTCTCATACAAAAATATGTTTTCCTTGAGGATCCCAAAATAAATTACCGTACGATCAGTCTAAAACTGACTGTATTCTAGAAGCGATTTCAGATTTTTTGTCTTTATGACCAGTCGTGATTTTGAAGGAAAAAAACAACTGCAATTTGAAGGTATATACGTGTCTATGTGATATTATGAATTGTTCATGGAACTATAACGTGTAATTTCTTTCATCAGACAATACAAATATATTTCAGATGATTTTTGTAGACGGCAAAATAATTATGATTTTGTTCCGTCAGTCTTATTTTAAATCAAATGCTTGAAAAGCAATACATGATTCGCTTGTGGACTTTGTATTAGTTTGTCGTTGCAGTTATCTGTTTAAGCTATTACATTTTTTAAGGCTATTTACACCGTCTGTCGTTGACCAATTGATGATAACATAAATCAAGCTGGTCTCTTTTAAAATTACAAAAAATAGATACAGAAAGCTTTGTTTAAAAACTTGAGGTATTGAGGAAAGAATTAACGAAATTGTCTCCCGCGACTTTTGTTTTGGAAAAAAATAAACCACCAAAAAAACTAAATTATAAGGGCACAGGGGCATCATTTAATAAAGAATCTGAGAAAGTTTTATTAGTATATGGTAAGTTTTTGAAAGTTGTGTATAGTAAATGGGTACCACCCAATAAGGTAGTGGAAAAGTCCTTATCATGGAAATAGAAAACTGCTGAGTTTTCGAAAAATCAAAATAAGAGGTGCACAATTGAATTAAATGATAAGGAATCTAAAATTGATTCATTAAGTTATGACAAGTGTCTGAAGGAAGTTGTGGATATAAAATAGGTACGCCCAATATAAGGCTGTGACAAAGCATAGAAACATCAAAAATATTTTTACCAAAAAATCGAAATAGAAGTTCCATAATACATTAATTGATTAATAATTGAGCAATTTTAGAAAACTTTAATAATTGGTTTTGGAGGTGTTGGGAATACCTGATGGATGCCCCCATATAATGCAATGTTCAAGTCCGTATCTTATATAAAGAAATTTCATAACAGATTTTTAATAAAATTCGAAATACATTCCTTTTTTTATATAAATAAGGCCGTCAATTTTCTCGTTTGAATTGTTTTACATTGTCATTTGGTTTTTTTTATAGCTGACTTTGTGGTATTGGCTTTGCTCATTGTTGAAGGCCTTATGGTGACCTTTATTTGTTAATGTCTGTGTCATTTTGGTCTCTTGTGGACGGTTGTCTCATTGGCAATCATGCCGCATCTTCTTTTTTTATATTATCATTTATGATACGGAATCCGAGAAAAATTAATTAATAGTTATACCAGTGACGGATCCAAAAAAAATGGGATCCGGCGGTTTGAAACCCTTTTTTTACTATCAATGCATTTGTATGGGAACATATATTTGGAATACTCTTTTCTCCTGGATTGGACCCCCTCTCCATTTAAAAATGTCTGGAAACCTCAATGTATATTAAGTGGTTTATGAGGAGATGCGCTTACAAAACCGGCGAAACATATTGTACCGGTCCAACGGACGGACAGAAAGACGGACTTCATTATCACTATAAACCCCCGCTTTACAAAGTGGTGTACAATTGAGTGTGAAAGAGACAGATCTACATCCAAAACAAAGTGAAGGAACTGTGATCAATTATAGGCTACAGTACGGCCTCGAATGTTTGTAAATACATGCATTTTTATATAACAATTAAATCTGTGTGTTTGTACAATTTTAAGTATAACGGAGGACATTTCTGAAACTTATATAAACAACAAACCTTCCTCTTATTTTAGCAACATTCAAACATCCTTATACTTAGTGTAGTAAGTCGAGTACACCCTATCAAGCTAAAACATGATTGATTTAAGTTTTCAGGATGTGAATTTATTGAAATACATTTGTGTTATTTAGAAAAATGCCATCTTCTAATGTATCGTAAATAACTTGAAATCATCACTTGAATACAGTGAAATAAAGACTGATCATACAGTTTCAAAATATACAAGCGAGACTGATCTTACAGTGAGAAATTCAAACAAGTGTAATTTTCTTATTTCTGGCTTCAAAGATCTGGCTGAAACTTTTACTACCACATAAAATATAGTTCATTTAGTTAATTAAGTCTAGTTTTTACGTTAATTTGTACACTAAGGGGGTAAAAAGATTGTTTTTAGGTTCACCGACTGATTTTCCTTAGTGATGCACTTGAAAATCTCTTGATTAAGGCAAATATACGAATAATGAATGTGCTGAATTTAATTTTAATCCATTTGTGAATATCGATGTCAGCTGAATTAATCATTAAGCAATGCACAGATGAACATCTTACCGTTTAATTCAGTATATCCAACAAAATTAAAATGTGATCCAAAAAGTTCTCGCTTCGAAAATCGCGACTTCCGGATAGCGTACAGAATAGTATCTACACTGTGGATAGATTTCTCCTAGAAGAAATTAAAAGGTCCCAAATGAATAAACTACACAGAGAACAATAGCTATTGTATTGATTCAATGGGACAGGTAAGCTTACAAAAGTTTAAATACCTTGGTCAAGAGCAGACGACTCTGTGGTAAACTTCCATTTGGTTCGCAATAATTGATCTATTCTGCTGTATACAGTTAAAAACAATTATTTCAGGCCACTGTTTCAGGCATTAATTACCGTCAGATGTTTATTAGATCTTATTTTGGTGTTTTAAGTTAATAGGCAAAAATGTTAAAATACACCTTTTTGATATAGGAAAGATTAAACTCATGATCGAACATAACATGTTGTCATTTGTGTTATAATCCGTACGTCAGGCATTTAACAAAAGAACAACCTTTCAATGTATCTTGCCAATGTGTGAATACATTTTTTGTGTGTTTTTGTTAGATGTCTTTCTTCTTTGTATAGATCTGATGAGTTAAGCCCTTTTCACATCAGTATAAATGTACCAGGTTATGTATGTGCCTGTCCCAAGTCAGGAGCCTGTAATTCAGTGGTTGTCGTTTGTTTATGTGTTACATATTTGTTTTTCGTTATTTTTTTCATATAAATAAGGCCGTTAGTTTTCTCGTTTGAATTGTTTTACATTGTTATTTCAGGGCCTTTCATAGCTGACTATGTGGTATAGGTTTTGCTCATTGTTGAAGGCCGTACGGTGACCTATAGTTGTAAATTTCTGTGTCAAAATGGACGGTTGTCTCATTGGTAATCATACCACATCTTCTCTTTTAAATATATAGGTGGGTTTGGCACCACAAACTGCTAACTATATAGTCCAGTTCCCATCACATCCTGTATATTAGTAAGTGCCTGTCCCATGTCAGGAGCATGTAATTCAGTGGTGCAGGTTTTCTTTTGTTGTTGTGTATCATATTTTGTATATAATGTAAATTAGTCTGTTAGTATTCTTGTTTGAATTGTTTTACAAATTTTTCATTTTCATTTAGGGTCTTTTATATAGCTGACTACTGTAAATTCAGAAATTATTGCGAGGTTTTTATTATTGCTAAAAACGCGACAGTTTTAAACGCAATAATTTAAACACACATTTTTAAATATTTTATATGAATTTAACAGGATTTTTCTCAAATTCGACAAAAAATAAAATTGCATTTAAGATAAAATGGCAATAATAAATGCAAACAATAATTTCAGAATTTACAGTATATGGTATAATGTATGGGCTATGCTCAATGTTAAAGAATGTATGATGACCTATAGTTGGTAACTTTGATGTCATTTGATCTCTGATGGAGTTTGCCTACTGCCTCCTTGATTAAAAATTGCATCATAGGCGGATCCGAGGGGGGGGAGGGGGGCAAATGTTGGACTTGCTATTTTTGTCCAAGGTTAAACAATATATTTTGTTTTATAATTTTCAACTCATGAACTATACAAACATTTTTAACACTATCTCCTCGTAATATTCAATGAAAAGCTCACCAGTACTTATCTTCACATGTTTGTCAATATGACCAATCAAATCAAAGTTTTACTTACTAAATTTGCCGTGAAATATTCTAAAACATTATAGGTTGCCACATATTGAGCATGAAGTTCCTGATGAAGTTCCTAACTGTTTATCATTCACAGTACCTGAATTCACTCATATATTTTGGACACAGGCACCCGTCTAAAAACAAATAATTCTGAGACGAGTGCCTTTGCCGGATTTTGGAGGTTCGTGTTGCACATAGAGGCGGATTTAGAGCACTCTGCCCCTCCCCTTTGTTGTGGGCAAAATTTGATTGATTATTTACGGTATCACTGAAGCATGACTAGAGAGTCCCCTTTTTAGCAGTCAGTGGGCCCCTTATGGAAATTTCTGGATCCGTCATGATCACTGGCACAATTTTAGTTTTTATGTAATGGTTAGTCCAACGGTTACTGCCGTTTTTATCTTCGTTCTTTTGACTTTTCTCAATTTATTAGATGTATGGTTGCTATAAACTACTACTTTATACTTTGGTATCCTGTTTTGATTTCACGGTTAACAACAAACCGACAGCTAAAGACTATGTACTGTAATTTGTTTTTTATCTTGCCATTAAAAAGTTTTATTTTCACCTGCAGGCCGGAGAAATCTGTCCAAAATTTCATAACAAGACTGTTTATGTATCAAAGCTTAAAAATGTTATCACTGTTGATCCAATATACAAATCCGTGGTTGATCTATTCTTAAACAACTCAGTTCTTTAGTACCCTCACAATGGAATGCGGCAACATTTATATTTACGTTCCCCTTAAGTTGTAAATCGGTAAAAACAAAATAGAGGTCAGGTTATTATGCCCTTTGCTTTTATCCAAAACCAAAGATGAAGAAATGTATAATAAAGTTATATAGTATATTATTCTATACATTGCACTGGCGGGTCTAGAAATTTGCATAAGTGGGGGCCCACTGACTGCCTTCAACACAGCTTGACCTCCAAAACTGTGTCTCAGATTTCCAAAAACATCAATAGAACAAATTTTATACCAAATTAAATTTAGTGATCTCTTGTGAATTGATGTTGCAAACTTCATTGAAGATTTATGAGAGAACGAAATACAATATGAAAAATCTGAGACACCGTTTTGGAGGTCAAACTGTGTTGTACAAGATTCTATAAAATATTTTGGAATGCTATGAAAATCAAAGAAGCTAAATTAATTCAAGTGTGGACATCACAATATAGCAACTAATTACATAACAATTAATTATGTAATAACTATGTCATAATGAAATTATCATAATTTGAAAGATTAAATCTTCTACTTTCTTTTGGTACCTCATTTATTAAATTTAAAGAAGGATGAGAGGAATTACATCAGTTTAAAGGTGCATGAATGGGGATGAAAAATCTTTGTATTGTGCTACCTTAAACACGATAGTAGTGTTTCTTTCCCCTAAACAGTATGATCCGCATTGAACAACAATCTCAAACACTCTGAAACTTTTCAAGTACTTTCTATATGCTCATGTGTATTTTCTTGTGAGCATAGTGTTGTACTTGGACAGATAATCAGAATGATCAACAATCATGTATTGGCAATGTTAATTGGTCACGTTTGTTTGAACAACCAAACCAGGTAATTTTTAATTTAGCCTCACATGTACAATGTTAATGTATATACATTCAGTCATTTTTATAACACAATACAAATAAGAAAATTCTAAATAAGATATGCAAATCTATAATTAAGTGCCATAACTTACTGTATGAAGACCTAGCACCTGTTTGATCTGAGACTACTATTACATATATAATTATATGTGTTTATAGTATTCTGAGATTTGGTTTAAGAATTATAAGGATTAAAGGAGGTTGTTGATGTGTAAACCGGGGCTCTTACTCACAAACATTACCAAAGGACGTTTATTCAGTGAGTTAATTGTCCTGGTTTACACATCAATAACCTAAGTCTAGGAAAATGTGTTTAATCCTAGAATCATTGAGATATTACACTGATGAAGCAATATTAATCCTTCAAATTAATCTAGGTATCTAGGAATTTGAAATCAAAGATGTATACACACATATATATGTACAAATTCCACCCTTATGACTCTACAAGAGACAAATATAAAACTTGTTGTAGTTGTATCTAATCCACTATCAAGGGAGATAAGTTATGCCAAATAAAAAGATAAGTATTAATCATTTGATGATTTTTTTGTGCCCTTTTATGGAAAATCTTCAGACAAAGGTGAACAGCTTTAATGATTAAATTCTTCAAATAGAAAATGGAATAAATATTGGAATACGTAAAATTCAGGTGAATTTGTATCTCATACATGTATGTTACAAAAATTGAACTCAGGAATGTTAAATTTCTCATACATGTATGTTACAAAAATTGAACTCAGGAATGTTAAATTTCTCTAATGAATTCCATGTTTTAATTCAGATCAAATTAAATATAACTTTTTCACATGAACTTTGTCATTGTGAATTGTTCACATGAATTTAATGTGAACTATTCACATGAATTTCACTGAAAATAGATTGTTTTAAAGTAAATTAGGATTTTCAATGGAATACATGTATTGCAAGGTATAAGATGTTTTACAATTTTTATTTTTTTATTTTTTTTCATATGAATTTCATGTGAATAATTTAATATAAAAATCATGTGAAAAATTTAACTTCATGTCAACAAAATTTGCCTGTGTAATTTACACATGCGTTACACATGCACATATCGGATGCGTCACATGCTTTATCCAACACATGCGTGAAACAGGTGTATTTCTGACACATGTGATTCACATGCCTGTGGTTACCCATGTGAACGCATGTGTACCACGCATGATACCCATGCGTGGCAAGAAACATGTGTATTACGCATGAAACACACTTGTGACACATGCGTTTTTAGGTACATGCGTGACACATGTGTGGCATTTTTGCCCTAGTATGCCAATAAAATACTAAATCTCTCGGATGTATTTCAGTTGATTTTAGTCTCAGATACATGATTTTTTATTATCGATTGTCTTTAACATTCAACTAGCTTTCAGTAATTGCGAGTACTCGTAAATTGTACTTTCGTGTTAGTTTGACTTGTGGATACAATTTGTTATAATTTTTTTATGTTCACTTATTTAGTGTTATATCTCGTCTCTCTACTTTTAAAATATATATGTGTACCAATTTTGATAAGTGTTGTGTATGCATGTCTATAAATTTTCACTTTTCTGTATACCTAACACACTATTTTCATTTACCTTATTCCATTTGGCGGCATTTTGTTCAAGGTTATGGCTGCCTTATTTCATTAATTTTGTATTTACATTGTGTCATAGATAATATTTATTCGTTCAGTGTATTAACTTGTTTGTGCTAATATGTCTTTTGATTTAGTAAAGTGGTTTCAATTGTGTGTCTTTCTATGTTGTGATGTTACACTATTGTCTCGGGTAAGTGTGACGGATGATTCATACTAAAACTATTAAACCCGCTGAATCTGTTTGCACTTGTTCTATGTCAGGAACCTGATGTTCAGTGGTAGTCGTTGATGTTGTTTATAAGTGTTTGTCGTTTCTGATTTTTTTTTGATAAAAATTTGACATTTGCTTTTCCCGTTTGAATGGTTTAACACTAGTCATTTTAGGGCCCTTCGTAGCTTGCTGTTACAATGCAGGTGTGATCCGAGGCTCCGTGTTGGAAACCGTACATTGACTTATAATAGTTTACGTTTACATTTTTTGAGAGTTGTCTCATTGGCACTCATACCACATCTTCTTATGCATAATTATTATGTCTGTTTGTTTTGTTCACACATCGTTTTCAATATACATTTTAATGTTGTTGCTATCCATTCATTTGGTGTGTTTCAGCTTTTGATTTTGACATTTAATTATGTACTTTCCTCGGAATTCGGTACTTTTGTTATTTTACTTTTAAGATATTTGGCAAATGATATCCCACTGTTTATAAGAATTTGAAACCGACACCATTTCACTGAACGCTTTTATTTGTAACCTTTATCTGGTTTTTTTTATGTCAAGAACTCCTTCGTCACCGTAAAAGAAACCTACCGGTCTATTTAATTACAATGTTCGTTATATCTCCATGATGTTGAGATTGGTTTTGACCTACGACATCAAGAAATTCCAAGCGAGGTTTATTTCCCCTAATGCATTTGATATAAGGTTATGGATTTGTAATTGGTTTAAAGTAAATCACTTAATTAATATCCAAAACGGACAGTCCCTGCTCAAATGGCAAAATCAAAAGCAGTTCAAACACATCAAATTAATGGATAACAACTGTCTTATTCCTGACTTAGCGAACCCATTTTAAACCATTAGTGACGGAGACCTAAGGTATTCTGATTTGAGGTCATAATCCATCAAAAAGAAATGAAATCAAGTTCATGTTAAAATTTTTATTTTTGGCTTAATTTATTATAAAAAACTGTAGTAACAAATTATGTTCACTTAATTGTAAGTTACGACATGTCATAACACATACATTTTTGTTTAAAGAGTACATGAAATTGTGCAATGATAGTTTGTTACATTTGTAACATGTTTAAATTTATTCATTGTATGGAATGACTGTTAAGGGTACATATCTGTCTGGGAATGTTCGTCTGATCAGAAAAACTGATTTACATGCAACCTTGATAATGTTAAGTCTGATACACATTAAGATAAATGATACATGATATTTTAATAAAAAGATGACTATGTTTTATTTACATATATACTATCCAATAGTTGTACTATCCAATGATAACATTGTTGGTGAATCTACAGGGCCACAAAACCCCAAATCGCATCTTGTCCTTTAATAAGAATCCAAGATTAGGTCAATTTTAATTTTATTATTTAAAATTTGATTTCTTTACTTGTGTTTTCTTATGGCTCATTGATTCCTTAATTCAGCCATATCTCACCATATCTCATATTCCATTGGTTAAAAATTTACTGTTCATATAATGTGAAAATCATGTGAAGATTATCGGGTTTTAATACTAACTTAATGCATTTGTTTTATATATTTGGTTTAAGTGCTCTTGGTATCGTCACTGAATCGTTTATCCAAGTGCTACTCAGTGCATGCTTATTTCTAATAAAACATTTGCCTTGTGTAAGTGACTTTTGATCAATTTCTGTTCCTATTTGATATTATATAATTTATTTCTTATAGACAGAATACTGCAATTAGAAGTTGAGCAGAATGAGGTCATTCCAAGAAACATTAAAGGTAAATTGATAGTTCATGTTTCATCGGATAATATCACAAACACAATGCAAAGTCCGTGCAATCGTTGTATAGCTTTTCACTCCTTAAATTATTTGTCATATGTTGGAATCGGATGTTACTTTTCTAGTTTGAAACAAAAGTTAGAAACTAGTATTACATTATTAAAGTTTTCCAAAAGTTAATTAGTCTAAAATTATATTATCATTGTTATTCATAGTTATAATATGTGAAGTATTCCGGCCTCATTCGTCTTCTCATCTAAACGTTGAATATCAAATTGTAACATTTTGTGACAGTAGACGTTGGATAGACGGAGTATAAAAGTCATGATAAGTGTAATTTTCTGGGCCTCTGTTTTGGCATGTTGCATTAACATTCTTTTGGTATCGACAATTTATCTATTAATAGAATTGGCGTTGACAGGGTTTATGAACTCTTTTTTCTGTTAATCTATCTATTCGGTTCCAGTGCTTACACATTTTTCAATCGTTAATGAGTGATTTAACTTACATTAATAAAATTCAAAAATAAGAAAAGCAATGCATGAGGTTGTTAAGTTTTATATATGCCTTTTATTGCTTCTTTGTTAAATATGTGTTTGTATTACTGTGATTTAGATACTTGTGGTACTTGTACATCCTGTCATTATGTTAATGTTGATGATAATTCTCGTATTCTTGTTTTACATGTTTGCTAATGTGCTTTGTCTTTATGCGTTTTGGTGTTACTTTGATACATATAGCGTGGTTCTGTACTTATACATCCAGTTATTGGGCTTTTGTATAGCATGTGTGTATGCTTGTCTTTTATTTTTGTTATGTGCTTTGTCTGTATGCCTTTTTACGTTTCTTAGATACATATATGATGAGGCTCTCTACATCCCGTCATTGTGTTATTGTACTATGGTAAATTTGTGTATTCTTGTCTTTAATTTTATTTTTGCTAATATGCTTGGTCTATATGCATTTTTGGTGGCATCGTTGTCAATATAGTGTAATTTTATTAGACTGCCATACAAGTGAGAGGTTTAACTAGCTTTAAAACCAGGTTCAATCTACAATTTTTTACATAAGAAAATGTCTGCACCAATTCAGGAATATGACAGTTGTAGTCTAATCGTTTGATAAGTTTGTGCTATTGATTTTGTCATTTGATAAGGGACTTCCGTTTTAATTTTCCTCGGATTGCAGTATTTTTTGTGATTTGACTTTTTATATTCAAACAATTGTCAACAAAGTATTTGTGACTTTTTGTCATATCAAATGTATGACTTTCTGTCCTGTAACTTTTTGTACGCTCACCACACTCGCAGAGAAAAGCTGCCGAAACTTCCAATGCCAATTTTTAGATAGAAATATAAGTACCAAAGTTATTCTTAATATATCTTTAATTTAACAAATATATCTAGTGAATATTCTGTTTTCTGGTCTGGGCGTCCATTCGTTCGTCCGTTCGTTCGTCCGTTGATGCCGCTTTAGATGAAATTTTATGGTCAAGGTAGTTTTTGATGAAATTGAAGTTCAATCAACTGAAAACTGAGTACACATGTTCCCTATAATAAAATATATATATTACTAAATGAATAGAGTTGAATTGGGTGTCGCGTTTTCTTCTTTAACATGAATATTGTTTTATACCACAAAGGGGTACATAATGACCAGCATAGTTTATTATGTGTTCATTTCAAGATCTTTTTGAGGAATTTGGGGGTTAAATCGGAAAAAAAGCCAGTTCGGCTCTGAAATTTACCTGCCGTCATCATTTTCGTCATTGCACGTCTGCCCGGCAAAATTTTATATCGTAGCAAATACGGTAAATATTGACCTTAAACTGAAACAATGTGTGATACACATTCCCCTAACGCTTTGACAACATGTTTCTCCACGTGAAGAGCTTTTCCGTCCGGAGAACTGCATCAATTAAACATGAAAAGAAAGGATATTATTTCAGATGTTGGTTAAACATGGGTATCGAAGTGCGGCTGGAATGTACTCCAACCCATTCATATATTAATGCATAAATTGTTTAACCTACTCATATATGGGGGTGGCTCTGAGCACGGAAACACCAGAAATCCGGTCTGGATCAGGGATTTAATGTTAGAGGTTGCAAAAAATATTGTTCTGCGAAGGGGAGCAAGTTGCAAAACATTTTTTGGTAAATTAGCAAATATTCACGTGCCGTCATCATTTCCGCTTCGTCTGCAAGTATTATGGTATACTCAGCAAAATTAATGCCCTAAAGGGTTTGGGATTATTTCGGTTTTCGGTTAAAAATAGGTACAGAAGTGCGGCTGAAATGTGACCCCCTGCCTCATATATTAATGCATTACACGTCAAGGCTTTTTCTTCCGTGGAACTGCATCAATTTCACATGAAAAGGGTGGGGGATTACTTCAAATTATGAACGTGATAAACATGTTGATCATGAGCCGATTCCGAAACCGAAACCAAAATAGTAGTAAGGTAAAGGGTAAATGTTTATAATGTTTTATTAACTCACCTTTTAACTCCATCATTTTGTTTGAAAATTGAAAACACTAGACGGAGTATTACTTCAATTCATCAATTCACATGAATCTATAAAAAGAAGTTAAATTCAATGAGTATTAAATACGTTAAAACAAGTAATATATGATTAAGATGTGGATACAAATTTATTTATAATGTACATTTATAATTAAGCAAGTTTCGTCGAAGGGAAATAACAGTACATAGTTCTACAATATGTGCAATAATACTTTCGAGCCCGACAACTACCTGATTAAAAATGCATATCCATATCAAGGAAATGATATGTATCAGCAATGTATTAGACATGAATTCAACTTCTTCGAAATTACCGGTGAAACAGAAGATAGTGTTAATGAAGTATATTTGATCAACATGAGAGCGGTAAGAAAAATTAGACAGAGGAATACATAAACTTTGATTTGGTTAAGATGTTACCATACATTTGAACAAATGGCTATGAGGTTTAAAAAAAGTGAAACATTAGCTAATAAAGCTATCCATGTAATTCAGCCAATTCGCTATCAAACTTACAGATCGTTGATAACCAGGCCTTCAGCTGAAGAATGGGCATCTATTAAGGGTGATTGGCCAGAATTGGAAGAAACAGTTCGAAAATATTAATGACTCTCTCATTGAAAAAAAAACACCCAACCGAAACCCAGGCATTGTTTTATAGTGGAAATCTTCATACACTGTACTTTCTTCATACGCAAGTTATAATAGACACAGGTAAGAAAACAGGATACATCAGATCTGCTTTCCTAGGTCATAACAATGACGCGATGACTTACAGATGGATCAATGCGATTGACTCACACGAGATATTCCCGTTTCCTTCTGATTGTTACCTACTTGGCTGTACCATATATCCACCTGAACATCCTATTGCAACACCATATACTGTAACACAGCTACGCAACCAAAATGTAATAATCTCCGACCACAGCAAATTTGTAAGAAAACAGATTCGTGCAAAAAGAAAAATTTATGAAAAAATAGGTTAATTTTATAGATATAGTCGTAACCATCTTGCACCTACAGAGAAATATCTTCAGCTCTTTCCCTACGACAAAACCTGCTTCATGATAAAGGTTCATAATTTATAAATTGTATCACCAACTTACATTGTATCATACTTCATTAGTGTATTTAATAATGACTGAATTTTACTTTGCTTTTTTGATAGACTCATGTTAATTGATGAATTAAAGAAATACTCTGCTTTTTGTGTATTCAAATTTTAAACTGTATAATGGAGTATAAGAAAAAAACATTATAAGCATTTTGACTATTTTATTTATTGTGTCTGTTTATTTAACGCATCAATGTAAATATATCGGAAATTGATGAGACTGTCATTAAAGTGAGAGGGTTAGCGCTATAGAACCAGGTTTAATCCACCATTTTCTACATTTGAAAATGCATGTACCAAGTCAGGAATATGACAGTTCTTGTCCATTCGTTTTTGGTGCGTTTTGTTATTTGATTGTGCCATGTGATTATGGACTTTCCGAATTGATTTTCCTCTAAGTTCAGTATTTTTGTGATTTTACTTTTTAATTTTCCTCACTACTAATTTCGGTTTCGGTATCGGTGTCGGTTTTGGTTTTGCTATCGGCTTATGATGAATATGTCTATTAGTTAGGATAAGTACGCATAAGAACGGTCACACAAACTGGATATACATATGTATATATATATATATATACGTCTGAACCAGTGACAACTCTACAACAGATTTATCCATCGGATCACCAGCAGTGATTGTGATACATGGCTGTGTACATTCTGTATATATATTCTCGTCTAAACATCAACCCAACAATGAAAGATCTGGAAATTTGCTATCGCAAATTTTTGTGTCCTTCCCTCGCCGGGATTCGAACCCATGCTACTGATATCTCGTGACACCAAATCGCCTGCACTGTATCCGACGTGCTAGACCACACGACCACCTAACCTACATCGGACACAAAATACCCAGGAGTCAAATAATATGATCGATAGTAATTATGATTTTGATGATAAAAGTCAAAGTTGAGATAATAAAAGGTTTTTACAGAACTGAAAAAGGTACGAGCATCACATGGATAACACAGTAAAAAAATTCAAAGAAACTTCGTCATGAAAGACAGTACAGGAATTTGTAATTGAGACAACACATTGCCAGTGATGTAGAAGAGTTTCTGTGTATAGTTGATAATTCAAGATGCATGTCAGGCAAAGCTGATGCTGTTGAGAATTGGAAACTCAAAAAGCAGAGACGTATAATAAATTATTATTTACATAATATTCTTATTAAGTTTGGTGCTGAACACACCTACCGGATTTCACTTGCAACTTTGGCACGTTATAGACCAAAGTATATTTCACTTATGCATCTAGAAATACGTGTATTTTACGGAAGCACCAATACTTTGCATTGAAACTTCGATGCATGGAACAAATGAGTGTCACAACCTGTACTAATCTAGACCAGTCCGTAACTATGCATAGAGATAATGGCGTACAAGAAGATTTAGAAAAGCTAACATCAGAAAATTCCAAATACAGTGGAAAGAGATAAACACGAAGGATGGAAAAGAGAAAATTAAAATAGTCAATATAGAATAAGGAAAAAACGACTTCAAAGTTGATATGGTGAAGCAATTTAAAGGCTTCACGTGCTATATAGAACGCAGTTTACTGCAGTTCGAGACATGAAAAAAGCAACTACCAACCAACCACACACTTTATTATTCTTGTCGTACCGTAGAAGAGATATAGTTGTCATACTGGAATGGTTTGATGGTAACATTGCACACCTGTATTACATATTTTCGTTCAACTGATGGTCTATTTTTGTAAAGTGTATGTTTCCAATGTTATTCAACATAATGCAATCATTGTTTATGCCATATTTAAAGAGCTGATCCATCACATAAAGGATGGCAATCCTGAGCTTATTAATCGTCATTTTTGGACAGATTAACCTACCTCTCAAAACTGGAATAAATCTATTTTTTTATTTGATAAGTGCCAGCGAAACCGAATACAGCATCAAGGAATCATGGCATTATTTTGAATGTAATCACGGAAAAGGACCATGTGACGGCTTAGGTGGGCACACCAAAGTATAATGCAGATAATACCGTCAAACACCTTTCAAGACGGACACGATTTTATGGCATGGGCATCAAGTGAGTCTTGTAGTCAAATTAACTAAAGATACATATCAACAGAGGAATTTCTTAACAGAAAAAACATTGGAGCAGAGGGTATGTTCCTGCTAAAAAATGGTAGGTCGACAAATTGGAAGTTTAAATAATCACATTTGTCATAGATAATAGCTTGAAGTTTTCCATTTGTGCAAATAATCAAGGAAAAGATGAAGACCGTCTACTTATCCGTTAAAATTCCATTATATATATATATATAATCAACACATGGAAAAAGTTCGAGAATATAATTAAAGAAATCAAACCAGTGGTAGATACAATACGACTTCATGCTTTTGCTGCTATTGTTGATGAACGAATCCTAACGAAGGATACTTTTCTTAGAAATGTTTAGATATTTGTCAAACGTATATAAATGTGGCATACATTTGGTATTATTAAGCACATAGTTTTGTCAAAATAAAAAAAAAAACTTTAGCAAGCCGCCATATTACATTTTCAGTGTGGGTTTATAACAAGTATTTTTATTATAAGTAATATATGTTGATTTAAATATTTTATTGCGGCAATCTTGGACAAAACCAATGTTTAATTTTCAAAGTGAGTCCATTGCTTATATTGTTTAAAACTCCACGAACTACTACCATACTAAATTGTGTGCTTTTATCATCAAACCAACAAGATTGTCACCAATCTGTTAACAAAGTGATAAACAAAATTAATAGAATACAAAAATGGCCATAGCGCAATAGCACAACGACAGGACCTATAAATACCAAGTATTACTTAAAAAGTACTAATCTGTCAAGGTATAATATATACGAAGACAAATAAAAAGAACACTAAAACATGTAGTTAAGATGGTAGACAACTTCAGAACTTAGAATCTATACTTCCCGACTATCATGCATAATTTATTTAGTTGATACAAAATATGTATCAACAAGGTCTTTATATAGTGGAGCGGCGAATGTTAAAAAAGTCGCTTAATGAACGATTTTAAATAACCTAAATACCTCATTGGATTTTAATGGCTTAAAATGTCTATCGATTATTCAACTTCAGAAAAATGTTTGTCGTAAAAATCAAATGTTGTACAAATGACTTTAACAATAGCATTAACTGACGTTACCAAACTTGCATCGAATACCCCACTGCTATTTCAGTACTCATATTTCATTACAAACCCGTTCTAAAAAAATGTGAACGAAATTGCAAAATACAGTTATTCTTGAACTTCATACAATATAAGAGTATTTTCAAATAGTCCTATATAGAATGCACAATGCATCTGAAGATGGTTGAAAATAACCCTGAAAAATCATCGTGTTTCACCTAGCATTATCTGCACGTGCAGTATAAGTGTTTTTTTCAAAGGCACAACAGTAAAGCCTTATTTTACTAATTACTTATTGATCTCTTATAAGATAAATATTTGGCTAAACATTTGCTTTTTATCCAGCTTTCAAGTCCGAATATTTGTCACAAATTTACCGACATTGTTGTGGTTTTTAGTAATAGTCCCATATTCGGCAATTTTTCGAAGGTCGATTGTAGTAACTTTCAAGCATATTTCTTGTTCATTTTTGTAATTTCCGAAGCCTTGTGATTAATTTATGTTGTTTAGTATTGTTGTTTATTCATTTTTATTGAATTAAACAGGAAAAGAAAATATCATTGCATGGTTGGTTTGGTTTTAAGGTGTGTTTGATTTGTTTTTTTATTTAATCAAATGGACTATTTATCAGTCTCATTAAAACTAGTCTCGCCAGATGCCAAAAAAGGAGAGTGGAAGTTGATGTTGACAATTGCATTATCTGCGACTTAAGGAATAACAGTACTGTAGTTGAAGAGTTGCCACCGTCAATTGTAGATTTGACGGTCGCAAATGCAGTTTTACTGGCGACGCGTAGCGGAGACAGTAAAACGGAGATTTGCGACCGTCAAATCAAAATTGACGGTGGCAACTCTTCAACTACAGTACTGTTATTCCGATTTTAATGCATTTCAAAAAGAAATAATACGATAAAACTTGAAAAAATGTCTTAATTTGACATATAAAAAAAATTTCGCGAAACTTCATGAATGATTATGGCGCAAAGACGTCATGGGTAAACGTGACGTCATACAAATGAAAACTTACAAACTGGAGGTTATTACGTTACCTGTACGCTTCAAATTCAGATAAAATAACTTTAAAACGGCGAATTCGAGGTAGGTGTTGTTTTATTTTGGATTATACAGTAGTAATCGAACATTTGTTGATTCAATCATTTCAAAATGGTTGCCCCTCCTTAGTTACGCCTGGTCAACTGTGGATTTGACGGAACTTTTTAGCCAATGAAAAAAATTGTTACATACAATTTGCATTAGAATCTGTTGTTGATGACATTTTAATTACAGCAACGGAACCTGGAATAAAAATACTGATTAATACTGCAGCGAAGAGACGTGATGATTTGTTCAGTAATTTGAATGAATTCTGCAATGAAACGTCAAGTGAATTACCCGTATGAAGGTACCATAGGTCATGTTATAAAAGCTACACAAGTAAACAGAAATTAAAATCAGTAGCATGTTCTTCAGCTGAAAAGGAAACTTCAGATATAAATACCAATTTATCTTATTATTTGGTGCCTGGAAACAATGATCACCCTCTCAATACATCAAAGTGTATTATTTGCAGCAAAATGTCACATAAAAGGGTGTAATCATTACAAACCACTTCATCTGCTTAAAGATGCTGCTGTTAGAGCATGTGACGCTGAAATGATTAATCGAATAGAGCAGGAGAATTTGCGCAATAACGCAGTGAATCACGCAGCATGTCTGACCACATACTTGTCATCTAGACCTTAATCAACTGAGAAATCAGCGTATGATTTGGCAATTGAATGAGTGGTTGAACCTATAGACAGAGACCTTATTCGTGACAAAAAGTCTCTTCTATTGTCATCGCTTTTGAAAATGTACCAGTCATTTTTACCTGATAAAATAAGTAAGAACTACTGTAATTCCACTAAGCTTAAGGCTAAACTTCAGAAGCACTACAGAGATGCCATTGTATTTTTTGCTCAACAAGGACAAGGTAAATCTAGCATTGTATTAGCTAGTGATATTACTATTGGAGACGCTGTTAGGGCATCGAATAACATCAAAGCAGAATTAGAAATGCGTGGGATTAAAGACGACTTGAGTATATGTAGCTCCACCAAAACCAATGAACAAACCGAGATGCATGTACTTTATGCAGCCGCCTCAATATCAAGAAAAAAAAGCAAAATGTTTCTGCAAATGACGACTTATCGTTGGAAATGTCAGAAGCAATGTTGCCACCTTGTTTGGCTTCTTGACAAAATGTCTTTTGAAATATTTTCTGCAGTATCTATGGATATTTCGCATAACATTCGAAGAAAGTATGCTGCTCTCGCAGAGTGCCTAGTGTCAAATTGAAATATCATAATTACTCCATTTAGTCTTGGTCTTACAGTTCAGTTCAGTTGTATCATGAGTGCGGATCGAAGTCTTTCATTGAAAATTTAAATGCACATGGTTTCTGTGTCAAGTATGACGAGGTTCGGAGGTTTTGACTAGTGTATACGTAGCGATTGCTGAAATAATTAAAATACAAGGTGGTTGTTATTTGCCGTCCGGTATCGCTAACTATGGTTCCTTAATCGTAGAAGGTGTGGACAATATTGAAATTAATACCGAAACGATTGACGGTAAAACACATTTCACTCGATGGCGCATGCTATATTCCAAAATTCAGTTCTACATGGGACATTAGGATTTAGTACCCGACAACGGTTTCAACAGAAACAGGACAAATCATTAGTCTATAACGATAAAGTATCCTCGCTGATGCAGAGCTTACCTTTTACAAACCCCAAAATAAGGGGCGAACCGTTGCGACGTCAAAATGCACTTGAACTATCAAACACTTCAACAGATCCAATCGGTCAGACTCCAGATATGTTGTGGGTTATTCGTAGAATGATATGCATAGAGGGATCTGTCTTGCCATATGAATTGTCAAGTAATTGTACCGAACAACTTGTTCCATTTTGGTCTGGTTTCTTCAGCACACACCACTGGACAAAACAACAACTGTCCATACCAGTAAAAGTCTGTGAAAGACAAGTAATGACTGTCAAATCTGTCATATTTCGTTGCAACAGTTCATTTATGTCTGTCCCAACTTTGCTACGGGTTGTGAAAGTCAAAAAATGCTACCATCAGTCATTTCAGAACTGTTGCAGTGGTTTACGGTGTTGTCACAGTCAAAATCTATTTATTACAGTCTTTATAATAGTTGTGACAGTTGCATAATGTCCGTCCCAACCTTTTAATAGTTGGGACAGTTAAAATTTGTTTGTGTCAACTTTTTTATACAGTCATGTGCGTTTGACTTTAAATAATTCTTTTGATATCCTTACTTTTCATTTTTTATTTTTATTTTTATTTTAGTTTGACTATCCCTTTGGTATCTTCCGTCCCTCTTTTCAGACGTTGATGCAGTAAAAAAATGTTTGTCACAACGTTTTGAGAGTTGGGACAGTCGTGAAATGTTTGTTACAACTTTCAAAAGGTTGACACAGTCATTAAATGTTTATTACAACTTATAAAAGGTTGACACAGTCGTTAAATGTTTAAAACAAACACTTCATAGGTTGATACAGTCGGTAAATGTTTTTAATGCAAATATTTTAGCGTAACGGTAGTCGATCAGTGTAAAAAAAAAATCACGTCTCACCCGGCTCTCAAGATTTGATTTAGTTTTGAAATAGTCCATAAATATACTATTATCGTCTATTGTGCGATTGTAAACTGTTTTGCTGTTTATTCATTTATTTTGCGATCGTTGTTTGTCTTTTGTCGTTTTCCATTTATTGCCGTAGCATTGTCCGTTTATTTTTGACAGTCCTGTGCGTTTGACTTTAAATAATTCTTTTGATATCCTTACTTTTTATTTTATAATGTCTGTCGTTCATAACTTGTTTTAAAAACCAGAAGCTTTCGTTTAAAATGGAGTTTTAATATTATTGCAGAAAAATGAGAAGATGATAATGGATTTATTCAAATTTATACTTGAAAAAGTTTTGATAAATTCTGCGGAATAGAAAAATGTACCATGGGTGTACCTGAAATAAATTTAAAGATTATGACTAAGTTACCAATATTGTACAGCATAATAAAACATGCAGTTTTAATTCGAATTACACCCCGAGGGACATTTCCGATGATTAAAAAAATAATTAGTAAAATCTGTCAAATTTCATTAAAAACGGAAAACAATTCTTCACCGTAAACGATTTACCCTCTTTAATTTTTTGTCGGCAAAAAAAACCGGACCGTTTCACAAAAGGTCGTAAATCGTGAAAAAGGTCGTACGACCATCTTAACGATATGCGACCGTTTCACAAAGATTTACGATTTACGACTTACGAGAAGTATTGGTCGCAAATTCCCGACTGGGTCTAAGCAGTCGTAGATCGGTAAATTTGGCAAACGCGGGAATATTAATGGAAGTCGTAGACTTGCGTGAGGTTCAATTATCAATCTGACATTAAGATGCCATTCAATTCCAGCCCGTTTGCGGGTGTTAAAACCTTTTAGTATTTAATAATTTGAACTCCTGCCATTCTGTCACAATCACTGGTAAACAATTTATCTCCCTTGAAAGATTTTTAAAATAAGAAAGAAAACGGTAAACGGTCATGTATTACGATACGTGTTTTTCATCTTTGAAATTGAATGTCCATCCTGAGAGGTTTCATATTATATAGGCATTCTTATATACATGTATTGTACTTCATATAAAAAAAAAATGCTCAGTAGTGCAGTAGAAAGGTCCACATGGTCCAGACAATGAAATTTGAACATTTGATTTGGTATGTGAACAAATTATGATGAAAATACACAGAGATAAGAACACAACAATCATCCCTACTAAAAAAAATGTAGACCTCCTGTATTTGTTTATCTCACGAGGTCAACATCAGAAAATCGTTAAATTGGAAGATTTTGTTTATAAAATACACCTTTTGCATTTTTCTAGTACACACACAGAAACAAAATTGCAAGTATTTCAGGACAACAATGTCCATTGAATTAATTTCACATCCTGGTCACGATGTTACAAAAATTCTTTTTCCATCTTGTTTATGCTCACCCCGACCAGGAACATAAGTTATTAGAACTGACTGTTTTCAGTCCGACTGGGCAGATAAATTAACTTATATGTACTCCACTTTAACCTCCACGGCTCCTGTTTAAGTTTTATTGTTAAGTACAAAAAAGGGAAATACGCCTTATTCGTTGTAAAAGGTTTTAAGCTTTTAAAATATTACTTGTGATTTTTTTTTATATATTTTAGGCTTTTCCCTTAAACATGCTAAATTGTAACATATTTTGGAGAATTGCGTTTTAATGCCGATCTTTGATTGTTTCTTTAAAATTTATTCACAATTGTGATATGAAATTCGAGACGATTTAGAACTTGACCTGTCTAATGTTGAACACTACTATGATGTATTGCCCTCCAAGTGTGGTTTCGTGTTACATTACTGTCTGTCTTATTGACATTTACCCTATATGGTATCAACTCTGTTAATCTATGTTGCTCCCATAATATTTTGTTGTCCCTAGGTTCGTTTGTAAACACACTTTTTTTTATGTCGCTGAGTATTGTGCCCGGTCAGAGGCATGGGAGGGGACTAACTAGGTAATAAATATTCAAGAAAATAATTTAAGAACATAGATAAATAATATGAGAATGTTTTGTCGTGAGAAATATATATATAATTATCAATAACAAATCGAGAATACCGAAAATTTGTGTTAACGAATGCGGAAGAATATCACAAGAACGTTTTGAGAAAAATATGAATGCCAACTCAAATCCAATCTATTAGAAAAGCGGATTACTAAAGAAGAGTGTCCACCATACACTTACACTGCATTTTTATTAGAATAACAGAATAGAATGATATACAAAATGAAATGGATCAAAATAATATATAACTAATATATACAAATATTACTATAATATATGACAACAAACCAGAGTAAACCGATAAAAAATTATTATATCACCACAATATAATAGTAGTTTTTAAGGTGAGGTTGATTTCTATGTAATGTATTCATCCTACACACACGATCTCTGTAAATGTCTCAGAAAAAAACCCCATGTATGTACCTTTATATAATTTAACCTCACTCTCAGGTATAGACTAGAGATATGATTATTTTTTCTGATACTAGTGCTTGTGATCAACCACCAGAACTTGCGGTCATCAGATGTTCAGTAGTTCTGTACTTTGATTTATATATTGAAATAAATCACACTTAATAATTCAATTTTACCCTGGAATCTATCGGAAACATATCTTGAATATAATAGCTAAGGGAACTACAGTAACTATTTGATTTTTATTGGGGGGGGGGGGGGGGGGGGGGGGTTGAACTCATTTCAACTAAAAAGATGCAGGACAAAACTTTTCATCCTTGCCCTCCCTCCCATAAAAATCAAATAGTAGCTCGATCCTTAATTGCCAAATTATATATATAACATGACCAGTGCACAGTAAATAACTAATTGGGTTCCGATCGTGTGAGGGCTGTAAAGCCAGTCAAGGTAGTTTCACACTTCATCATCATAATTTTTCCAGAACGGTTTTCGTACGGAATTAACAAATAAGAACTATTTTCAAACTGACTACAGAAACAAACAATCATGATTCATGTCTTTTTAAGTCTTAACAATCGACTGTTTCCCATTCACATGTTGATTTTATCCAGGGAGCTAGCTCTAACTTCCGAAAAACGGAATCAGAATGTAAAATACACTGAGTGGTTGCCTATTCTATTGAGAGTTTTGTTATGTTTTTCTATCGGAAGAGAGAGAGAGAATTTTTTTTTAACAAAAAACTAGAATTATGCAGAACATTGAAAAGCAGTTTCAATTATTAAGAATCCAATGATCATTTTGTAAATAATCGGGTATAAGCATAAATCTTTATATTACAATTATTAGGCTATATCTGACATTGGCGGATCCAGGGGGGGTCGGGGGTTGGAACCCCCTTTTTTTTGGCCGATCAATGCATTGGAATGGGGACATATATCTAGAACCCCCCCTCCCCCTTTATCCTAGGTTGGGAACCCCCCTTTTTAAGATTGCTGGATCCGCCACGGTCTGATGTTCAATGGTAAACCAAACAAGTATTTAGCCATATTAATTGATGTTGTCTTATTTGGCAAGGGCACTCATACCCATTTTAAATTTTTTTTTTTTTTATATCTAACATGTGTAATAGGTTCTTAATTGCATTTTTTTTTTTGGGGAGCAATTTTTTGCAGGTCTTGTTTAACTGCATGGTAATGTCTGCCTTTTTTTGGTTTTTCGTCTATCAACTGTAGTTAGTTTTAATGGAAAAAAACCCCTCAAATATTGGTAAAAAAGTCGTCATTCCCAAGACTGAATTTGGATTGTGATTAAAATAGTTGACAAAGCATAGGTTTCTGACACAGAATGAATTTGTTCTAATGAACTTAATTTTGTTTTGTGCTTTGGAGTAATTCATTCTGCTGTTGGATATTAATCCCCTCAAAAAAAGAAATTTTCTATTTAATTTCTGAAATCTGAAATGAGAACCAGATGCTCCGCAGGGCGCAGCTTTAAACGACCGCAGATGTTGAACCCTGAACAGTTGGGGGCAAGTATGGACACAACATTTAAGCTTGATACAGCTCTGAATTTGGATTGTGATTAAATAGTTGACACAACATAGGTTTCTGACACCGAATGGATGTGGTCTAAGAACTTAAACTTAAAAATTTTAAATTGGACATTTACTTATTATGGTCTAATATCCAAAATCTAAATACATGGTTAGATTCAGCATATCATAGAACCCCAAGAATTCAATTTTTGATGAAATCAAATAATGTTCAATTTTAGACCCTTTAGACCTCAATGTGGACCAATTTGATAACTGGCCCAAAATATTAAAAATCTAAATACATGGTTAGATTCAGCATATTGAAGAACCCCATAATTTAATTTTTGTTCTACCTACCTAAGTCTACCTAAGTGTATCCAAACGAAGGAGATCAGCTTGCTCCTCTATATTTGGCTCTATTTCACTGTCACTATCACTGTTGATTACAGTGCTACCTCCGATTCTGAAGTTGTAATCTACTGTGTAGTCATTAATCAATATTCATAGGATGTTCTTTCCAATATTTATCTAGTCTTCGTTCGAATGTTTTAACGTTTTGGCAGTTACAATTGTCTCCGGAAAACTGTTCCAGACTTCCACTACTCTGTTGGTAAAACAAGTTTGGACCTTAATGTAGACCAATTTGAAAACAGGACCAAAAATTAAAAATCTGAATACACAGTTAGATTTGGCATATCAAAGAACCCTAATAATTCATTATTTGATGAAATCAAACAAAGTTTAATTTTGGACCCTTTTGGACCCAAATTCGTTGAGACCAACACTCCACAAATCTATCCATACCTTCCTTTTGTGGTCATAAACTTTGTGTTAAAATTTCATAGATTTCTATTAACTTATACTAAAGTTATTGTGCAAAAACCAAGAAAAATGCTTATTTTGGACCTGTTTTTTGGCCCCTAATTCCTAAACTGTTGGGACTAAAACTCCCCAAATCAATCCCAACCTTCCTTTTGTGGTCATAGACCTTATGTTAAAATTTCATAGATTTCTGTTTACTTATACTAAAGTTATTGTGCGAAAACCAAGAACAATGCTTATTTGGGCCCTTTTTGGCCCCTAGTTCCTAAACTGTTGGGACCAAAACATCCAAAATCAATCCAACCTTCCTTTTATGGTCATAAACCTTGTGTTTAAATTTCATAGATTTCTAAGTTAGAGTGCGAAAACCAAATGTCTTCGGACGACGACGACGCCAACGTGATACCAATATACGACCAAAATTTTTTCAATTTTTGCGGTCGTATAAAAATTGTAACCCCCCCCCCCCCCCCCCCCCCCCTCACACAAAGTAGATTTGTACACTTAAACACAAGTTATTGACTGGAAACTACGAAAATGTTAAGAGCAAGAACCCCAAAACTCAATTCCAGCCTTTCCTTTGTAGCAAGAAACCTTGCAATATAATTCCAGAAAGATCCATACACTTAAACACAAGTTATTGTCTGTGAATTTGAAAAATGCTTCTTTTTGGCCCTTTTTTTGGCCCCTTATTCCTACATGTTTGGGGAAATTAACCCCAAACTCAATCCAAGCCTTCCCTTTCACGGTTATATGGAACCTTGTGATACAATATCAGAGAGATCCATACAGTTACACACAAGTTATAGTCCTGAAACTGGAAAAATGCTTGTTTTTGGCCCTTAATTCCACGACAGTTTGCCCTGTAACCCTTAAAATAAATCACAACCTTCTACTTATGGCATTCAACATTGTTGGAACAATTTCAGACCAATAGAAATACTTATACACAACTTGTTGTCCCAAAACTAGATAAATGCGTGTTTTGGGCCCCTTTGGGCCTCTAATTCCTAAACCTTTGGGATCATAATCCCAAAAGCAATCCCAACCTTTCTTTCTTTTGTGGTATTGAATCTATAATACTTATAAAATTTCAAAGAGATCCATTCACATAAACTAACCAGATGCTCCGCAGGGCGCAGCTTTATACGACCGCAGAGGTTGAACCCTGAACGGTTGGGGCAAGTATGGACACAACATTCAAGCTGGATTCAGCTCTAAATTAGTATTGTGATTAAATAGTTGACACAGCATAGGTTTCTGACACAGAATGAATGTGGTCCAATGAACTTAAAATTTTAGTTTTTGCCATTGAGCAATTCACTATGCTGTTAAATATTAATCCTCTCAAAAAAATGTTTGAAGAAATTTTCTTTTTATTTATGAAATTTCAAATGAGAAAAATTGCACCCCCCCAATTTTTTTTTCACATCCCCCTTTCCTTTATTCCAAAACCGATCTCAATTCAAATTTCTAATGGAGTTTGCAACAATAATTACTCATTTAAATACATCATGAAATATTAAAATGTAAAAAAAGTGCTTGTTATCACTGAATGGTAAATATTGTTTTTATTTATCATTTGGTAGTAAAAGTGAATATACATTGTATATTGTATAAAACAATGATTTACGTTGATTCAACTACTATTCTGGACAAAGAAAGATAACTCCAATTGAAATTTCTTGCTATTGCACATTATTGTGCAATTAGATATTTCTTGCTATTGCGCAATACTGTGCAATTGAAAATACTTGCTATTGCACAATACTGTGCAATTGAAGATTTCTTACTATTGCGCAATACTGTACAATTGCAAATTTCTTGCTATTGCACAATACTGTCCAATTGAAGATTTCTTGTTATTGCTGAGTACTGTGAAATTGAAAATTTCTTGCTATTGCACAATACTTAATATAATAATTTTGGATCCTGATTTGGACAAACTTGAAAACTGGGCCCATAATCAAAAATCTTAGTACATGTGTGGATTCAGCATATCAAAGAACCCCAAGTATTCAATTTTTGTTAAAATCAAACTAAGTTTAATTTTGGACCCTTTGGACTTTAATGTAGACCAATTTGAAAACGGGACCAAAAATTAAGAATCTACATACACAGTTAGATTTGGCATATCAAAGAACCCCATTTATTCAATTTTTGATGAAATCAAACAAAGTTTAATTTTGGACCCCAATTTGGACCAACTTGAAAACTGGGCCAATAATCAAAAATCTAAGTACATTTTTAGATTTGGCATATCAAAGAATCCCATTTATTCAATTTTTGATGAAATCAAACTAAGTTTAATTTTGGACCCTTTGGACCTTAAAATGTAGACCAATTTGAAAACGGGACCGAAAATTAAGAATCTACATACACAGTTAGATTCGGCATATCAAAGAACCCTAATTATACAATTTTTGATGAAATCAAACAAAGTTTAATTTTGGACCCTTTGGGCCCCTTATTCCTAAACTGTTGGGACTAAACCTCCCAAAATCAATATCAACCTTCCTTTTATGGTCATAAACCTTGTGTTTAAATTTCATAGATTTCTATTTACTTATACATAGGTTATGGTGCGAAAACTAAGAAAAATGCTTATTTGGGCCCCTTTTTTGCCCCTAATTCCTAATCTGTTGGGACCTCAACTCCCAAAATCGATACCAACCTTCCTTTTGTGGTCATAAGCCTTGTGTTTAAATTTCATTGATTTCTATTTACTTAAACTAAAGTGATTGTGCAAAAACCAAGAATAATGCTTATTAGGGCCCTTTTTTGGCCCCTAATTCCTAAACTGTTGGAACAGTTCACCAAAGTTTCAGGCATATTGGTTAAAGTGTTTTTGAGTCATGTCCGACATTTTGACAACAGACAGACGGTCAACCGTATACCATAATACGTCCCGTATAAAAAGGAAAGCATGACAGACAGCAATCTTTATAATATAATTTAACTCAATTTTCACCATTATTTTTTTTTTAATTTCAACAGTATATATACATGTATCTTGGTCAAAGAATAATTTCAGCTGAAATTGTCTTCAAATAAACAGAATTTGAAAGTGATTTTTACTCCTCTTGTCAAGTACATATTGCCAATGAAACAAATATCAAAATTTGAATCATCCTGGAGACAGTTCACATTCTGAAGAAATAAGAAACAAGATCTGTAGTTTATTCTTGAAGGCATCACATTCCTTCTATAAATCAGGTGTTTCTTTTCATTATTAGTTTTCTTCTTGCATCTGCAGTGTTTGTTTTCAACCTTTGATATTGATTCTGAAAAAAGAAGAACAATTTGGTTGATAATATTTAATAAAATAAAGACAATTGCAAAAATATTTTTCTAACATTTAGTGTATAAAAAGTGTTTTTTTCTGATATTTATCAATTGTATGAAGTATATGAGATATCTTATATGATTGGATTATCAGATATTTATGAGTCTTCAAATATATAGCCTTTTTGTGCTAATGCGGCGTAAAGCAATCAACAATCAATCAATCAATCAAATATATAGATTCTAGCACTATTCCTATTCTTACATTTTAAAGACCCTTTTTTGGCCCAAAAGTATTATCACTTCATTCTGTTTTAACCAGATTTTCTCTATTTATAATTGACAAAGGAGTAGGCCTTGGTGAAACCCTTTTTTGGTCCCAAAATACTTAGTATAGCATTTTTACCAATATGTTAAAATATAATCCTTAAGCTATTTATTGGAAAGTAGAATATTATGGGTGTTTGACAATAAAATGCACATGCAGCAGGTAATAGCATCATGAATTTGTGCAATATTACTGAAATCGTCACAATTTTAGCATTTGGGCTAATTATAAAATTATTTTTGTCTAAAATGGAAGTGGACACATTAGTGTTCAGTCTTAATATTTAAATAGATGTTGTTTTTGATGATAATACTTAACATATATTCAAAGGTTTAGACTTAACATCAGTGCAGCCACTTCCATTGTAGATAAAAACCATCTAAAAAGTGACTTTTTATGGCATATTTGATAGATTTTTCCTATTAAGCTTGACTTTTATCATCTTGATTTAATAACCAAATCAGTTCAAATCTTTTACTTAAACCATTTGTAAACTAATTGAATCAACTAAAGACACTTTAGTGTTTGAGAAATGTCCAATAAGCTAACGTTGTCCTTCAGGTCTGTAGAGCTTAAAATAAAGAGATACGGTATAATTGATAATAAGGCAACTTTCCACTAGAGTCAAAATGAAGTGGAAGTACACAATTATAAGCCACTGTACAGCCTTCAACAATGAGAATAAAAAGGGCGCAGCTTTATATGACCGAAAGGTAGAAGCTTCAACATTTAGGACAAGTACAAAATGTATGGTCACAGCATTAATGCTTGAAACAGCTCTGAATTTGGATTTCTTTTAAATATTAGTCACAGCATAGGTTTCTGACACAGAAGGAATGTGGTTGAAGAACTCAAAAATTTGAAGTTTAATATTTACCTACATTGTCCAATATCCAATATCTACATGTATTATGGTCCAACATCTAATATCTTAGAACATGATTTGATTCAGCATATCAAAGAACCCCAAGAATTTAATGTACGTGGACCAATTTGAAAGGCACCCTAAATCCTAAATCTAAATGCACGGTTAGATTTAATTTCATCATTCAACATATTGAAGAAACCCATATATTTAGTTTTTGTAGAATCAAAAACAAAGTTTATTTTGGACTTTAATGTAGACTTATTTAAATCAAAGTGCTGGATAGCACCTGTGGAAAGATTGGAAGAGTAGTTTGAATAATTTTATATTAAGGTATGGTGGGGACAAAAGAACATTAATAAAACAGTATTGCTGAAAATTGCATAAACAGCAGGTCTCTAGCAGGAATAAAAGTGGTTTTCCAGTATGAAGATAAAATTAGCTCAAATTAAATAATATGGGTCTCTTCATTTGCACAATTTTATTCAAACTGCAGTTTATATCTTATCGAAATAATGTTGCCTGTTTTGAACATGTTTAAAAAAAATGGCAAATCAAAAATTCTTCTAGTAAATGTTAACAATTCCTTGTATTAAAGACATAGCTTCTAGACACACAGCTAAGGACTTTAAAGTGTAAACAAAAATTATCTAAAAATGTTGTTTTGGGGCATTTTGTTAGTTGAAACATAGGTTATATGACATTGAAGATTAAGAGTTATAGAGTGTCTTTAGATCAATTTATAAAGTATTTATTCAGCACAGGGCATTGAAAATGTACTTTTTCAATGTAAACGAATTAAATATCTTATTTTATTGAAATGCAGATTTTTCTTGATAGCAAAAATATATATTCACTTCTTATGAAAATTCAAATGACTAAAATAGACATAATGATTGATGGGGAATGATGTGTTATAATTAAAAGTTTTAAAATTTAAAAACTGTTTCAAGCCAATTTCTGATATAAAAAAAAAGTGAACTAACCTAAATTGTTGATTTATTACAGATGATTATTGGAAATTTATCAATTAAATTATAGGCCTAACTTGAATACCTTTTATATATTTATATTTATATTTCATTTTTTTTTAAAGATCATGTTAATCTTTAATTAATCATTTATCTTTCAGACATAATTTACAGAATCACTTTATGTAATATTATGTAGATCAAAAGTAATAGGCAATAAATAAATCTATTATCCTTATATATCAAACATCTTATATATACATTTGTGAATTCAATTATGAGGTCAAATATTTGTGTATTGAAATGTATATTGGATTCTGTATATTGGGTCTGTATAATTATGTAACACTGATGTTGATAAGTAATGTGGTCAATTTGATTGACAGTTTAGGAGGTGGGGCATTGTCATTTAAGGTACACCTTGTCCCTGATTGTTTGGTGATAATGACAGTTGTCAATCATACTATTATTGTATCAATACTCAATTACCTAATCAAAATGCTTTAAAAAAAGCCTGCACATCAACACACCTTAATTACATACATTCTTCAAAGAACTGCTCCAAAAATATACTCATTTTTCACAGTTTATATTTGTATTGAAAATGTATGTGCACATACATGAGAACTATAGGGAACTATATTTCAGTGTGAATACATGCAGTTATAGTAGCTAACCTGTCGTGGTGTTAGGGAGGCCAGTGCCTAAGGAAAGATTTAGAACAAGTTCCAATCTTTCCAAAAAACAGGCCAAAATTCAAAAGTTAAAATACACAGTTAGATATACATAAGATATCTTACTTAGATTATAAGTCATCTAATTAAGTTTATAAGATATCTTATTGAGTTTAACCTACAGTGATAAATATATCAAATTAATAATGTACTAATTGGTATATCTTTATAAAAGATTGCATTTTATTCATAAGATATTTTTCAACTGAATAAGACCCTGTATAACATGAAAGTATAAAGCAAGTGAAACTGCGAGCTACTGCTCACTAATGATACCCCCGGCGCAAGTGGATAATATTAATAGTGTAAAAATATGCAAGTGTTCGGTAAACAGGAAGTTGTCGAGTGATGAATCTGAAAACGCATCACACGGTATAGCTGACTTATATAAATCCTGAAACCAAATTTCAGAAATCCTTGTATTGTAGTTCCTGAGAAAAATGTGACGAAAATTTTCAACTTGGCTATCATGTGTAAAATCATACAAGTGTTCGGTAAACAGGAAGTTGTCAAGTGATCAATCTGAAAACGCATTACACGGTATAGCTGACTTAGATAAACCCCTGAAACCAAATTTCAGAAATCCTTGTATTGTAGTCACCTTACTCCTTTCATAGGCTACCATATTTTTTTTCTGTATGATATTAAGTGGTCCAAATTTATGCCTATTGAGACTAAAACTAAATGCAAGTTTTCCATTGAAAAGTGAAAAAAATGGCCATCAGACCATATTGTCTTTCAAAAAATTTAAATGCAAGAGTCCTTTTGCATTTAGACTTCTTGTATCATAGCACCTTAGCATAGAAATGAGCAAAAAGTAACACATTTTCATTTCTGATAGCTTCTGTGTGCATTTTTATATGTCAATATGGGCTACCGCCTAAATCGACTCTAAATAATTCTCATTACTAGATGGCACAAGACCATTTTATACTCATATGGTATGCTTTTGTAACTTTTCAATACATTTAAAGTACATTTAATATATATAAAAGAATAATTTAGGCTTAAAAAACTTCAAATTGGCTGAGAAAAATGCATATTTATAAAAGGCTTCCCTGAATTGGAAAATCTCTATTTTCAGGCATAGGCTCATATAAATTTGACTTTGGAATAATTACAATACATTTGATAAATAAAATTAGTGTTCAGATGCTTTTAATACTTAATATATAATATTCAAGAGCATTTAAAAAGCAAATTTTTGCAAAATTTCAAATTTTAAGGCCAAAATCTTGACAGTTGAAGATATTTAATTTATATGTCAATAAAGGGCTGCGCTTTAGCGCATGATACGCCCGTTGCTCTTTTAACTTGTCTTTTATGCTTTAAATGTATTGTCCCAAAATTGGAAAATCCCCCTTTTTTAAGCATAAAAATTCAATACACAGAAATGTAAAATCTGATATTTATAAAAATTGAAAGGGAGCTTACATCAATAGATATAAACAATTCACCAAAGTTTCATTGACATTGGTGTAAGCCTTTTTTGAGTTGTTGTCCAAACTGTTAAAAATCCCCCTTTTTTATGAATAAAGCCCCATAAATCCAAAACTGAAAATCTGAAATTAAAAAAAATTGAAAGGGAGCTTACATCAATAGATATAAACAATTCACCAAAGTTTCATGGATATTGGTGGAAGCCTTTTTGAGTTATTGTCCAAAGTGTTAAAAATCCCCCTTTTTATGAATAAAGCCCCATAATTCCAAAACTGAAAATCTGAAATTTATAAAAATTGAAAGGGAGCTTACATCAATAGATATAAACAATTCACCAAAGTGTCATGGACATTGGTGAAAGCCTTTTTGAGTTATTGTCCGAAGTGTTAAAAATCCCCCTTTTTTTTTATAAATAAAGCCCCATAAATCCAAAACTGAAAATCTGAAATTTATAAAAATTGAAAGAGAGCTTACTCCTTATTTCAAAGACCAGTCTGTACCAATAATTTCTTATACCTATACCAAACCTATTGCAACTAAAATTTTCAATTACAAACGCGTTTTGCAGGATCTCGATATTGACGACTTCAAGTCTAAACCTCCTGATTGCACTTGTGCTAGGTCCAAATTCACATATAATCCTGCTGGCCACGTTATTACCGGTGACCTTAACATTGTTAATAACACTTCTCTACGAAATGTGTTATCGAAAGGTCCCAAATATCGTGAGCCTAAATCCATCCATTGGAAATACAACTTTAAAATTTTGATGGATTCAGTTGAGGATTATGCCAGGCAATGGGCTAAGCGCGAGAAGGAAGACGTAGACACTCTTTCCGAATGGATTAAGGCAGTGAGGTCGTTGATACAAATCAGAATTAGGAAACTGAATGGGTCCATCAATGCCCATGCTACGTCAATCTTTAAAGACCCAAATGTTGCAAAACACCTATCTGACCTCCATGACAAATATGTTGTTGTCCCCGCAGATAAAGCCCCAAATAACATCGTTTTTGTGTGTAAAAGTCACTACATCAACTGCTTGATAAACGAATTAGGTATTGACAATTCACTTGGAAACTCAACATATACCCTCACGACACTTACCAAAGAGGAAATCCTGGCTAATCATAGGTCTGTTCTATGTTCCTTTGGAATTTCAACCAAAGATGAAGAACTGGATCTTCCATCACTGTATTGGATACCTAAACTACATAAGTGCCCTTACAAACAACGGTATATTGCTGGGTCTTCCAAGTGCTCCACGAAACCTCTTTCTAAATTATTAACATCTATTTTATCAGCTATCAAAGACGGGCTTCAAAGTTATTGTGAAACTGCCTATTCTAGAGGTGGCGTGAATCAGATGTGGATACTTAAAAATTCAAAAGATCTTTTAGAGTACATACAATCTAACTCTCTTTCATCTTGTAACAGTATTAAAACATTTGACTTTTCTACTCTGTACACAAGTATTCCACATTCCAAACTAAAAGACAAATTGAAAGAGTTGGTATTACTTTGCTTCATAAAAAAGAATGGCCAACGTAGATACAAGTATCTTGTCTTAGGGAGGGATAAATCCTACTTTGTAAACAATCACTCTGATTCAAACAAAAAATTCTCTGAAACTGATATTATCAAGATGCTTGATTTCTTGATTGACAACATATTTGTTACGTTCGGAGGACGTGTTTTTCAACAGACTGTCGGCATTCCAATGGGAACAAACTGTGCCCCTCTACTCGCCGACTTGTTTTTTTATTATTATGAGGCTGACTTCATGCAGGAACTTCTCAGGAAGAAAGATAAGAAGTTAGCAATATCCTTTAACTCTACTTTCCGCTATATAGATGATGTTCTTTCACTAAACAATTCAAAATTTGGTGACTATGTGGAACGCATCTATCCAATCGAACTAGAGATAAAGGATACTACAGATACAGTTAAGTCGGCTTCATATCTTGACTTACATCTAGACATTGACAATGAGGGTCGGTTGAAAACAAAACTTTACGACAAAAAAGATGATTTCAGCTTTCCAATTGTGAACTTTCCATTTCTAAGTAGCAACATTCCAGCAGCACCTGCATACGGGGTATATATCTCCCAATTGATACGATATTCCCGTGCTTGCATTTCCTATCATGATTTTCTTGATAGAGGTTTGCTGCTCACAAGGAAGCTATTAAACCAAGAGTTCCAAATGGTGAAGTTGAAATCATCCCTTCGTAAATTTTACGGACGCCATCACGAGTTGGTTGACCGTTATGGAATAACCGTTTCACAAATGATATCGGATATGTTCCTTACGTCGTAACTACAATCCCCTTCCCTTTCATGAATATGACCTACCGAATTAGACTATTTACCGGATTTGTAATCACATAAGCAACACGACGGGTGCCACATGTGGAGCAGGATCTGCTTACCCTTCCGGAGCACCTGAGATCACCCCTAGTTTTTGGTGGGGTTCGTGTTGTTTATTCTTTAGTTTTCTATGTTGTGTCGTGTGTACTATTGTTTTTCTGTTTGTCTTTTTCATTTTTAGCCATGGCGTTGTCAGTTTGTTTTGGATTTATGAGTTTGACTGTCCCTTTGGTATCTTTCGTCCCTCTTTTACATCAATAGATCTAAACAATTCACCAAAGTTTCATGGACATTGGTGAAAGCCTTTTTGAGTTATTGTCCGAAGTGTTGAAAATCCCCCCTTTTTTATGAATAAAGCCCCATAAATTCAAAACTTAAAATTTGAAATTAAAAAAAAACGAAAGGGAGCTTACGTCAATAGATATAAACAATTCACCAAAGTTTCATGGAAATTGGTGAAAGTGTTTTTGAGTTATTGTCCGAAGTGTGGACGACGGACGGACGGACGGACAGCCGGACGGACGGACAACGGTATACCATAATACGTCCCGTCGACGACGGGCGTATAAAAATAAACATCCAAATGTCAATACTAAAATGACCCTAGTTTCTCTAATATATGCCATATGGCCATGAAACTTGGCAAATTATCTCATAATTGCCTAAGCTTAGGTTATGCAAAGTTTTATAAAGATTGGTCAAGTCTTTCTGTCCTATTAGGTCCAAGGACACAGTTATCGTCCTTTAATTGGTTTTCGTTGTCTACGAATATAGTCCCTAGTGTAAACAGTGTATAATTAACTTGCATGTTTTATTTAATACACTTTCCCAATTTATTTTTTGATATTAAATGCATGAAATATTAAGTAGGGGGATGTTAATACATGTTTAAAAAATTGGGTGCTGAATCTTTATGTTAAGTAGTGATTTGGTCCAGTTCAAAGAGGCCAAATTTTATCACGTCTGAAGCTGTTAAACTGAATTTTACACCCCCTTAACACAGAATTGTCAATATTTTGAGTTAGAGCTGGTAGAAGTTTCTGTAATTTTGATATTATTTGTCTCACTGGTAGTACACTACACTGTAAAAATCTTTTTGAGAAAGAGCAGGTGCGATTTTTTTAATTTGAATTTATTGTCTAAAAGAAATGCACTACAAAATAACTATGTTCTCGGGCCGGGGGGTTGTTCCGAACCTGTTACATTTGACATCCTCATAAGATGTGCAAGACTGAATCGAAGATAGAAATACATTGGATTTTAGTTACAATTTGCGGAGATAAATATTCTTACGAAATCCGTAAATATAACTTTTTTCGGGTTTCGCAAGGATGGTAAACCCGGCAAATTGTAACAAATCCCTGTGGTGTGTCGTCTGCTTTTGAGTGACGGTGGTTGAAATCTACGAAAGTTACCCAGGGTGGTTTTGCCATGTTTACCAGACGATTAAAGCATAAAAATGGAGACATAACACATATTTACCTGTAAGGCTACATTTCAACGTTTTTCTCGTACAATCTGAACAATCGAGAACCCAAAGTTGGTTATTTACGAACTGACAGGTGCGTGTTTACTCCTTTTTCTGACCTTCACCTAAAAGAGCTGTTAAAACCAAAGTCGGTAATCGGTAGTCGTACGATAATTAATCCGACACGTTTGTGAAACACTCGTAAAGTTGGTCGGTAACATATTCTACGACCAGTCGTAAATCGTACGATTTACGATGTTTTGTGAAACGATAGCCTGGTCGGCAAACTTCTAAGTACATCTTTACACAGAAAACTAGATGTTAGACCACATGTACAATAATCTGAGCTGGAAATTACAATCGGTGAGTAGAAATTATCAATATTTTAAAGCATGTCTATCGAATAATCATGGTTTCATAATTTTGAAGGGAAAATGTGCACATTTGTCAGCTTACAGACCTTACAGTTTGTTTAAACTCATTGGCGGGTCCAAGGGGAGGGTTCCGAGGGTTGGAACCCCCCTTCTTTTGGCCGCTCAATGCATTTGAATGGGGACATATAGTTGGAACACCCCCTCTTTTTGTCCTGGGTTGGAAACCCCCCTTTTTAAAATGGCTGGATCTGCCACTGATCCTACAGATTCCATATTGAGATACTCCGATAGGCTATATAGCTATGAATCGACATTCTATATTACCACACTCGTGCATAGTTGCATATTCCAGGGAAAATATAGGCGTTGACCTTGTTAGTTGTGCAACATAACAAATCATTGAAAGTCATCAAGGACACCGTTCCCCTCCCCCTATTATCATGTGTATGTCATTTATTCCCTTATTTATTTTGCATACATCACCCTGAGTGGAATACAAAAAAGGGTACTCTATTTCTTCCCCTTTTTTGTGGGAAAAATTTGGTTGATTATATAGGGAATCACTCTGACTCAAGCATGACTGGATCCGCGCCCCTTAGGGCAGTCAGCGGGCCCTTCTCCCTTATGAAAAGTTCTGGATTTGCCACTGACTTATACATCATGTAGTGTACATATTGGATGTTAATGTATTGCTTACTCTGGTCCTACATTTGCATGAAATACTTGTCACTGGACATTTTATAACCAACAACCAACCGATCTTTACATGTACGTATCCATATAAATGTGTTTCTTATCATGCTTATGCTGAATTACTAGTATTTCCCTGGTTTTGCTTTATCATTTTCATGTTTATCAGCTGATAGTTTTTGTTCTATTAAGAACAATGAAGAATGCATTGTGATGTCACAATTTCCATAAAAAAAAACATGCATAGTACAAAAAGATATGATTTGATCATAAAATGTCATGACTTATTTAGCAAGTATGCACTTTCATTTAAATTTTAAATAATTCTCAAATCATGGACAACAAAACATTAATATATTTGATAATATCAGGCATTAAAAGTGAATAAGTATTTTAAAAATGGTTTAAAATAGCATTAATCATCAACATGATCAAAATAAAACAATATTATTAAATTAATGTTCCTGAAACAATGCACAGAGTCATAAACAGTTGCCATTTAAACACAGTTGATTAAGCAAATTGTGCTAATTCAATTAGTAATTGTTTTATCATGTACTACATTGTTTAAAAAAACACATATTAAAAGAGCTAAGCTAGCATCATAATTTTATTCTTTTTAGATTTAACATAGAACCTATATTAAATCACTATAATTTGTTAATACTTTGAACCTAAACTATATATTTTGATGTTAAATTTTTATATAAATTGTGCCCTGTTAGCATTGTTTTTCAAAATTCATTTAATATGCCATACATGTTAACTTACTTACAAGTAGTAACATTCAATGGTCTTTTTATTTATTCCGCAATGATTAAAGGACCTTCTAATCATGAGTCATATTTTTTGACACACATTCAATTGTGTTTTAGTTACTTTATTGTTGTCTTACTGTTGGGTTGATGCATCATTGATATATCCCACATCTCCTTTGATCATGTGCATTCACATACAACTGCAGATTTTTGCATTTTCTACATAATCATGATAATTTTTTTATGTTAACATTCAACATGTGGGCAAAGTCAAAATAAATGGTTCCTTGCATATATAGTAATATTTATCAACCATGCTGATAATTTAATTAGATAATTTGATTTCAAATGATGTGGCTTGATGTGTAGAATATTCCTGCAAAATTTCTTTGGAAAATCTCAAGTATTAAAAAAATTATGTTAAAAAAAGATGCCAAAATTGTCAGGAGTGCAACACTTTTTTGTGACATTTTGAAAAAAAACTTTTTTTTCAAGACACATCAAATTGCTTTATGGAGTGATATATGTCATAAATTCTTATTTCTTTGAAAACTGTTATATCTTAGTAATGATTTTAGCTCAAAATGAAGCTTTTCCATTGAACCATTTTGATACAGATGTGTTTGAAAAAAAGTTGTGCCATGTCAGGAGTGCAACATAAAAATTAGTATTCCTGAGGAATAAAATGAATTTTGCTCAAATAACTCACACCTAAACATAAACAAAAGTCAATACTGTTAAACAAATATGTCCTTTCTAGAATAAATAGTTTGTTTACCTGATTATTGATATAAATAATGTGTGAGAGTCAAGTAAATAAGGCCTCCCTATGAGTGTCAGGAGTGCAACTTTGAAGTTTAAAGACTCACACTTAAAAAATACAAAAGCAAATATATGGTTCTGTTTTATTTTTCAAAAGATACTATACTAGATACAAGATTGCACCCAAAGAGTAGTCTGATAGACAAGGAACTTTTCTTTTAGAACCATTTCTTTGATGTCAAGAGTGCAACACTTTTAAAATGACATTTTCCTGGACTTACAGTTTTAGATAATCTCACCTCCTAGTGACTTATTTGCATCTACACATGTTTTCTAACTATTTAGGTTACATGTTTGAGGTAAAAATAAATTCTTAAAGGTAGAATTCAAAGCAGGACTTAGATCCAAGAATTGTTTTTTGTCACAGGCAAACATATTTTAATGCTAAATATTCATATAATTTTAAAGTTATGGAAGGTTACATTGTCTTAAACTTTGTCATTTGATTAGGAAATAACCATATTTCATTTTACAAGTTTTAGAATGGTTTCATGTAACACTTATTAAATTATTATAATTGTTATAACAAACTATTAATTGTGTTGCACTCCTGACATGGATTTACCATAACAAACCATTTATCACATTTTGAGTTCAATTTTAAGACCCAACCTTTCAATGAATGAAAGATGGGAAAGATGGTTTTGAAACTAAGCTTTAGAGTAATATCAGACAGACTAAGTGCATACAAAGTCAACAACAACTTCAACTTCGAGAAAATCAATGAATTAGATCCTAATCTGAAGGAAAATCTAGACAAATATAAACAAAGAAAGAATAAAGAAAACAAAACAATGCAACACTTAATTCAAAAGACTTTGACCAGAATTAAAACACATATGAGAAAAGGAAAACAAAACAGAGAAAGTGGCAACAAAAGAGAAGAAGAAAATTGACACAAGCTGAAAAAGTTGCAAACCAGCAGAAATTTGTCCAGTCTGATTTATAATGTAGCAAAAGTACAGATGCACTAACAATACTTAGAGAAATCAGAAAGAGAAGTCAAAGAAAAAGACATTATCTGCCTGACCATTCCAAATCTTGTGCTAAAACAATTGAGCACATCATATCCACAGCTACACCAAGGTGGTGGTCAGAGTAAATGAGAACTGATGGCAGCTGTGTACAAGAAATTGATGAGTCTTAAATATGTTGAAGTAAAAACAAAGATGAGGAACCCCTTAAAGATCTGAAAACTGTTGATAAGAAAATGAAATTTTCAAAGAGTTCCTTAGTTCTAAGTCTAAGTTTTTTTAGGTAGCCTCTATTCTTTTTGAAAATGCCAGTTTCTTTTCAAGTTTCCAGATCTATTAAGGGTCTCTCAGCTTTGTTTCCACTTCAGCTCGCATCAATTTCTAGCACACTTCCACCAGTACTGATTAGTTCTTACAACTACCTTGGTTTAGCTGTGGATATGATGTATTAAATTATTTTAGTGTAATATTTGGGTTTGTCAGGACGAATTAGTCTTCTCTTTCTGATTTCTTTATATGGTGTATCTGTACCTGTACTTTTACTTATCGACTGGATATTTTTCAGTGGGTTCGGATTCTTTTTTTGGCTTGTGTAAATTTATTTTTCTCTTCTGATGCCAATCTCTTGGGTTTTTTTTTTCCATTTTTTATATCTATGTTTTTGTTTTCATGTTTAAGTCTTTTTAATAAGTTTTACATTTCTTGTTCTTTCTTTGGTTATATAATGTCTAGTGTGTCCTTGAGGTGGATCTTCTTTCAGATTTTTTCTCAATTTTCTAATCATCAAAGTTATAGTCGAAGTTGACTTTGATGGTGTGTTTTGGTCCCTTAGTCTGTCTGATTTTATTCTCAAGTAAGTTAAGTAAGTTTAGTTTCATCAACTATCTTCCCCATCTTTTATTTATTTTAACATGTTTAAGGTTGGATAAGCAAGATGAACTCAAAATTTGCTAAGATAAAACTAATGAATATGTGCAAAACTTTTTGTTTTGGTAATTCATGTCAGGATTTCAACAAAATTATCTGTTTGTTATTACAGTTATAATAATTTAATTAGTATTTCATGAAACCATTATGAAACGTTTGTAACTGAAATATGGTTATTTCTCATAAAAATGCACAGTTTACGAGAATCAGCTTCCTAAATTCTTAAATTATATAAAAATTTGTCATTCAAGAATTTTTGATTGGGACAAATATATCTAAATATAAAAATTTTTAAGTTCTGCTCTGAAATTCTAAAAGAACATGTTTGTTATACAGGATTGACTTTTGTTTATATTTAGGTGTGTGCCATTTTAGCAAAAATCATTCTATTCCTCAGTAATATTATTTTTTGTGTTGCACTCCTGACATGGCACAACTTTTTTTCAAAACACATCTGTATCAAAACAGTTCAATGGATAAGCTTCATTCTGAGCTGAAATCATCCCTAAGACACACTAGTTGTAATATACATAAGAATCTATGACACATGTCATCATATTACAAGTTGCTGTGTCTTTCAAATAAAACTTTTTTTTTTCAAAATGTCAAGAAAAAGTGTTGCACTCCTAACAATTTTGGCATCTTTTTTTAATGTAATTTTTCTAATGCTTGAAATTTTCCAAAGATATTTAGCAGGATTATTTTACACATCAAGCCACAACATTCAGCCCATTTTAACATTGCAATCACTGCCATTTAAAACAAATAGTAGCGAAATGTGATGAGATGTGAATTTATGTATCCAATAAGTGATATGTATGGTATAGCGAAAAAAAAATAGTGTTTAAATGAAAGTAAAATGTCAATTCTGAAAGGCATAAATGTATATAAACACTTAATCTAGAAATCATAGTATGTTTTGATGATGTATAAACTATTTTGTTATGATATATATTGAATGTCAGGAGTACAACAAGATAGGGGAAATAAAGTACCTTATATAGGTAATAATTTAAAAAAAAAAAAAGAAGTTCAGAAAAATTTTGAAGAATGCAGATCTCTTTTTAATCTGTCAAACAACAATTCTGATGGATATTTAATGGCATTTAGTTCATAGTTTGGTAACTTACCCTCAATTGTATAAGAATGTGTCAGAAAAATCAATTTAAATATGGTCTGAAGTGCATAAGATGTATAAGGTAAAACAGAAATTACATTCAAATGACAGATTTAGGTCTTTAAAAACCAGCAATGATTAAAAAAATTAAAAAATCATGAGCATTTTGTTCTAGTTTCTGTATTTTAGTTTGGTGTATAATATGTCAGGAGTGCAACAAAAACAGGGGAAATTGGATGTATTTTCTGTTTGATACATCTTTTTTATTAAAAGATTTATTTAACATTTTTTTTGGTCAGTGAATTTAAAAAAAGGGTTAATTTTGATATAAAGGAGAAGGTTTTTTATCAACTTATTGATGAATTATTTTTTAATTAAAACTTTTTCAATCAACTTTAAATGAATTGATACAAAAAATAGCCAAAAACATTATAAAAAATTATAATCAAAGATGAGAATATTAATTTTTGCATTAAAAGTAATGTTTGGATTTCTGCAATCAAATGGGATGAAAAAAATATTAATATTTGATAGTATTTGTTTGAAATCATATTCCCAAGAGGTATACTTGATTTTTTTTTTTCAATTGGTTTATGTCAATAAAGTTTCAGAACTTTTTTGTTTCTTTATACTTTTTTATATCCTTTTGGATTTATTAACTTAAATGTATATGTATCAAGATACTATAAAAGAAAATGGACTAAAACAATGTTGAAATTTGACCAAAAAAAATAAATCTGGACCATTTTTTTTTACTTTGCCCATGTTCAATATGTCAGGAAAACATAACAAAAAAATCTATCTGTATGCATGTTTTTTTATGTTAACATGGTATAAACTTTTTTAAAGTATTTTATGAAGCTCAAAATAATTTTTATAGATATAGTATTATCCAGTAAGTTGTCATAAAATTTACTGTGTTAACTGCATTGTACATGTTGTATCTACTAATTTAGTCTAAAAAATTTTTTATTCAAATTCAAAATAAACAATTAAAATATTTGTATTTACTGAATATGACCATGCAAATGTGACATTAAATAGGTAAAAATCAGGATGTTTTAACACTGGATAGGTAATAATCAGAAATTCTTATATACATGATGTAGCTAATATACAAATTAAGACACAATAGTTTATTGCCTTGGGGATGACATTTAATCTGTCATGGGTATATTGAATATGATTTTATAATAATGTTCACAAATTATCATGATTAAAATTGTCCTCTTCAAAATTTTGATAACTTTTTCAAAACAAATTATAATTTAAGAAAAATATGAAACAGCAGGATATACTATTATCATGATTATTGTGGATATAAAAATACAAATTTTAAAAGTTATAAATCTGAATAAAACAGTGCATTTATTTATTTATTTTATTTTTTCATTCCTTAAACTTTTCTTTGTCATGTTTGTAGTATCAATATATTTCATATTAAATGATTAACATAATTAAAATGAACAAAAGAAATAACCCGTTGTGTTTTAGAGAGGAATAACTGTGTCTATGTCCATAATGTCTGACTTTAAAGAATTGATGAAATAAAGTATGATGAGAGCCTCAATAAGATAGTAACCCTTCAATGAAAGTACACAGTCACACTTAAAAATCATTAATGCAGGAAAAAAGACAACACTATAGACCCCTTAAAAGATTTATTTTTCTTGTTAATAGGGACTTGAAAATAGAATTGTATAAGTGCTAGAATATTTTGGTCAATCAAATGAGAAGTGCTAGTTTTATCTAGGTAAATACAGTTATTGTAATTGACTTACTTATTTATTGCACAATGTATATACATGTAGTATTATATATTTATTATTAGTTAAAAATTTACTGTACTTGAGTCTAAATGTATATTTGTTTTGTAGAATCATACTGAATATGTATTGGTTTGACCATGATTCCCACTTAGAATATGACGCCTGCTAGTACATGTGCACTTTGATGCATAGGAAATATAGATGTCACTGAGTCAATCCTATAGCTGCAAATTGTGAAACAATGGATTAATTCATTATTTTAAATGCTAGTTATCTATTGTTTTTGGAAATAATGAATAGGGTGTGCAACATTATTCCATGATGATGATGTGATGTTCTGATTAAATTGGACAAGAAGAAAATTGTGCCTTGTACAAATAGGAAACTTACAAATTGTATTAAAGGAGGACCACATTACTGGAGGACTAAATACCTTGGATTATCATGATAATTATTAATTTGCTATATCAATCATGATCAATTGTGAATTTGGAATAACAAAATTTCATAGTTGCAGTGCATATTAATAGTGCAATCATACATGTACGTTGTTTCTGTATTCCATGAATACCCAGGATAATTATTCATTTGAAATAGCAATTTGGAATAATGAAAATTCATAGTTTCAGTGAATACTACTAATAATAGTGCATCATATCTGAATTCATGAATACTTTTAATTAGTGGATTATCAGTCATTTTAATATAATGACAATATGGATAATGTGAATTTCTAGTTTCAGTGAAATTTACAAAACAGTACAAGTATATCAATTCTGAAGTTTATGTTGGCATTGCAATTGTTAACTACCGCCAGCATGTCCAGGGTGTGTAAAAAGATCTTAACCAACTATGAGGGTCTCATGCAGTCCGTGTCAATTGTTTAGTGTCAAATGACTGCTTGCTGTACTTAAATTATTAAAGTCTGAATTAGAATTAAATAAAAATCTTAATTAGCATGATTAGTGGTCAAGTATTTGAAACAAATAAACCATGCATGTACTTTAAAGTATAATTTTATTATCCCTCCTGCAACAAAAGTTGAAGTACATGCATGCAAGAAATAGGTATTACAATCTGGCAGTGGCTACAGCGTACCGTTTTGTATTTAAGCTTCACCAGATACATTTTAGAACCTGAAAGGCCTGGATACTTCCTTATGTTATGAATTCCTGTTATAAGTAATAGGATAATTATATTTGGTATGTGCGTACCTTGCAAGGTCCTCATGCCTGTCAGACAGTTTTCACTTGACCTCGACCTCATTCATGGATCAGTGAACAAGGTTAAGTTTTGGTAGTCAAGTCCATATATCAGATACTATAAGCAATAGGGCTAATATATTCGGTATATGGAAGGACTGTAAGGTGTACATGTCCAACTGGCAGATGTCATCTGACATTGACCTCATTTTCATGGTTCAGTGGTTATAGTTAAGTTTTTGTGTTTTCATGGTTTTGGTCTGTTTTTCTCATACTTTATGCAATAGATCTACTCTATTTGTTGTATGGAATGATTGTAAGGTGTACATGTCTAGCGGGCAGATGTCTTCTGACCTTGACCTCATTTTTATGGTTGAATGGTCAAAGTTAAGTTTTTGAGTTTTGGTCTTTTTATCTAATACTATATGCTATAGGTGAACTATATTTGGTGTATGGAAATATTTTATGATCTATATGTCAGTCGCGCAGGTTTTATTTGACCTCGACCTCATTTTCACGGTTCATTGCTCAGTGTTAAGTTTTTGTGTTTTGGTCTATTTTTCTGAAACTATAAGTAATAGGTCAACTATATTTGTTGTATGGAAGCATTGTTAGCTGAACATGTCTGCTTGGCATGGTTCATCTGACCTTGACCTCATTGTCATGGTTAATTGGTCTTTGTTTAGTTATCTTGGTTAATGTAAAGTTTATGTTACAGTTTTTAATAAAGCTTTATACTTAGGACTATCACCATAATATCAATGATAAGTAAAGAAGGGGAGACATTTCCGTGTATTCACTCTTGTTGTGGTTTGATCTATTTCCAAATGTTTCTCAGATGCTACAGTATAAATTACATGTACATGCGTGACATGTACAGGATCACTATTTTTGGCATATTATTGGATATTCATAAGTTGTACAAGTTTGATTGGCAGGCTTTAAATCTGACCATGACCTCATTTCATGTTTCATTGGGCAATAATTAGTTTTCATTGTTTGGACATGCTGTATGTTAAGAATGTTAAGTCTATTTCACAGACAGGATAAATCACTAAATTTTGGGAATGGAATCATATCCGAATGTCAGTTTGTAGGAGTGAACATCATCTGTCTGGCATGGTTAATTTGGCTGCGACTTCATTTTCAAAGGTTATTGAAAATGGAAAGTTTGTGTGATACTTGTACATGTAGTAAAACCTTCATACATGTAGCAAAGCAGACATGACATTGCAGCATTTGCACAGTCACTCTTGTTTACATCTGACACCATTGATCATGTCTACCATATTAATTATACACATGTAGCTGCTTTTTGATAACAAAAGTCTTACAACTATTAACAATTGTTATAATTCATTTGTTAATACTAGGTATTGTAGTCTTGTATAACATGTATACTGTATGATAACCAGAATAAGGTTGGTTGCTTTACGCCGCATTAGCACAAAAAGGCTATATCGCGGCGAACCAGAATAAGGAGATGTGGTATGAATTTCAATAAGACGACCATCAACCGTAAACCAAGTGATGTAATTGTTAGTACATGTAACTGTACATCCTTCAACAATGAGCAAAATCAGTTCCGCATAAGTGTGATAATGAAAAACCTATAACAGGCCTAGCCATATTGGATGATGTAACACAATGTAAACAAGTTTAGATGAGAAACCCAAGTTTGATTTTTATACCATGTATACAAAAGCAACATTGATACATCAGTGATGACATATATATTGTGGTTAACCAAAGACTTGTACAATAATAGGTGATCATCTGCCCTTATTCATGTTTTTTTCTACAAATCCATTCTATCTGCTTTTGAATAAATGCCTTCTAAATATATATCCCAAGATGTTAAGCAACATTTTACCATTTTTTCCATAAACACAATAAACATTACAAAGTCATACATGTATATAAATACACTATTAGTGAGCTGTTTGTTATAATTTAATTATAATATTTATGTTTGGAAGCATATTTTTGGGGTTTTAATTTGCTATGGTTTTAAAAACTTCTAGCAAAAGAAAATACTAATCTTGTGAAATTGAGTAAAGTGCAGTGTTATTTGAAAGAGACATCAACACATTGTATATATATACGTCCATTATACCGACACACCATTAGTCTGACACCCCTATGGTCTGACGCCCCATTAGTCCGCCACCCCAAATAGTCATGATAGTCCGGCACGAAATAATTGAACAATATTTAAAATAAATAGTCTGTATTTCAAGAGGTTTATTAAATTATTTTGAATTGATCTTCATGAGAGTCTCAAAATAACATTCATTAATTACTTACAATATTATAATGTTGCTTATTGTCCAGTAGCAAATATTACATGCACGTTCTGAACATGAACAATTTAACAATAAATACACTTGGTAGGTTCTTTAATAGTTGCCATCCGGGATGAAACGAGTCACTGAATCTTTGACTGAGAATGGACAATGAAAGTAACTACTATATTGAATACGGTCAGAATTTTGCCATTCAGCAGGCTTAGACGAGAGGTTACAGACGGACCCGCAAAGAGTTGTTTCAATGGTTCTTAACCTGCAAAGAACCAGGATATAATGTCACCACTCTGATATTTGTGAAAAATTATGCATCCTGCGCAACCAAATGTATGTCCAACTTTGGCAAGGGTTTACTGGCAGTCGGAAGAAGACCAAAATGACCACATTTCTATTCCCACATGCATTTTATATTAAAAACCAAAACTAACTGCACCTTGTCCATCAAATGACTAAAGAACAGGTAATGCAATCGATCAAGGTTGGTTTTCTGTCCATCCTTCTTTTAAAGTGAGTCCAACAATTTTTTATGATTTAATTTTTTTTCTAAGGTGTATATACATGATATAGTTAAGTTTTAGTTCCTTTGAAAAAACAAAATATATAGGTTACCGATGAGTAAGAAAATGTTATTTCAATTTTTATGCAAAAAAATTGCATGTTTTTACCAAAGGAAGATAATCTGGAGCTTTTTCAATTATATAAACATTTTAAAAGTCATCTCGGGCCAAAACGAATTGTTTTTTTTGTTTGTTGATTTTTGTACTATATCATAAAGTAACAACTAATAGTGTAATAAATAAAATTTGTAATGAAAAAAACAAATGTTTCAATTTTTGCTGATTTTATTGTTCTCTCGAGCCTCCTTTATTGTCATTAGTTACAATCCCAAGTCCAAACCTGCATTACTCCCCCTTATGGTAATTGTGTAGGTCTTAAAAATTGGTTTGATATTTTTTTTTCACCATTAAACTGTTTCATCTGAACATAAAAAATCCCTGAAATCACGTCATGTGCATACCCATGTAGACATGATACAGACACATTTTACATAATCAAATCTGTATGAATTTCATCGATTTGTACCTGGTCTTTCAAAAAGTTCTCGCTTCAGGAAACGTTCGCCAGCTTCGAAAAGAGTTACAGCACGGGTGTCATTCGGTTAATCGAGAGATATGATCGTGAAAGAATATCTAACGGCGATCAAGTATTGAGAGACGACCGTGAAAGTTCTGGTAACGGATCGTGAAAGACATTTAATCGAGAAGACATATGAAAGTCCAGTAAATATTCTAATTTAATTAATTACACCGACACATTTACGACAAAATAAAACTGTCTGTCAAAATGGTTCAACATTATGATCAGTATGTCAGAATATCCAGTTTCAAAAGTACATAGTTATTACAAAACGACAAAAGGCAGATTGCTTCTCGACATTTCAATGACATAAAAAATGTAAACAAACACGATTTTTTCACAAATTCGACTAGATATACTACGTTTATCAGAATAAGGGCATTGTATTGGAATTAATTAAACGGTTTTTATAGTTATTTTGTATAAATATAATTTGAAACTTGGTAAATAAAGAACTACCTACATAAAATTGTTTTTTTTGCATCGTGAAAGATCACGTACCGCATTTTTGAAGATCGTGAAAAGGATCGTGAAAGATCTCATGCTACGAAGACGTTCACATTATTCTTCCATTATATGATAATTTATATTTGTTGTTGATATTGAAAAAGGCTAGATAGGTCAACATCCTCAATAGGTTTAAGCCAAAGAAGTAAAATGTTGAAGAGCAGTGAGGATCCAAAATTCCAAAAAGTTGTACCAAATACGACTATAGTAATCCTTAGTTTTTCGAAAAATTCAAAGTTTTGTAAACACGAAATTTGTATCAAATGACCACATTATTGATATTCATGTCAACATCGAAGTGTTGAATACTGGTCTGATGATACCCTCGGGGACGAAACGTCCACCAGCATCGCAACATGGCATCGACCCAGTGGCGTAAATAGTTATCAAAGGTACTAGGATTATAATTTAGTACGCCAGACGCGCAAATACATTAAAATTATTATTTGGGCATTTGTGAACATGTTGTTTGTAAAAAATAGTTGGATGATTGTAGGATGAAGTTTTTTATTGTCATGTGAAGTACACACTTATCATGAGTTAGAGGATACCCATATTTTGTATATTGGATCCTATACTAAATGTCCGTCAGACAGGAATCACCCCAACCTCAATTTGCCTCATTTCATGGATGAAGATTCATTTTAGTGGTCAAGTCCGTATCGAGGATTCTTTAAGCTTTAGGATAACTGTCTGTTGTTATGATTGTAAGGTGTATATTTTTGACTTGTGCAAGGTTTCAACTAACATTGAACTCATTATCATGTATCATTCGGCAATAGTTTGGCCTTTTGAATATATACATTTTGTACCTGAATGCTATAAGATGTTTCGTGTATGGTGTACATGTCTGTCTGCATGTTTCTTATATGACCATAATGACTTCAATTGTGTTTGATTTATTAAATGATAGTAAGATGTCTATGCCTGTCTGTCGGTCAGGGTTCATATACCTTTTACCTTATGTTCCGAATTAATTGGCCAAGCATAACTTTTACAATTGGCAGTTTCTAAGGCACTGTAAGAATCGGAACACATTTATTTGGTGTACGGGATATTTGTAGAGATCTGTATGACATGGTTCATCTGCTTATGACCTTTTTTATGAAACATGGACAATCTCAAGTGGATTTGACACTTCTAGTAAAACCCTTGATATTATAGACGTTCAACAAATATACTATGATAAGTAAAGCCAACCAACCAAGATCATCATTGGGGTATCTAGTTTAACAAATGTGTGGCGTGACCCGGCCAACCAAACAAGATGGCCGCCATGGCTAAAATTAGAACATTATTAGGTAAAAATGCAGTTTTTGGCTTATAACTCAAAAAGCCAAAGCATTTAGAGCAAATCTGACGTGGTGTAAAATTGTTTATCAGGTGAGGATTTATCTGCCTTGAAATTTTCAGATGGATCGGACAACCTGTTGTTAGGTTGCTGCCCATGAATTGGTTATTTTTAGGAAATGTTGCCGTTCTTTGTTATTATCTTGAATATTATTATAGAAAGAGATAAACTGTACACAACCATTATGTTCAGCAAAGTAAGACCTAAAAATAAGTCAACATGACCAAAATGGTCAATTGACCCCCTAAGGAGTTATTGTCCATTATAGTCAATTTAACAATTCTCATAAAATTTGTAAATTTTTACTAACATTTTCCACTGAAACTACTGGGCCAAGTTCATTATAGATAGAAATAACTGTAAGTAGCAAGAATGTTCAGTAAAGTAAGATGTACAAACACATCACCATCATCAAAAACACAATTTTGTCATGAATCCATCTGCGTCCTTTGTTTAATATTCACATAGACCAAGGTGAGCGGCACAGGCTCTTTAGAGCATCTAGTTCAACTTTCGAGGTAAAGTGTTGAATAGAAAAAAAGATAATTATTATTATAGCTTTAATGTTCATCCTTATAAAAATAGTTACAGGCTTCAACCACTTGCGGATTTATCAAATGATAAAGGAAATACTGATTTCTGATTACTAGTATTAAGTCTGGTCACGCATTTTCTTTCACGATCGAAATAATACGTTGCCTGCTCTTTCACGATCAAGTGTGATTGAAATTCAACAAATTCAAGGTTTTCATCAACAAATTAACGCTTTTAATGGAAGAACATACTTTAATTTTACTGTACTATCAGATACACCAAAGATTAAATTTCAAATAAATAATGATATTTTGAAATATGACCATTATAGGTACAAAAAGCATGTTATTTGTAATTAATTTCACAGACACGCATTGCGCCTTTTGTGTTTTTTCAAAAAGTACTTCATATTTTCCTTATCTTCTTTCACAGTTATGTTGAGGAAGTTAAACCATTTTGACAGACATATTTTTTGTTCGGATTTGTTCTGCGTTTTGAAAATTAAGCGATTTTTTCAAAGATTCTGAACTACAATGTACATTAAATGTCTTTCACGATCCGTTACCAGAACTGTCACGATCGTCTCTCAATACTTGACCGCCGTTGGATATTCTTTCACGATCATTTCTCTCGATAAACCGAATGACACCCGTGTACAGTGGCTGCACATAATTAGTTTTCAATTTTCACTGTTTATAGCACCCTTTGGATTATAATACAAAAAGGGTTTATTGATTATAATTGCTAACAAAAATAACTAGAAAAACAAAAACAAATTTTGACAATGGAAAGTAGCATTTGACGATGGCAGAAAAAAATTGACGATGGCGGGGATATTTTGACGGTGTTGATTGATATTTTAACAATGTCGGGCCGCCATCATAAATCAGGTCATGGAGATCCTTGGAACATGAACGAAGAAAGTATTAGTATCTGTAGATCGAATCGGTCAACCAAATGGTTTACCCTAGTTTCACTTTTTGACGTCTGGTGTACTAAATTATAATTCTGGTACCTATAACTATTTGACCAGATCAAAACAGCCTCCCATTGAAACAAAAGGAAATACGAGAAGTTTTTGTTTTGAATACATCAAAATACTTAAAAGTAAAAATATTTTAAGTCACTTAAAATAAACTTTTGGAATATTGTTTTTAAAATATTATTAATGAAGAATATGTCTGCTAACTAAAATGTATTTGAACGAAAAGCACAAATCCCTAATTAACTTATTGTCTGAAAGTATATTTGGCAATTGGTTGAATTATCATCGTCAGATTTCAGGAAATATGCTTAATGTCTGAAAATGTCCGACAATAACTAAATGCATAGGCATCAGCTTATACCCTCGGATGTTAGATAACTAACCTTATTACCTTATTGCTGCTAACACATGTATTGCGAATGCTTTATTTATTTAATGTGCTATTTTGTGAATTTTATAATAAATGTATTGTACGTTGTGATACTGTAATAAAATATTTGATTTGAATCGGTTTACTCATTCTGTATAGCAAGTCCTTTAATAGTCGTTTTGTAGGTTTCGGACGCATTTCCACTCCAATAAATGTTTGACTGGATATGATTTTTGCTCTCCTATTGTGAACCTCCATGCTATAAGGGGGCGTGTATAATTAGTCATATACTATTATTACTAGATTTATTTGATTTGACTGGGCGGGGTTTTAGATGTTCGCTTATTTAAGACCAGTACTAGTCCATCTATAGACAGGAATTTGGGATAAATTCATCAAGGAAGTGTCCTGATATTTGTCCCATATCATACACTCACTTCTTTTGTATATGCGTTTGGTTACACTGATAGGTTATTAGAATTCAATAATAATTTTAACGGCAATCATCCTTATTACACACATCTTCATATAGACTTATACAATGCAAATTAAAACATAAGCTCTCCCGATCAGTTGAAATGAAACTGGTAGTAGCGTTAAATAAATAGTATTTCACCTTAAAGGCCAAGACAGGGTTAATAAGATCGGGATGCATAATTAAATAATAGATATTCTTTATGAAATGAGATTTCCACAGGTATTTTAGACGCTTGGTTTGCGCTGAATAACAATGAGAACTACTAGGAAAAGTTTGTAAAACTCATGTACATTACTACATTCCTATATTTTTTTCAGATCAGATTCAAATTCAAATAAAAGAATGGGAAAAGAAAGATGGGATGTTTGTGTCTACAAGAGCCAGTGATTACGTCATAAAATGTTTACAGAAAACCAGTTGTTTGACTGTAACTGCCCCTTCAGGAGTTGGGAAATCATTTATAAGTAGACATGCAGCAATTATGTTACAGGAGAACGGATACGAAATAATACCGGTCAACTCACCAACAGACATTAGAGATTATTATCAGCCTGGTAAACCGACAGTCTTCATTGTTGATGATATTTGTGGGAATTTCACTGCTATCCAACAGCAGATTGATAACTGGGAACATCTGTTACCGTTAATAGAGACAATCTGTGTAGACAAATGTTGTAAGATTATAGTGACTTGTAGGTTACAAGTTTGGAAAGATGAAAGGTTAAACATATTATTACCTTTTAAATCTTGTGAATGCAACTTAATATCAGAGGAATTATGTCTAACATCTGATGAGAAAACAAAAATAGCAAACACTTATACTAATATTTGTTATGATGATATTGATGCGTTATCACAACAAAGCGAATTCTTCCCACTTTTATGCTCTTTGTATCAAAAGGAAAAACATGGAGATGTTAACGAGTTTTTCCAAAATCCATTTACTATCTATCAAAATGAACTAAACAATTTAAGTATGCATGATGATCATGGTGATGAAGGGAATTATAAATTATGTAGTTTGGCTTTACTTGTTCTCTTTAATAATCAGATAAACTATAGATGGTTTACGGGTAAACTCACAGATACACAACGACGTATCATAGAAGACATATGTAATGCTTGTGAAATCAACAAAAGTACACAAAAGGCAAAACTGAAGTATTCACTTGACACTCTAGATAGTACATTTATTTGTAAGCAGTATGGTATTTATAGCACTGTGCATGCTAAGTTGTTTGACTTTCTTGTTAATTACTTCAGTCAGAAAATGATAGAATGTTTGATCGACCATGGTGATAGTGATTTGGTACAAGAACGGTTTATCTGGCAAAACTCCCTAGCTAAAAAGAATCCTAAAATAGATTTCCTTATTGAAATACCAGACGATTATTTAGAATCGTATTTACGAAGATTGATATCGGACTGGACAGGGGGAAATGTTGAAATTGTGTTCAATAACACTAATATGAAGGTATCATCATTTAGACAACAGTTACTTAAGTACTTAGCACAACTAGATAAATCAAAACAAAAAACGTTAGTTTTAACTAATGATACAGTGATACCAAAGGTTGGGCATTCATCAGGTAATACTCCACTGATAGTTAGTTGCTACAATGGGCATACTGATATGGTACAGTGGATGCTACACAATGATGTGGATGTGAATCAACGTAGATATGATGGGATTACTGGACTGTTCAATGCAAGTCAACAAGGTCATACTGACATAGTAGAGTTACTTTTAAAGAAGAATCCGAACGTTAATCTGAGGGACAAGGATGGCCGTAGTCCACTGTTCATATCCATTCAGAAAGGAAATATTGATATAGTAAAGTTACTGCTACAGTTGGATCCTAACATTGATCTTTGTGACTACAATGACAGATGTCCCCTGTTCATGGCCAGTGAGAAAGGAAATATTGATATAGTAAAGTTACTGCTAGAGTTGAATCCTAACGTTGATCTTTGTGACAACAATGGCAGAAGTCCACTGTTCATGGCCAGTGAGAAAGGATATGTTGATATAGTAAAGTTACTGCTAAAGTTGAATCCTAACGTTGATCTTTGTGACAACAATGGCAGAAGTCCACTGTTCATGGCCAGTGAGAAAGGAAATATTGATATAGTAAAGTTACTGCTAAAGTTGGATCCTAACATTGATCTTTGTGACAACAATGGCAGAAGTCCACTGTTCATGGCCAGTGAGAAAGGAAATATTGATATAGTAAAGTTACTGCTAAAATTGGATCCTAACATTGATATTTGTGACAACAATGGCAGAAGTCCACTGTTCATGGCCAGTGAGAAAGGAAATATTGATATAGTAAAGTTACTGCTACAGTTGGATCCTAACATTGATCTTTGTGACTACAATGACAGATGTCCCTTGTTCATGGCCAGTGAGAAAGGAAATATTGATATAGTAAAGTTACTGCTAGAGTTGAATCCTAACGTTGATCTTTGTGACAACAATGGCAGAAGTCCACTGTTCATGGCCAGTGAGAAAGGATATGTTGATATAGTAAAGTTACTGCTAGAGTTGAATCCTAACGTTGATCTTTGTGACAACAATGGCAGAAGTCCACTGTTCATGGCCAGTGAGAAAGGAAATATTGATATAGTAAAGTTACTGCTAAAGTTGGATCCTAACATTGATTTTTGTGACAACAATGGCAGAAGTCCTCTGTCTATGGCAAGCAAGGAAGGAAATACTGATATAGTGGAGTTACTGTTAGAGAGGAATCCTGAAGTTGATCTATGTGCAAAGAATGGCTGTAGTCCTCTGTACTGGTCAAGTCAGAAAGGACATGCTAAGATAGTAAGGTTGCTTTTAGAGAGGAAAGCCCTTGTTGATCTTTGTGACATTAATGGCTTCACACCACTGATCCAGTCATGTATTAACAATCACACCAGTATAGTCCAGCTATTACTTAAACATAATCCAAACATTAATGCACAGACATATGATGGAGGTAATGCTTTATTTTTCAGTGCACTGAATGGGAAAATAGATATTACCAAGTTACTATTAAAGAACAATGCTGACTGTAATATCCGTATTAACAGTGAACAGTTTATTACAGATACATTTACAAACCATTCTTCTTTATATTTAGATTTAGCAAAGCAATCCATATTTGATAACATTGTTAATGACACATCATCACATGCAACAAATTATGTCCGTAACAAGTCTGCAAATTATACTTTTGGTGTAGTAGCTGGTTCTTCTCCATTACACATTGCATGTTTTATGGGCAGGATGGATGTAGTATGTTGTCTCCTGGACTATAATGCTTACATTAACATCAAAAAGGAAGACGGAACAACACCGTTATTTTATGCATGTGAAGTAGGACATGAGGATGTTGTACGTTTATTATTAGATAAAGATGCAGATACACAGATATGTAGAGTTGACGGGAAATCCCCATTAAATATTGCAATTGATAATGTACATACCGCTATAGTATGTATGGTAACAGAACACATGAAGAAGGAGAACAAACTTTCTAATTAACTCTTCTTCTTCTTTCGTCGTAGGTTCGTTATGACATGTAAATGGTATGCAGAGGATTTAAAAGCTTTTGTGTCTGCTCCTTGGTTTTTGTTCAATAGTCTGTTTCGATATTAAAAACATGCAGCGGATATAGCAAAAGCTTTTTTGTTTATATTACGTACCATTTCCTTTTGATTGCAATAATGCTGATTCTAATTGTACAAAACACGTTTTGTTATTCTTTGCAATACATTAATATTGCTTGGTTTTGATACAAGGAACAACAAAATGCGATTTATAAAATTGCATTAAACCATATTTATGATGTCATTGAAAAAACTGCTTACACTAAGTAAACATTATCATTTGGTCTGTTGTGGGGATATGTCTCATTAGCAATCATACCACATTTTCTTTTTTATAATTCTTGTACATTTTTCTGCAATTTTTTATTTTCTTAGGTTACATTTTTTGAGAGAAAAAAAAAGAAAATCAATAAATACTTAACTCCGAGGAAAATTCAAAACGGAAATTCCCATGAATGCTTGACATAGTGAAACTACATGTTAATTGCCTTGTATTATATATTATGTGATTTATTGCTGATACAATGCTTACCCTTTTTACACGTTTGGCCTTGTGTTGCTCTTGGATTATTGGGTTACTGTTATGTGTTTCTTTCTTTTCATCACTGCTTTTTATGATTTGATTTTTATTGCGTTGGTTCTGTTTTTCTTCTCTACATTTATTACACCGTGCCTATGTAAATTCTGATAACAAAATCAATAGTGTTATGCTAGTTATTTTAGTTAACCTTTAAGTTAAAAAAAACCCAACAAAGAACGAGTTTGCCCTAACTAATAGTCCTGATACCAGTGTTTAATGTTAAACAAAGCCCTTAACTTTACCAAACCACAAGAGCGCCAGTGTTTTAAGAAGATGAACAAACATAAAACAAAGGTAATAAAATACCATGTGTAAACAGTCTTAAAACAAGCACATGACCGATATACACATAAACACAGAAGTGTACATCCTTGACGGGTATTTTTGTACTGAACGTACGAAATAGTGCTGACATGTGAGTGCTTCACTGTATGAGTTCGCCTATTAAAATCTGCGTATACTATTTGATCACTTCAGCTTCTGTTGGAGTTCGTCTGGTCGAGTCTAGTTTTCTATGTGACGTGGTGGACTTTTTAGAGACTTCGTCCTCTTTTTGGCGTATTGTTATTTCTTTTTGATGGCAAGCATACACAATCATACTTGCTTAAAGGTTCAACGAACTACTTTTGCAAATAATTTTATGTTAATCTGGTTTTTGATATTCATTGTGTCTACTTTGTTTTTATTTTTTGTATTTTGAAATGTTGTAAATAGTATATTTAGTCTACCTTTTTTGTCTTATATATGTAGCACTGGAAATAAATTATTATAAATAATTCATAATAATGTTGAGAAATAACCATACGTTATTAGGGGCAATCTTTTTTTCAAGTGATATCACACTGGGACAATTTGACTGTGGAATAGAAAATGTTGTTGTTTTGTTACAAATTCTATATTCACAACAAATATATATTTGATATCCTGCTTCTTCGCTGTGATTTTATCTTTAATGTGAATGCCGTGATAAAATTTGGCAAAAACATTTCTTTAATATATGCTGAAGTTGTCAATAAAGATATCAAGGGGACATGTAATGTTACAAAATTTCAAATTTTTCTCGGGTACACATAACGTATTTATGTGTCAACTTTTATTTGTTTTTGTATTTAGAAATGTTGTAAATAGTATTTTTTTCTATGATTTGTGTCTTAGATTTATACTTTTGAAATATATTAAAAGGAACTAATGATATTGATGAGACAATGTGACAGTAGAATAGAATATATCATTATTTTGTTGCTAAGCCTACATTTATAATAAAAAAAAATGTAATCTTGCTTCCCTAACAGTATGTTTATTTTAAGGATGTACACCTCTGAGGAGCCAAACATTTCTAGAATTAATTTTTTTTTTCAACCTGATTTTTGGGTTTATAAGACTGTAACAAAATAATTGGTGAAGAAAAAATCATATGGTGGTGTACTTCTTTGTTTGCTACGACCCTTTGAAAATGCCCAATTTTGATGATTTTCCCATTTTTTCATCGATTTTTACCTATTTTTGGGCTATTATCGAGAAAAAAATCACAGTTTCACAATTAAACTTTTTTTCATACTTTCTATAAAGATGAAGTGGACCAATCTGCATAAATTTGACTTAAAAAAACTATAGGTAGGTGCTAATATAAAAAAGTTTTATCATATTTTGACGCTTTTTTGTGTAAAATTTACCATGCTGTCAATTTTGTATTTTTGTGATTTTTCTCAGTTTTAAGAACAAAATGCATATCATTTCAACTTTTTTGTTATTAAATGATTGAAAAAATACATATCTAAGAAATTTGAAAAGACCAAAATGATATGGGATATACATAATTCTTGTAAAATTTGGTGACTATGTGGAACGCATCTATCCCATCGAATTGGAGATAAAGGATACTACAGATACAGTTAAGTCGGCTTCATATCTTGACTTACATCTAGAAATTGACAATGAGGGTCGGTTGAAGACAAAACTTTACGACAAAAGAGATGATTTCAGCTTTCCAATTGTGAACTTTCCATTTTTAAGTAGCAACATTCCAGCAGCACCTGCATACGGGGTATATATCTCCCAATTGATACGATATTTCCGTGCTTGCATTTCCTATCATGATTTTCTTGATAGAAGGTTACTGCTCACAAGGAAGCTATTAAACCAAGAGTTCCAAATGGTGAAGTTGAAATCATCTCTTCGTAAATTTTTACGGACGCCATCACGAGTTGGTTGACCGTTATGGAATAACCGTTTCACAAATGATATCGGATATGTTCCTTACGTCGTAACTACAATCCCCTTCCCTTTCATGAATTTGACCTACCGAATTAGACTATTTACCGGATTTGTAATCACATAAGCAACACGACGGGTGCCGCATGTGGAGCAGGATCTGCTTACCCTTCCGGAGCACCTGAGATCACCCCTAGTTTTTGGTGAGGTTCGTGTTGTTTATTCTTTAGTTTTCTATATTGTGTCATGTGTACTATTGTTTTTCTGTTTGTCTTTTTCATTTTTAGCCATTGCGTTGTCAGTTTGTTTTAGATTTATGAGTTTGACTGTCCCTTTGGTATCTTTCGTCCCTCTTTTGTATCCCTCACCCGTTTTCTCAAAATTTTGGCTAAAAATACTGACTTGATTGGTCGTAAAATTTGAAAACTGGATTACTCAAAAACCATTCATTGTAAATACACAATTTTTTCAAATAGTTATGTTTGACTATAATATTTTTAAATTTCATTGATATTTTCCACTTGTATCACATGTTTTGGAAATAATTCAAGAACGAGATTTCAACGAGACTGAACGAGACTGAAAAGTCAGAAGAATACATCATTAAGGAAGTTTGCTTGTCATGTTTTGGAATCCTCTGGTTTTATCCATTTGAATGCCTTTTTAACATGTGCCCATTGACCCCCATTTTTATTTATAAATCTTTTACATGTATAATCATGAGCCATCTGTACAAATCTTAGAAATCTTTTGTTGAACTTAAACTTGTCAATGATAAAGCTATGAAAAATCAAGAAAGAACATTTTACCGCCATAAATTCAGTGCCCTTTTTCTTGAAAACAAGCACATTGACCTATATTTTTTTTTTTTTTTGCTCTTTTGGTTATCTTATGAATTCCACATCAATATACACTAGTGTTATGAAAAGCTTGTTATTTTGAAACTGAGTAGCGAACTCAATTAAATTTAAAGGCCATGCGAAATTTGTCAGCACTTTGAGTTAAGTGTCTGCTGTCTTTTATTTAAGTTTATTATCTGTAAATATATATGTAAAATGACTTCTGCATAAATCCTCCTTCTGAACCTCACTACCCGGTACCTTGACAATTATTGATAAATATTGTTCATAAGAATTTCATAAGACTGATTTTGATGTACATATTTTTGTTTATAAAATAACAGTTTTAGACTGATTTAGGAATTAGTTTAGTCGAGGATTACTCTTCATTAATACTATTTTCATTGTAGAATTGATTTATGCATATTAAAGAATGCCATTTTTTGTCATAGATTTTGTACAATAGTATCCTAGAGGTAATCAATAATGTAGGAAGAATTATTTTTAAAATTTCCAGACCATCGTCCTGGACGACGCCTATTACAGGACATAGCTCCAAGTTGAATTAATTGTAAAAAAAAAATTCAACGGTCCTGAACTTGCATACATATTTGACACTGGATGTAAAACAATCAATCAATCAACTGGCTTCCGACAGTTCTTGTCCATTCGTTTTTGATGCGTTTTGTTATTTGATTTTGCCATGTGATTATGGACTTTCCGAATTGATTTTCCTCTAAGTTTAGTATTTTTGTGATTTTACTTTTTCCAGTAATTTTGAGTACTCTCAATTTTGCGTGTAATCCATTATGGCCACAACTGTTCAAAATTCCTAAGCAGGTAGGGATTTTACAGTAGAGGATATAAAGAAATACGAATTTCTTGAATTTTGTTAGGCATCGACTATGTCTGTATGTGTTTGTGTGGCTAGGGTGAAGGTTTAAGATTCAAGAGATTGACGGTTGATGTCTAGCCAAATGGATAGTTCTATTATATAGTAGTATCAGTGTTTACGTGCCTATTTTTTTTTAATGAAGGATCGTCAAATTGTACTATTAATTAAGTTAAACGTATACATCAATCAGAACGGAATAGATATGATAATACCAAACAGGGTGTACTGCTTAATTAAAGGCATACGCTGATCTACGCTGGGCAATGCATATTGTAAATATTTGTTTTTATATTACGGATTGTAATGCGTTATTTAATTTACCAGTCAGATGTTATGGTACCTTATTCATAATTCTTCGAACTTTTCATCATGTATATTATAATTATCATGATTAAATAACCAGTAAATTTAATATTTTTGTACATAAAATTTTGCAGCTAAAACGCTGAAAACAATTTTCCGAAGGGGGGCTTCGCCCCCCCCCCCCCCCCTTAACTCCCTACCAGGGCTCTGGCCTGGTCCTGCTGGGGCCTTAAGCGGCCCCCATACCCCCTGCCGATTGGTGCCTACAGTTGACTGAATACCGAGCTACGCCACTGAATAATGATTGAAAACTGCAATGATAAACTCCAGCGTTTCTATGAAAACGTTATATATTATGACGTAATTGTGACGTCATCAGATAATAAATCTTACGGTTTCAATCTATTTTTCTTTACTCTATGGATTTACAAACATTATGTGCAAATTTGCAATAGTTACCAAACATTTTATTTCCTTGGACCAAAACCGGGCCTTAATGTCCCTACTCCTTTCTAATATTATCTATACTTTTCTTAATTTCTATCTGTTTCTTTTTTTAAGGACAATTTTAGATAATGTCAGTGTTTGGTAGAATTTTTGATAGCTTTCGACTGTTATCCTTTTTTGTTTGCTTGAACGGTTTTTATAAAATATTGTACTATAAAAAAATATTTTTTGTCGGAAAACTTGATTTTCAAAACATTAATAAAACAATTTACTAATATCATCTATACTTTTATTAAATAATATCTGTTTCTTTTAAAGGACAATGTCAGTGTTTACATGTTGCAGAGTGGTATTTAAATTGCGCTAATTTTTGCGGTGTGGACAATTACATCAAAGAGTTGATGACCAATAGTTAATAAGATTTAAATTAAGGATATTTTTATCTTCCTAAATAATTTCAATATAAATATAATGAAAAAGTCCGAATAAGCCTTTTCCAGCAATTTGTTTTTTTAATTTCATACCTCAAAAAAGAGCCAAAAGAGCTAATCTAAGCTAATTTTGTTCCTTACATTTTCTCATCTGACCTACAGTATTTTATTTTTTAATTTCCCCTAAGTACATCATTAAGAACATATGTTATTAGCACCGTCTTGTAAAAAATTTGTTTGCACAAATATCAATTTGAAATTATAAATGTAAACCTGTATATATATATATATTATACAACTCGTCTAAACATCAATATATTATATATGTACTGTTATATAAAGATTTAGAATGAGATTTTTCAAGCGCCCTCCCTTTGTACCCCAAGTTCTTTTAACCACTGTTCCCCAGGACAACAATTCCTACAAACTTAGGGGAGGGTTGGAATCCCGCTAACATGTTTAACTCCGCCACATTCTTTATGTATGTGTCTGTCCCAAGTTTCTTTAATTGATATATTTGTTTTTTTGTTTATTTTTGTACATAAAATAGGCCGCTAGTTTTTCTCGTTTGAATTGTATTACATTTGTGATTTCGGGGTCTTTTATAGCTGACTATGCCGTATTGGCTGTGATAATTGTTGAAGGCCGTACGATGACCTATAATTGATAATTTCTGTGTCATTTGGTTTCTTGTGGAGAGTTGCGTTTTTAGCTCACCTGGCCTAAAAGGCCATGTGAGCTTTTCTCATCACTTGGCGTCCGTCGTCGTCGTCGTCGTCGTCGTCGTCGTCGTCGACGTCGTCGTCGTCGTCGTCGTCTGTCGTCGTTAACAATTTTTCAAACATCTTCTCCTCTGAAACTACTGAATGGATTTGAATGAAACTTAACATGATTGTTCCTTAGTATATCCTGCACAAAATGTGCGCTTCGATTTTTGATCCGTCAAAAAACATGGCCGCCGTTACTTAAAATAGAACATAGGGGTCAAATGCAGTTTTTGGCTTATATCTCAAAAACGAAAGCATTTAGAGCAAATCTGACATGGGGTAAAAATGTTCATTAGGTCAAGATCTATCAGCCCTGAAATTTTCAGATGAATCAAACAAACCATTGTTAGGTTGCTGCCACTTAATTGGTAATTTTAAGGAAATTTTGCAGTTTTTGGTCATTATCTTGAATATTATTATAGATAAAGATAAACTGTAAACAGCAAAAAAGATCAGCAAAGTAAGATCTACAAATAAGTTAATATGACCAAAATTGTCAATTGACCCCTTAAGGGGTTATTGTCCTCTAATGACAATTTTTCACAATTTGTTCATCATATTTGCTAACTTTAAAAAATCTTCTCCTCTGAAACTACTGAATGGATTTGGTTAAAACTTAGCATGGTTGTTCCTTAGATTATCCTGCACAAAGTGTGTGCTTTGATTTTTGATCCGTCAAAAAACATGGCCGCCGTTACTTAAAATAGAACATAGGGGTCAAATGCAGTTTTTGGCTTATATCTCAAAAACGAAAGCATTAAGAGCAAATCTGACATGGAGTAAAAATGTTCATTAGGTCAATATCTATCAGCCCTGAAATTTTCAGATGAATCAAACATCCAATTGTTGGGTTGCTGCCACTTAATTGGTAATTTTAAGGAAATTTTGCAGTTTTTGGTCATTATCTTGAATATTATTATAGATAAAGATAAACTGTAAACAGCAAAAAAGATCAGCAAAGTAAGATCTACAAATAAGTTTATATGACCAATATTGTCAATTGACCCCTTAAGGGGTTATTGTCCTTTAATGACAATTTTTCACAATTTGTTCATCATATTTGCTAACTTTAAAAAATCTTCTCCTCTGAAACTACTGAATGGATTTGGTTAAAACTTAGCATGGTTGTTCCTTAGATTATCCTGCACAAAGTGTGTGCTTTGATTTTTGATCCGTCAAAAAACATGGCCGCTGTTACTTAGAATAGAACATAGGGGTCAAATGCAGTTTTTGGCTTATATCTCAAAAACGAAAGCATTAAGAGCAAATCTGACATGGAGTAAAAATGTTCATTAGGTCAATATCTATCAGCCCTGAAATTTTCAGATGAATCAAACATCCAATTGTTGGGTTGCTGCCACTAAATTGGTAATTTTAAGGAAATTTTGCAGTTTTTGGTCATTATCTTGAATATTATTATAGATAAAGATAAACTGTAAACAGCAAATATGATCAGCAAAGTAAGATCTACAAATAAGTCAATTTGACCAAAATTGTCAATTGACCTCTTTAGGAGTTATTGCCCTTTAAAGACTTTTTTCACAATTTGTTCATCATGTTGACTTACTTTAAAAAATCTTCTCTTATGAAACTGCTGTATCAATTTCAGCCAAACTTAGGCTAAATGAGTTTCAGAGTTTCAGAGTATCTAGTATAAATTTTATATTTCATTTCCTTGTATGTCAAGAAACATAGCTCCTATGGCTAAAATAGAACATAGGAGAAAATGATTTTTTTTTGCTTTTGAAGAAAATAGGACGATTCAAAAAACATTTAAATTAATTGAAAAGCCAAAATAATCACTGATGAGAGATTAAACCAAAAAAATTCAGGTGAGCGATTCAGGCTCTTGAGAGCCTCTTGTTTAGTGAATCAACGTATCCCAATGCCTCTCATTGACTGGTTGAAGAAACAATTACATAGGCGCGATCTCACAAAACGTGACTCAAACAAAGTAACTACATTTCACAAATTAAGAAATGTAAAAATGCATGTATCGAAAGAAGAAAATACTTTAATAAAATAAGAAATTGTGTTTACATATTAACAATTAACATTTCATAAATCAAGAAATGTAGAAACTCATGGAACGGATGGAAAACATATATGTTACAAATTAAGAAACTATAGTTATAATTAATATTAAAAGAAAAATATTCAAAAACTGACCAGGATCGTTTCTACGAAAGAGTATTTCCTAGGGACGTAGTAAAAATAAAATCGGCATATTGAACTTTTTTTTCAAAGTCGAAATTTTCACATTTCAAATCTTAAAATCTCTGTGAATGATGAGTTACGGGTATATTTCTCATTTTATTCCCGATCCGATAATATATGAATATTAGGCGGATAAACGAAGCCTACGATGTCCAATTTGGCTACGTGTACCTGCATGCAAGTACGCGCAAACACTGATAATCCTTAAAGTGTCCAAATCTTCTTTTTAGCTCACCTGGCCCACAGGGCCAAGTGAGCTTTTCTCATCACTATGGGTCCGTCGTCCGTCGTCGTCGTCGTTAACTTTTACAAAATCTTCTCCTCTGAAACAACTGGGCCAAATTTAACTAAACTTGGCCACAATCATCATTAGGGTATCTAGTTTAAAGAATGTGTCCGGTGATCCGGCCAACCAATGAAGATGGCCTTCAAGGCTAAAAATAGAACATAGGGGTAAAATGTAGATTTTGGCTTATAACTCTGAAACCAAAGTATTCAGAGCAAATCTGACATGACGTAAAATTGTTTATCAAGTCAAGATCTATCTGCCCTGAACCTTTCAGATGAACCAGACAACCTGTTGTGGGTTGCTGCTCCTGAATTGGTAATTTTAAGGAAATTTTGCCGTTTTTGGTTATTATCTTGAATATTATTATAAATAGAAATAAACTATAAACAGCACTAATGTTCAGTAAAGTAAGATCTACAAATGATTTTTTACATGATCAAAATGATCAATTGACCCCTTAAGGAGTTATTGCCCTTTATAGTCATTTTTTACCAATTTTTCGTGACCATGTACAAAACTCATCTCCTCTGAAACTACTTGGTTGAATTTAACCAAACTTAGCCAAAATCATTATAAAGGTATTAAGTTCAAAAGATGTGTGCAGTGACCCAGCCAACCAATCAAGATGGCCGCAATGGCTAAAAATAGAAAATAGGGGTAAAATGTAGATTTTGGCTTTTAACTCGGAAACCAAAGCATTTAGAGCAAATCTTACAGTGGGTTTAATTGTTTATCAAGTAAATTTCTATCTTCCCCGAAATTTTCAGATGAATTGGACAACTGGCTGTTGGGTTGCTGCGAATTTTTACGAAATATTTTCCTCTGTATCTAAAGGGCCAAGTTTATCATAGATAGAGAAAATTGAAAGTAGCAAGAATGTTCAGTCAAGTAGGATCTACAAACACAATTTTTTCATGAATCCATCTGTGTCCTTCATAGACCAAGGTGAGCAACACATGCTCTTTAGAGCCTCTAGATTCAATTGTCATTAATCAATGTTATGTTTTTAAAGTTAAGTCCTTTTTACAAGATGAGATTGTCAACGAATATATAAAAAGCATGGTGAATCAATGTTTGCCTGTTTACACTAAGTTATTCAATTTAGTGTTTCATTCTGGAATCGTTTCAAATTCATGGCTTATTGGTATCATTAAGCCGTTATTTAAAAACAAGGGGGATCCAAATAGTTTGGATAATTACCGAGTTATTCCAAGTTACCCCTTTCGGTACCTCGAATGTATAAGATAGCGCGGCCACTCTTGGTCTCATCGTCACTCAATTGGAGGTCATGCTGGTGTGCAGACGTATAATGGATCTCCTTAAGATAATTAAAAGATACAGATCAGACATTGATCCAAAGCTTCAGCAGTTCGATGGGAAGTGCTTAAGTACTTTTAGCAGGGAAGATCTATTACAAGTAGCCACCAAACTAAAGATACAATTAAATGACATTTTAGTGCTCCTAGACGTGGATGACACGAGAGAGAACTTATGCAAAGTTGTTAGTTTTGCATTAGAGCAAGAATACGCATTGAAAGAGGATAAGGTTGAAGAACCTCCAAAGAAGAAAAAAAAACTACAGAAAACAAGTCGTCAGGGGTAAGTTTCTAAGTTTATTTGTCACAAAGAGTATGAATGATATAAAAAAGGGTTATGAGAAAAGTTGAGAAAACGATGAGTGTAATAGATAATTATACAGAAATGAACACGTCATAAAGGTCATCGTATGCCAGTATACATATATATGTACGTTTATGAATAATGTTTTAATACTAAGTGCAAAATGCAAATTAGTCCGCACGTGTTAATGAAACTTTATTGTTATATATTTAGTTAGATATTTTGTTTCATATTGAACGGGCACAGATATTTCAAAGTTAAGAATATTTGTTTAGAAAAAGTGACAACGGAAGAATGCAAGTAAACAAAATATGTTTTGTCGGGTGTTCTACTTGAACGTGAGACAAAGAATGTCTAATGATATTATCATGTGTATCTAAATGTTGAAACTCAATTATTTGAATATTGGCAAGATGCTCGAACGTGAATAGGGGTACATAGAAAAAAAATTAATAATAATGTTGCGGCGAGTATTACGCTCGGTCGTGAGAAAAAGTAAAATAAAAATTGTTCAAGTTTTTTGAACGTGTAAAAATTTTATTTGTAAAAATACAATAGAAAAAAAAAAAAGAATAGTTTTGGATATTCTAATTTTGATACATCAAATTATTATTGTTCGGGTTTTATGCTCGAACGTGAATAGAGAGAGAGAAAAAAATCGTATTTCATTTAAATGTGTTTGGGCATGATGCTCGGATGTGAATAAAATAAAGTAAAGAAGAGAAGGATGAAGATGATGTTAGCTATTTGTTCAAGATTGTTTCTTGAACGTGTACGCATTAAGCGGTTAGGATTAACATGATGGGGAATGTGATAAAAGGGAACAGAGAAAATTGCTTAGCAAACAAAACGTTTTTTATGGGGGTTGCGGTTTTGTGTTTGAACGTGACAAGGAAGAATTTACTTGGTGGTATTATTATGTATATTAAAGTATGTCTCAAAAGAAATTACAAAACATATTTGTTTTAGCATCATGCTCGAACGTGAACAAAGAATATGATTTTTACTATTTATGAGGCCATTCAGAAAGGGAAATATAGATACGATTATCAATATTAGTGGCTAAATGGAGTTTGCACACTAATATCGGCAAACAGTAGTAATTTATAATTTAAAAAAATAACTTACTGCGTATAAACATAAAAGAGGGATACTTAAAGGAAGCTTGAACGTGTTTTGAAAGGTGGTATTTCAAAAGATGCATTCTGGAGCTCGAAGCAAATAGGTTAAGTACAATTTTGAGTTAGAATGTCAAATAACCAGAAGAGTTGTTTTACGTGTTATAGTGTGGTATTTAAGAGAAAGTGAAAAGGAAAGAACACCTACGAGGGAAAAGGGAAACCGTAGAAGCACATTTTTTCTGGTTTTTAAAATCAAACTCTACAAATTAGAATCGGCGTCAAATTGATTAATTGGCTGTTTAATATAAAGCATACACATAAATGACACATTATAATTGTTCTTTTACTTACATTAAATATGACCTTGTACACGGTTTTGTAATAAGCTTAAAGGGGACCGTTACTATTTGGGTATAGCGATATATCAAGTTTAATAAGTTCGAAGGGCGTTAAAAAAAAATAATAATAATTTAAGAGTGCATAAATTTAAGAAATACAAATTTATAACAGTCGATAGAAAAGCATATTTAATTTATTCAAATATATTTTACATATAACTTAATATTTGATCTTAAAGAAAGAGAGAAAAAATGTAACAGTATTCGCGTATAGAAACAAAGCATGTTATTTATTGATACACAAGATTTGCTAATGACCATGTTTTTTTGTTAAAGCGAGAACATAATTTATTGTGTATAAAGTAAACTTTTATGGGTTAGACATGTTAGACATTAATTGGATGTTGTTTGATGATTAGTTTGAATCAACAATCTGAACAAAACAGAAGTCCACATCAGCGGGGTGTATTTTTATAACAGGCGGTCAAACATAGACACTTGACAGCTAGGCGTCTTCAAAGATATTAATATTTATTTGAGAGCAGATGTCAGCAACATGAGTGTGATAAAACTAATAAGATGAAGCCCTTGGCATGGGTTACATCAGAGATTAATTTGCTTGGGAAGGTGGCATCTGTGAATTTGTTCCACGTGAAGTTTTACAAGAAAAGTACTTACGTTTAATTATTAAAAACGAAAGAAAAATTAAAATAAAATAAAATAAAACAAATATGTATAAAATATAATCAGATATCTTGCATATTTATATATAATAATAATAATAATTTTACATGATAGTACATACACTAATGTACGTATACACGTTTCATTTACTTAATTCATTGCCTTAATACTAATTAACAGGCATGTACAGTTTTCAAGTTTAGATAAATTGATGTCATTAAACGATTAATGTGAAAGATTTTATTCAAATGTGGTATTTGTCTTTTTTCAAAGACAAGTGATAATGAATGGTCGTGAACGTATTGTATTATAATCCTCATGTTTATATTAATTTTGGTTTATGAGAAAAAGAGATGTATGAAGAAAACGGATCTAATTAAGATATTTGCTAACTATTTTTCATATACATGTATGTGATTTATACGTGTAAATTAGTGTATAAATAGAGCATGTGTAGAAGAGTAGAAGAAGTAGTAGGGAGGAATTCGTTAAGTGTTGTAGCCAGAATGTATGAAATATTCAATACAATATGTAAGGACAATATTTGCTATGACTTACATGTGATTTGGAGTGTATTTTATAAGACAATAATCTAGATAAATGCTTGAAATTAAGATATAGTACTTTGCTTCAATTGTATAGATGAAGACATTAGAAGAGAAAATAGCAGAGCTTGAGAAAAAATTAGAGAAGAAACAAGCTGAGGACGAGTTTTCGGAATTTGAGAGAGAGACGTTAAAGATGAGGCTGCAAAAGGAAAGAAAGGTGGATATTGATGTTTTACATGAAAGATTGATATTACTAGACAATTTGGCGAGAAAGCAAAATCATGACTTAAAGGACAAATAAACTTAATACTAAGTAGATTTCATATACACAAAAGTAAACCAAATTTTGCTGCAGCATTAGTGCTGAAACTTGTCTGCAACAAAGAGGAGGAAGCGATACTTGACAAAGAACAGAAATACTTAAGACATTTGGTTTTCCCTGATGATGACAATTATACTATGCAGTCTCATAATTTGTACATGCATGGGCAAGGTTTTATGGGAAATTCTTTTGGTCAAGCACAAGGTCACTCTTACGGAATGCCTCCTCGCTTTCCAGGTCCACCCCGTCGCGGTAGGGGGCGTGGAAATAGTCACAATCTATGTTTTAAATGTAACAAGCCGGGTCATTATGTTAGGGATTGTCCAGCAAACCAAAATTCTGCAAGTTCAAATTAAATTATTTACATAATTTTAAAACAAGTAAAATACATCTTCCATTCCGTTAGTTAAATTCATACTTATTTCATTTCAGGATGCATTTCGGTTAAAACCATGGGAATTAAAAATAATTTTGGGAACAGATCCTACTTCAGTAACAGTTAGACGCCCGACGTTTGTTAATTTTGAAAACAAAATTGTTGATAATAGTAGGGAGGTAGTTTCAGCAGAGGAGGTTTATTCAAAGATATACAAAATGTGAATTTTTTGAATCCGAAGAATTTTGTTGCTGGACATATTCATACAAGGTTAAAGCAATGGGAGAAAATAATAGCTTGTTCGTATTCTTCAGATGAAATTTTAGATTGACTAGTTCATGGTGTAAATATTAATAATTACATGGTACATTTTAAAGGAGATTTCTGGGGACACCATTATGATGATAAGTTCCCACCTAGCAGAACATTCAATAATTCAAATAAATTAAAAAAGTTTTCTACGTTCATAACAGAAACCGTTGTGGATGGACTTAGAAATGGTTCAATTGAATGCTTAGGAAAAGTAGGTTTAGCTAAACCACCCAATACTGTAGCACCTTTAACCGTCGAGCCAACAAAACCTAGATTATGCATTAATCTAATGTATTTGAACAATTGGATCAAAGATATACCGTTTAGTTTAGACACTCTCAAAAATGTACCTCGAGCCGTAAGAGAAAATGCATATTTTACCTCAATAGATGATAAATCAGGTTTTGATAATGTTATGTTATCCGAGGATTCGCGTGGACTAGTGGGTTTCCAGTGGGATGGATTTTATTCACTTTCAAAACATTACCGTTTGGTTTTAAACTTTCTAGCTACATTTGTCACACATTAAATCTGAAAGCAACATCGTATATTAGGAGAAAGTTTTTGATTCCTGTACATTTGTATATAGATGATCGTCTTGTCGAGGAAGTAAGAAAACCTGGTTTAAAAGCAGGTGTCAGTTCCGCTTTATTGGCAAATTACATTGTTTGTGAAGTTATAACTAGATTAGGGTATTGCATTAATTTACCGTGTTTATCCCGTCCCAATCAGTAGTATTTTTGGGATTTGTTGTTGATTCCGTAGCTAATTGTTTCAGTCCAAAAAACAAAAATTTATTAATTTACGCGAGGATTGTTTAAGGAACAGTGCTATTACGGTGCTAGATTTACAAAAATTAGTTGTTCGTTGTATTTCTTTTATGTTAGCTGTTCCGGCAGCAAAACTTTACACTCGGGAGATGAATAATGCAATTTCATTAGGAATCCGCAATCAAACAAGCATCCCAATAACAAAAGATTTAAAGGACGAACTTAATAATTGGCGGTTTTTGGATTCATGGACAGGAAAGTTAGAATGGAAAAAAGAAAGACATTTAGTTGTAAACATTTATACAGATGCTTCTATGTTCAAATGAGGTGGATATTTTAAAATAAATGATACAGAGCACAAAGTGGGCGATTCGTGGGCACATGAAATGTTATCGCTTCCTATTATGGTACTAGAGGCTAAAGCTTTGTTATATGTTTTAAGATCTATACGGGAAGACATAAAGGGTAGTCGGATGGACGCAAACGTAGACAATCAGGCCTTGATCACTGTGTATCATCGCCACCGGAAATTGGGTACTAACGAAGCGGAGAAAAATAGAAAAAAAAGTAAACAAGTTAAGAATTCATTCAATTTAAAGCATTTCCACTCATTGGATGAGGGTGCCGCTTAAGAAATGATTTTCTGATATATAATTCTTTAAATTATTAGGCAGATAAGTACAAAATTAATACAAGATTGTGTGAAATACTCCAAAACTTGCCACTTAGTACCGGAAAATTTCGACGTCGATCGTCCTCTGTCGCCCCATTCTCAAGATATTGAACTGTTTTTCATTATTTTTCCAGACACGTTTTTAGATTATTATAGTGTGGCATCATATTTACTGAATTTTTTTGTCAAAAACATGTTTTTTAAAGAATATGGACAAAAACATTGTTTGTTTGTTGTACGGCGAATTGCAGGACGTTGTACGGCGAATTGCAAAATAACAACTTTTGTCTGTACGGCTTCTTGCAATATATTATAATTTTAAGAGGAAATTAATCAGTGTTTAAATAATATCAAGTGACGATATATTGTTGATATCAAAGCTTTACAGGCTTACAAATATACAAAATTTCTTACTTATCAAATATTATTAAATATATGCCGTTAATTCAGTTCAGAAGGCCTCGTTGCGTACCGCTTTTCGATTTTGTACAAAAAGGTTTTTTTCAACCATATTATCCTATAAAAATAAACCGTCTATTCATCTTTTGTTGGTGCTAGCTTTTTTTTTTATATAAAAACAGTGGAGATGTGGTATGATAGCAAATAAGATAACTATCCATCAGGATAAAATAAAGTGTATGCAAGCAATTATGCTATCGTACGGCCTTCAACAACGAAAACTCGTACCTTATAGTCGGCTATAAAAAGCACCGACAGAAAAATATGGAAGGACTCAACAAGAAAACTAACGGCCTAACTTATATACAGTGTAACAAAACAATTTATGAAAACAACAAATAAGATAGGGATGAAGCAACGACAACCACCGAACCACAGGATCGAGAATTCGGACAGACAAAATTAAGAAAATACTTTGTTTTCATCGAAAGTAAGGAAAAACAAATCGTGAATTGCATTTCGAATTAATTTTCTTGTCAGTTTCGTTTTAAAAATATATAATTTATATACATCTTAAATGCTGTCAAGCAAAAGGTATTTCTATCAAATGCATTAACCATTTTATCTAATGCATAATTAGATGGGGGAAAGGGGGTCCGTTAATAAGTTAACAACAACTCAATTTTGGCAAAAACAGTTAACAACAAATTTTAAATATTGATCAGAGTTAACAGCAACTTTAATTACCATTTTTTCCAAACGAACCCAAAAGCAATGAAAAGGGGAAGTGCATAATTATCTTCAATGTATTCAAAAGTTTGAAAACCACTGTACAAAGTCGCAGAAATGCCAAGCTCCATAAGGAATCTTTTATAAAGCTGACTAATTTTCAGGAGACACACGCAAGTACCATATTTTTTTATTGACACATGGACAGACAATTGAACGGATGGAAAAGCAGACGGAGTGATCGACTCCAAGAAAAAGGACAATGTCATGAATAATCGAAAATGCTTCAAACAGCAAAAGGGAGGCTTCTTCTGGTTATGTATATTGTTGGGTTAATGTTTTATGTCAATCAGTCGTAGTAAATTTGGGTTATCGTCATGACGTAGGAAAGTGTAACAAACAGTTAGAAAGAGTGAATACTATAGGGCGTGAACATTATTTTTTTTTATGGCGGGAGTTCTTTTAAATTATGGTTACATCTCAGTCAGGGTATTCATACGACTCATTGCTTACATGATTTTATTAAAAGGAATTACGAAGGTTTACTCATTTTTATTTTAAATCATCAAAACCAGTATAAATCAGAAAGTAACATGTAAGGTGTCACAAGTTGAAGCGCTCTTTCATCTCCAAGTCCCAATTAAGAACTCTGAGCTGATATAAAAAAAAGCCTTGGTCCATCTTTACAATTCTGAAGTCTTAGACTAGCAAATTTGACATCAATTTGAGAACCAAGTCCTCATTTTTCGGCCTCTTCTACCAGGCCACACTGTTCAGTTATTTTACGAATTGCAAAATGAAAAGGTACTTTATTTTTCACGATTCCGTCCAGGTACTCAGGGTCAATATAACTTATCAAACATTCCACATACTTCTGAATTATTTCCATCATAGGACTGACCAGGGTTTTAGCTGGATCAAAAGTGGCCTTTCCTTTTAACGTTTTTGATACATAACAAATAGAAGGCAGATATAACTACATTGGTTAGACGTATAAAGAGGGGTATGAGATATCCCTAAACATGTTTAACACTGCCGCATTTGTTGCACCTGCATGACCCAACTTGAGTTTGTAACCTTTGCTACATTTGTATATAGTCTTGTATTTATTTCATTTTTTTAAAATTTTGGTTCATTTATATGTTTCAAGAATCAAACATTGAACTTCTACCCCCTTTTTGTAGTCAAATGATTGATCACTTAGGAGACAGCTTCGGGTATATCAATACACAGTTACAAGTTTAGTTTCGCATTATAGCCATGGTGAATTTTCTAAATGTGAAAGTTTTTGTACAATTGAATTGATTTTTAGATAGTTGAATACTAATATAGCCTTCCTAGTGAGTTTATATGAACATTTAGATTGTTTTTAACATGTTTTAAAAGCCATTTTTCAGTTTGAACGTCGATACGTTCCTATCCGTACCGCCATAGATTAAAAAAATTTGTATTGTTTTTCAACAAAGATTTGACGCTCGATCTTTTCAATTCAATTTTATGAAAAAAACCCAGCAGAAATGCATATATTTTTTTTTACCTTTTGATAGATATATGTCTATGGTTTCAGGAAAGATTTCACTGAAAAAAAAATTCTCTTATTGATTGACATTTTCCTTTGGACCAAATTTTTGAGATCTTTGTGACATGTTCAACCCCGTATCTTGCAATATTTGGTATCAAATAAATGCTGATTGTTGCCATGGTTACACAAAAAAAAGATTATATTTCACCATTATTACTATTGGAAATCAAAACTATGGACGATTCTCTTTCCATAAATATACACATGCATAACTCAAATAGTAAGCCTTATTTATTAGGAAGGAAGGGAAAGAGGGTGTTTAAAAATAATGAGACTCAGTGTCAATTCTAAGTTTTTTCCTATCTGTGAATTGACACCCCATCCTAGTGCATTATCTTCTCGTTGCGTTGGGTATTTTCTTCTATTTGGTCGGGCTTCTGTTTCTTCGACATTTTCCTCATTTCCATTCTCAATTTTATCAAGGATTTACTATACTCAAAGATTTTTTACTTTGCGGAAGCAACGTAAAAAGAGGAATGGACAGCGAATTTTCATGCAATTCTTGTAAATTACAGTTAAGATCAGTTAACAGAGAAAATAATGTCAAAAACAGTGAACACTTTAATTATTAGGTAACATATAACTGGAATCTCAATTTCAAATAAACAGTTAACAACATTGCAAAAAAATAGATTACAGACAGTGGGTCGAAAACAGTTAAGGGTTTTTAAATTCATCAGTCAAATAACAGTTTTAAACAAATTAAAACCTTGAAAAAGACAAAAACAGTTTAACATAAAAGGGTAAACCCCCCCCCCCTTAGATATTTGAACTTAATACTTTATTTTCTTTAAAAGAACGATAAATAACTATTCTAAAATTAGCAAGTTGCCATACACATGATACAGTTGAAAACAAGTTGCCATACAGTAAATTTGTCAACACGAGCAAGTTGCCGTACACTAGACTTTATTTTTCATGGTCTATATTCTTTAAAATACATCTTTTTGACAACAAATTTCAGTAAATATGATGCCACACTATAATAATCTAAAAACGTGTCTGGAAAAATAATGAAAAACAGTTCAATATCTTGAGAATGGGGCGACAGAGGACGATCGACCTCGAAATTTTCCGGTACTAAGTGGCAAGTTTTGGAGTATTACACAAAATCTCGTATCAATTTTGTACTTATCTGCCTAATAATTTAAAGAATATTATATCAGAAAATCATTTCTTAAGCGGCACCCTCATCAAATGAGTGGAAATGCTTTAAATTGAATGAATTCTTAACTTGTTTACTTTTTTTTTCTATTTCTCTCCGCTTCGTTAGTACCCAATTTCCGGTGGCGATGATACACAGTGTTGATAGGTGCTTGGAATAACGAAGGTTCCAAATCTATGATGCTCAATTCCACTCTTAAAGAAATTTTTCAATTGACTTTGGATTTAGACGTAATGTTAAATTTACATTTTGTACCATCTAAATTGAATTTAGCAGATGAGCCATCGAGAAAACTTAGTAAATCGGATGCGAAATTAAATAGAGATATATGGAGTACAATACAAGAGTATTTGGGTGACAATACAGGACACACGATCGGCTTGATGGCTTTAGATTCTAATAGCATGATAGACAGAAATGATAGAATTCTAAAAACATTTCACTCCAACTGTTTCTCCGTTGTCGTCAGGTGTAAATTTATTTGCCCAAGCCGTGGATAAAAGTGAAAACTGTTACGTATTTCCTCCTTTTGCATTATTATTAACGGTGTTGTCTTTCATCAGGGGGAATATGTTAAATTGTACCGTGATATTACGTGCGGATGGAGTAATAGCCACATGGGCTCCAACATTTTATGAATTGATACACGATGCTTTTATTGTTGGTAACAAGGGACAAAAGGGTGTTTTCAAATATCTTACAAAGAAAGGTTATGATCCAGATTGTATAGGGTCATCTGGAAATCTGTGGGCAGTTCGCATAAGTTCAAAGCAATCTCTGTGTTTTAATTATGGAAAATTATTATTTCTTAATGAACCACTTATTTCTTCTAAATTTCACTTGTTATGTATTGGTGATTCAATGATAAGATTTTTACAGTGGCGAAAAGATTTTAAAAACCCAATGGTAAATGAGTTTTCACAAGGAGGTGCTCTTGTGTGTGAAATAACACCCCAAATTGAGAGACTAACTAGAATGCATCCGCCTAGACTTTTGTTTATTCATGTAGGTGTCAATAATGTAAGCAAATCCTTTCTGTTTGAAAGCGAGTTCAGCCAGTTATTAATTACAACTGAACAATTAGAACATTTAGCACATATACTTCAGTGCACGCGTACGAGTGATAGGCACGTATCTATTGTATTATCATCAATAATCAGGTGTAAAGATGAAGCTATAAACGCAAGATCGGCTATCATTAATGAAAAGATAGAAAGTTTATGCAAGCGTTATTGTTGGATGTTCATTGACAATTCAAACATTAATTGTAGACATTTGAGAGATTGTGTGCATTTGAATGAAGAAGGTCAATTAATTTTTCTTAACAATTTGTATGGTGTACTAAAAAATGTTTGGTGATTTTTCTTGTGTAAATATGTATATATATATATATATATATGTATGTGTTATAAAAATTTGAGTAAACACTTAACAATGTATTTTGGTTTTTATTATCAGGTTTTATATATTTGGTTTTAGGAGTATCTCATGAAAAAAATTTGGTGCCCCTACATAACGTGTTCAAGATGTGCAGTAACAAATGACATAGACTTTAAGTATTGCAAAGCGTATGGTTTTGCTAGGGAAAATAAAGCTACTAATTACCAGGACGAGATAAAAAAAAAAGGAGGAAGTTTTAAATAAAATAAACAATAGAATTAGTCAGCTAGATGCTCTGCTAGACGCGGCTAGCTATTCTAAACAGAAATGTAGTTTAAAAAAAGATATTGAAAATTTTTTCATCTTTTTAGATTCGCGGAAAAATCTTACTAATGCAAGTCCGGAGGACATTAGGAAATTTCTCACTTTCAAAGAAAAGGGTGGGAAAAAACAGTTACACGATATAAACTGCCCTTTACGCACGAAACACGGCCTTCAAACTTGCCAATGCCCAAGGACTTTGGCATCACTGTTGATTCTTTACTGGGAAAATCAGAGCATTATTTAGAGACGAGGGCAGATCAGGAGAGTGGAATTCTATGCTTCTTACAGGCAACCCTGCTGCCCCACATTTGTTAAAAAAACATCTATAGGTCATTAATCAGGAGCAGGCTAACGTTAAAATTTCTGTAAAACAAGCTCCTCCATTAATGTTTAGTAAGTTGGGAAAGCTATGCAGACATTTATCATATAGTGCTTCAGTTGAGAAAGATCCTATTTCGAACTTTCTCTATGCAAGAGACCTGGCTTATCTTTCAATTTTATGTCATTCTGGTAGCAGAGGGGGCGACCTTGGTTTATTGACGGCAGACAGATGTTTTCAAATACCCGACTCAGAGGGCATTTTTGTGTCTCAAACGGCCGGAAAAGTCGCTAAATTGGATAATCCGAGAAATTTCATAGTTCTTCCTTCAAAGGATTCTGATATTTGTCCGGTTAAAAACTTAACAAAATACATCACCAACGCTAAGGAGTTAGGCATTCCTCTTGCTGAAGGGTATGTTTTCCGTATACGAGATAAAGTGTCACGAAAAATCGTTAACGAACCAGTTACTTCATCTTGCATGACAGAGAGACTCAAATTACATTTAAATGTGTTGAAATTATACGAAGGGGAAACTTCCCATAGCAGTAGGAGAGGATGTGCAATTACATTGCGTATGCTAGGTGTTAATGATGAAGGGATAAATCAACACGTAGGGTGGGGCACAAAAAACATGGTTGATCATTATGCCAATGTAGGGAAACTGATAAGTCCTAAAGGACCGGCCTCAATGTTGTCGCAGGCTGCGGAAAATTTAGGGAAAGGAAGTTCTTCTTTTGATAAAGTTTCAAATCAATATACTGGTTTGAGCAAATTGAAAAGTTTCAGTTTTGATTAGTTATGATTGTGTTGAACAAAAGAAGGGTAATAAAGTCTTCTTCTAACATGGGAAAGTTTCTTTTTTATAAGTATTGGATATGTTTTATGGTAATAGTTGTTTGAATAAAGAGGTGGAACATTGCATAAGGTTTTGTATTTAGCCAGTCAGTCATGTCAAATCATTTCAATGAGACCCGTTTATACATCGTTGGTTTGTTGAATCCAATATCTTATATATGAGAGGAACCGTTGTGAACTTGTAATATTCCACTATTCCAAGTTACCCCTTTCGGTACCTCGAATGTATTAGATAGCGCGGCCACTCTTGGTCTCATCGTCACTCAATTGGAGGTCATAGTTAGGGCATGATCGCTATGTGGATCGAATGCATAAGCGTTGCTGATTGAGAGGTCATTGTGTTTAAAAAAAAAAAAAAAAAAAAAACCGCATAATACATAATACAAAAATGCGAAAACAGAAAAACAGGGAAAAAGAAAAGAAAAAAAAAGCTCGGCCTGTCACAATGGTTTTATTATAAACTTTTGTTCCTGTTCGGTTTTAGAGGTGTTCTGATATTATGGGTTTTGAATATGATATATTCGGTAGGTACAAAAATAGACATTATTTCGTTGACTCATTTGGTGTGGTAGGAACCGAAGTAGTAACAATTACTGGAGATTGTAAAATAGATGGTGAAATGGCCAAAAATAAACAGATTACGCAACTTTGGGACTTGTACTTATTCGAACCTTTAGATAGGCTGTGCTTGGTATATAGCATGAAGCTTTTGGTATTTTATTTTCGGAACTGAAATGCGCATGAAATATCTAAACAGCTTCAAACTGAACATGAGATTTAGCGATCGTTTAACACAAATACGAGTCTATTAGAATGTTATGTGGTCAACTGGTTATTTGAAGAAGCCAGATGGTTGATATCTGAGAACCAAGTAATAGTTCGTATTAATTAGTTCACTTGATTCCTTTCACCCCTTTTCAAACCTCTTATGGTTTGTTGAATCCAATATCTTATATATGAAAGGAACCGTTGTGAACTTGTAATATTCCACTATTTGTCTTACATCAAACTTAGGAAAAGCGTTCACCTCTATACTTAATTCAAAACTTAATGCTCTGTCAGACGAGATGGGGATTATAACTGATGCCCAGGGTGGTTTTCGTAAGGGGTATTCTGTCCAAGATAATATGTTTATCATGCATGCTTTAATTTCACTATATTTGAGTTCGGGAAAGAAATTATTTAGCGCTTTAGAAAAGCTTAAGACACAGTGTGGAGAGTGGGACTATGGCAAAAACTATTAAAATATAACATTGGTGGGAAAATGTTTAAATTTATATTGAGCATGTATACAGATATTAAGTCTTGTGTTAAAAATGATTAAAAAACAGATTTTTCCAGTGTGAGGTAGGTGTAAGACAGGGAGAAAAAAATGTCAACTTTTCTCTTTGTCTTATACCTGAATGACTTGGAGGAATATCTGGATGAAAACTCTGTGGATGGTCAAAAATTTATGAATGAAAATTTACAGAGAATCTTGATTTGTATATCAAGTTATTTGTTCTTCTGTACGCCGATGACATAATTATTTGTGCGGAGTCGGTAGAAGGGTTACAAAAGGCTCTGGATGTTTTTGAGCAATATTATTTTGAGTGGAAACTCACTGTTAATGTATCAAAAGCAAAGATTGTATTTTTTTCGAAGAGAAAGTTTAATAAGAATGTTACTTTTAAACTATGTAATGCAATTATTGAAATTATAGATTCATATGTTTATCTTGGTCTGCTGTTTAATAACAACGACAATTTCTTTCAAGCTCGAAACAAATGGGTAGGCCAAGCTCAAAAAGCATTGTATAAAATATCTCACTTCCGATTGATTTTCTGGTAAAATTATTTGATGCATTGGTGGTTCCTATTTTGACCTATTCCTCGGAAATATGGGGGTTTGAAAATAAAAATAATAATGAAAAATTTCATCTACAGTTTTGTAAGCGCAGTTTGGGAGTGCGATCATTTATGCCAAATTTTATAGTGTAAGGGGAACTTAGAAGCTTTCCACTTGAAGTGCAGATCAAGTTAAAAATGGTATGCTTTTGGCACAAGCAACAAATGATAAAAAAAACTATCGGGTAAACTGTATAAGTTACTTTGGTACATGCATGAGCATGAAGGTTATAATTTCAAGTGGTTTAACTATGCAAAATATGTGTTTAATGACTGTGGCTTTTGTGAACTGTATAATATTCGATTTTAATTACATTAAAATTAAAAATTAAAAAGCGTCTCCAGGACCAGTTTATGAAAAAATGGTTCTCTGATTAAACAACTCATCAAGGGGTGATTTTATTTACACTTTAAAGAAGAGTTCTGCTTAGAACCATATCTGTTAAAATTAAGTCGGGTTCATAGAGTAAGAATATGTAAATTAAGGCTATGTAATACAAAGTTTCCCATCGAAACAGGAAGATAGAGAAATGTACCACGAAATTTGTCCTCTTTGTAAAGCTGGTCTTGGAGATGTATACAACTATATATGTAAATGTATCAAATGTGAAGTAAAGGTTTGAAGGGGGAAGTTCATACCTCAATATTTTTAAAATCTCCAAATGAAAAAAAGTACTTTGCATGTTTAAATATTGTTATAGTAATGTGCTGTCTAAGCTGTCAATTTTTATTCAAAAGGTAGAACAGATGCTTTTGAAGTTAAGTATGGCGTTCATTATCACTGAACTATAGCTAGTCTATATATTTGTTTAGGGGCAGCTGAAGGACGCCTCCGTGTGCGGGAATTTCTCGCTGCATCGAAGACCTGTTGGTGACCTTCTGCTGTTGTCTGCTCTATGGTCGGGTTGTTGTCTCTTTGACACATTCCCCATTTTCATTCTCAATTTTACTGTCTAATCTAAAACTGTAATAAACACAGACTTATTTCTGAAGAATTTAAAATTAATATTTAAAAATGTATACTGTTCGTATTATGAACTATGTTGTAATTAATATTGACGTGTATAAAAGAGGGACGGAAGATACCAAAGGGATAGTCAAACTCATAAATCTAAAACAAACTGACAACGCCATGGCTAAAAATGAAAAAGACAAACAGAAAAACAATAGTACACATGACACAACATAGAAAACTAAAGAATAAACAACACGAACCCCTCCAAAAACTAGGGGTGATATCAGGTGCTCCGGAAGCGTAAGCAGATCCTGCTCCACATGTGGCACCCGTCGTGTTGCTTATGTGATTACAAATCCGGTAAATAGTCTAATTCGGTAGGTCACATTCATGAAAGGGAAGGGGATTGTAGTTACGACGTAAGGAACATATCCGATATCATTTGTGAAATGGTTATTCCATAACGGTCAACCAACTCGTGATGACGTCCGTAAAATTTACGAAGGGATGATTTCAACTTCACCATTTGGAACTCTTGGTTTAATAGCTTCCTTGTAAGCAGCAACCCTCTATCAAGAAAATCATGATAGGAAATGCAAGCACGGGAATATCGTATCAATTGGGAGATATATACCCCGTATGCAGGTGCTGCTGGAATGTTGCTACTTAGAAATGGAAAGTTCACAATTGGAAAGCTGAAATCATCTCTTTTGTCGTAAAGTTTTGTTTTCAACCGACCCTCATTGTCAATTTCTAGATGTAAGTCAAGATATGAAGCCGACTTAACTGTATCTGTAGTATCCTTTATCTCTAGTTCGATGGGATAGATTCGTTCCACATAGTCACCAAATTTTGAATTGTTTAGTGAAAGAACATCTTCTATATAGCGGAAAGTAGAGTTAAAGGATATTGCTAACTTCTTGTCTTTCTTCCTAAGAAGTTCCTGCATGAAGTCAGCCTCATAATAATAAAGAAACAAGTCGGCAAGTAGAGGGGCACAGTTTGTTCCCATTGGAATGCCGACAGTCTGTTGAAAAACACGTCCTCCGAACGTAACAAATATGTTGTCAATCAAGAAATCAAGCATCTTGATAATATCAGTTTCAGAGAATTTTTGGTTTGAATCAGAGTGATTCTTTACAAAGTAGGATTTATCCCTCCCTAAGACAAGATACTTGTATCTACGTTGGCCATTCTTTTTTATGAAGCAAAGTAATACCAACTCTTTCAATTTGTCTTTTAGTTTGGAATGTGGAATACTTGTGTAAAGAGTGGAAAAGTCAAATGTTTGAATACTGTTACAAGATGAAAGAGAGTTAGATTGTATATACTCTAAAAGATCTTTGGAATTTTTAAGTATCCACATCTGATTCACGCCACCTCTAGAATAGGCAGTTTCACAATAACTTTGAAGCCCGTCTTTGATTGCTGATAAAATAGATGTTAATAATTTAGAAAGAGGTTTCGTGGAGCACTTGGAAGACCCAGCAATATACCGTTGTTTTTAAGGACACTTATGTAGTTTAGGTATCCAATACAGTGATGGAAGATCCAGTTCTTCATCTTTGGTTGAAATTCCAAAGGAACATAGAACAGACCTATGATTATCCAGGATTTCCTCTTTGGTAAGTGTCGTGAGGGTATATGTTGAGTTTCCAAGTGAATTGTCAATACCTAATTCGTTTATCAAGCAGTTGATGTAATGACTTTTACACCCAAAAACGATGTTATTTGGGGCTTTATCAGCGGGGACAACAACATATTTGTCATGGAGGTCGGATAGGTCTTTTGCAACATTTGGGTCTTTAAAGATTGACGTAGCATGGGCATTGATGGACCCATTCAGTTTCTTAATTCTGATTTGTATCAACGACCTCACTGCCTTAATCCATTCGGAAAGAGTGTCTACGTCTTCCTTCTCGCGCTTAGCCCATTGCCTGGCATAATCCTCGACTGAATCCATCAAAATTTTAAAGTTGTATTTCCAATTGATGGATTTAGGCTCACGATATTTCGGACCTTTCGATAACACATTTCGTAGAGAAGTGTTATTAACAATGTTAAGGTCACCGGTAATAACGTGGCCAGCAGGATTATATGTGAATTGGGAACTAGCACAAGTGCAATCAGGAGGTTTAGACTTGAAGTCGTCAATATCGAGATCCTGCAAAACACGTTTGTAATTGAAAATTTTAGTTGCAATAGGTTTGGTATAGGTATAAGAAATTATTGGTACAGACTGGTCTTTGAAATAAGGAGGTATTTTCGATTGAACTAATTTATGATGAAGGATGTTGCCTAGGTTGACGCCATCGAGACCTTTGTTGGCAAAGGAAAGACTTAGAAAAGATCTTTTCTCTTTTTCATCTTTTCCAATGCGAACTGGCTTGAAAAGTCTGTGACTTGCAATATCCGAAATTATAGCTTGAAGTTTGTATTGGTTTGAATGAGGGTTTGTAACAGTGGATTCCAAACATAAATTGAACAGAGAATATGCTCCTGTTACGCAGTCTTCTGCGGCTGAGTTTTCTTTAATAAACTATGAAACTATGAAACAGATGTTTGTGTAATGTTTACATGGTTAAGTACATTTCTCAGGTACTATAAGCAATAGGTTAAATGTACTTGGTGTATTGAATAATTGTCAGGCTAAAATGTCCGTATGACTGTGTTCATCTGATCTTTTCCTTATTTGTATGGGTCATTGATAATTTTCTTTGTATGTTATTCTGTGTTCTGCCTATGACGTAAAAGATGCATTCAATCACGTTATTAAGTTAAGCAGTCGACACGTTTCACCGTTATAGTGAGACAAATCTTTGGTTTGCACTCTTGTTTAATGCTGTTGTCTGTTCTATGGTCGGATTGTTGTCTCTTTGACACATTCCACATTTCCATTCTCAATTTTAAATGATACATGTGTGCCTTTTAGAGAAAGTCAAACCATACACGAACAAGAATGTGTCAATAGTACAAGGATGTCCCACTCGTACTATCATTTTCTATGTTCACCGTGAAATGTGGGTCAAAACTCTAATTTGGCATTAAAAATGGAAATATAATATCATAAAAAAATCTATCCTGATACAAAACTTCAACCTGAAGCGAAACTGACAAAGAAAGAACATACTGACACTAAGTGGGTCAAATAAAACAATATGATATCGTCCATTGAAATTTAGATAGAAAAGAAGAGAATATGGTATATTTGAAATATTTCAGCAAAAATAATTGTTGACGAGGGGGTGCCTTTTGTTCAGAAAACTGACAAAACCTTCACTAAATTAAGTTCAAAATAAGGCGCTCAAAAATTCAACTGCAATTTTGAGGTCAGGGACGTCATTGGTTAAAATAATAAAATAACTGAAATAAGTAGATACAATACAATACAATACAATAATACAATACAATATGCTTTATTTCAAAAACACTCCGTCACATTGACATGTGAAACAAGAGGTAAATTACCAAATACAATCACATACAATTAAAGAAATAGACATTCACATATTACTTTTCATATAATTTTTACTTCATTGCACTTGAAATAATATCACGATTTTAGGGAGGTTCGTGAACAAACTCCTTTCATTTATTTTGTCCTGGCCTGCACAGCGACCTCGTGTGGAATATTGTTAAACTATTTCATTCTACACTTGTTAAACTTCTAGACTTGTCGAACTTCTTGATTTGTAACTTTTAGTTTTTCTTTAGAAACGGAACTTCTCATTGGCTGTAAACGCCTTCGTGGGGATCGAAATTATGCAAACGAAAAAGCAATTGGTGTTCGAAAACATAGACTCGATTAAATAGAGGTAATATATCGATTGAGACAACTTAGTAATTAAAATTTGATATTTTCATCAATGGAAGATTAATTGATCTCGGGGGTTTTAACTTGAAGTCCTTAATTTTTTTGCACTGCATATTTGATTCACAAAACTATAACAAGACTATACCACTTCTGAGAATATAATCCTCACCAATAGAAACATTCAAAAACGCACACACAAACAAAATGCTAAAGACATGACTGAATTCTCAAAAAAAATCAGCAGCCGCTTTCTTTAAACTTACGTCATCACTTCAATTGAAACCACAATCAATCTTACTACCACCTTCATACGCTCTAAACCCCCATTCAAGATCTTTTATAGACTGAAATGAATAATAATTTATCATATATATATATATATATATAGGCGTAAAAAATAATTTTCACATATGTAGATAGATATATTCATTAAATAAAATAATAAAATAAGTAAAAAGTTAACAATTCCATTCTATCGATTTCATCCTTCCATTGGGACTCTTCAGGATAACTGATGTACTGTCGCTAAAGACGACGTCGTTAAGGAGGTTTATGACGTTCTGCCATTGTTTGTTATTAAAAGTTCTCTGGATTTAATTTCGATCTCTTTTCTATCTGCTTCATCCCGTCTACATTTAAAAATAGGCATTATTTGAAAATGCTTTTTACCACAAATGTCAAGATGGGCACTTATTGGCGAATTTATGTATTGTGGGTGTTTTATTTGTTCTTTGTGAACTCGCACCCGTTCACAGAGGCTATTCCCGGTCTGTCCAATATAATTTTCGTGACAACCAGGACATGTGACGAAGTAAATAAGATTTGTTGTCTTACAAGTCATATTGGCGTTCACATGAAATTTTTTGCCATCTTTAAATGATTTCATTTTACCCGTTTCTACATATTTTGTATCTTGACCGCAAACACCGCATCTTGAATCTCCGCCAGACTTTATTTCAAAGTCACTTACCTTCGGTTCGAACCGAGCTCTGGTTAAGTGTTTCTTTAAGTTTTTAGGTTGTCTTCGGCTGTAGATTAAGTTTCCTTCCGGTATTAATTTTTTCATAGTTTCACTTTCGTGTAGAATCGGGAGGTTTGATTTAATTGTATCAAAAACGTTTGGTAAATACGGGTCATGTGTACTAACAAACGGTCTTTTCTTTAAGTTTTTATCCGTGTCTTTCACTTTCGGGGTTCGGAATTCCTGAAGTGGCAATTATTTAGATTTAGTGTTAGTACACATGACCCGTATTTACCGAACGTTTTTAATACAATTAAATCAAACCTAAAATTAGATGACATTGAAAGAGGACCGGGAATGTGGATCATGAATCTAAATACAATTAAGACTGATGAATTTTTAAATGCATTTAAAACGTTTTGGGAAAATTGGGTTAAAAACAAGAATCGATGCATTCAAGAGTGGTGGAATGTTACAAAATCAAAAATTAAATTTTTGACCATGGAAGTTAGTCAAAAACTAAACCGTTTATCAAAACAAAATAATGTCATTGCGTTAGAAAAACAGCTTGAAAAATTGAAACTTCAATTAAACGAATCAAATAAATCATGTGACAAAATTTCAGAATTAGAAAACAAAATTAAGGAATACTACACTAAAAAAACAGTCTCCGCAAAAATTAGATCAAGAACTTAATGGGCCGAAGACGGGGAAAAGTCGACAAAATACTTTTTTAATTTTGAAAAGAAAAATGGGCTGAACAAACTATGGCAACGTGTAAAAACAGAAAACGGTGAGTTTAAATGTGACATTGATTCAATCTTAAATGAACAAGTAAAATTTTATACTAAACTTTTTGCCACGGAAGGGTGGGACAAAACAGCGGGCGAACAACATTGTCAATTTATCATAGACAAGGTAAGTAAGGAAGATCAAGAGATGTTAGATAGAGATATAAATATCTCTGAAGTAGAAAAGGTACTAAAATTACTTAAACAAAACAAATCACCTGGCTAAGATGGTATAATATCAGAATTTTATGTTTTATACTGGGATATAGTAAAAGACGACTTCTTTAGTTTACTACAAGAAATTTTTAATGATACTATATTGAGTAACTCTCAACATAAGGGGGTCTTAACCTTATTACATAAAGGAGGGGAAAGGGAAAATATAAAAAATTGGAGACCACTAACTTTACTAAATTGTGATTATAAAATTATTGCAAAGATTCTATCTGAAAGACATAAAATAGTATTGCCTAAAATTATTCATACCGATCAGAAGGGGTTTGTTAAAGGTAGAAATATAAGCGAGGCTAACCGAATGATTCAGGACATTATAGAATATATTGACAACGAAGATGAAGAAGGAATTATCTTATTTTTAGATCAACAAAAAGCTTTTGATAGGGTTGAATGGGAATGGATAGATTTTGTATTGGAGAAATTTAATTTGGCGGGAAATTTAGAGCATGGATAAAGATGCTATTATATAATGCTACTACGTGTATCAAAACTAATGGATTTGTATCAAGATACTTTTCTATTACTCGCTCCGCTAGGCAAGGGTGTCCAATAGCGCCTCTGTTGTATATCATACAAGCTGAACCCATGGCATGTGCGATAAGGGGTGACATTAAAATAGAAGGATTAAAATTACCAGGAGGGGGAGGGAACTTTATAGAAACCAAATTATGTATGTTTGCCGATGACACCCAGGTATTTAATAAAAATGAAAAATCTGTAGAAAATACTTTTAAAGTTTTGTCCTTATACGAAAAAGCTTCGGGTTCTTAAATAAACTATGACAAAACAAATGGCTTACTATTAGGGGCTTCTAAAAGAAAACGATTTAAATTTGATAAAATCAAATGGATCACAGGCAATGTTAAAACTTTAGGGGTGTGCCATGGTTATGAAATAGATGACAATGATATTTGGAGAAAAATAATAGAAAAGGTTAAAAATGTGTACATGTATGGAAAAGTAGGAAGCTTACATTTAAAGGTAAAACACTTATAGTAAAAAATATGATACTTTCTCTTTGTTCTTACGAGATCGAAATACGAGGGATTCCGGATAAATATACTAAAGAGCTAAATAATATAATTTGGAACTTTATATGGGACGGTAAAGTGAACCAGGTAGATAGAAATGTCTGTTGTTTGGACGAAATAAAAGGGGGGATGGGAATGGTAAGTATAGATACGTTTATAAAAAGCAAACAAACAAAACTAGTATATCGTTTAATTCATGAGCCATTGGAAAGCTGGAATGCGATCGGTAAGTATTGGCTTCGGAAATTTGACGAAAAATATAATGACACTTTTTTTGCATGTAAATGTTCAAGTTTGAACGGTTTAGATATGAACCAACTACCACAAGTTTATCAGAAAATTATAAATACGTGGTCAGGATTTATTCAAAATGTTGAAATACCTCCATATAAAAGTGCTATTTTAAATGCGAGGTTATTTGGAAACTCTTCTATTCGTTTCAAAAATAAACCATTGTTCTACTCTTCTTTTTTAAAAAGCGGTTGCACAACTATCCAGGACATTTGGAATTTAGAAACTACAGATTTCATCAGCTGCAATGAAATTTATAAGAAGTTGATTGATCGAAGAAATTGTATTTCCGAATTTTCAAAAATTAAACAGGCAATTCCTAAAGATTTCGTGCAAATTTTGAAATCTTGCGGAAACCAGAATTTGCAACATGAAAGTAAATTAAGGATTTCAAATGACCTTGAGATCATTGAATTAAACAACCAAAAAATCAAACCATCAAAGTTAAAACTCAATTATATTCGTACGGTTTTAAATAAAGATGTAACTCCAAAATGTCAAATTAAGTGGGAGGAAATATTTGGAACAAATATACCTTGGGAAAATATGTGGTCGGGACTAAAAGTTTGGAAAATTGAAAATAAAGTAAAAGAATTCCAATGGAAATCCTTGCACAATATTTTATATACTGAAGAAAGATTAAAAAAAAATGAAGATATCAAATGGAAAATGTCACATTTGTCAAAATGACAATAATATAGAAACCCTGCAACACTTATTTTTCAGTTGTAGTACATCACAGTTAATTTTAAAAAACCTCCAAGAAAAACTTATTAAGTCAAAAATAGGAATAAATAATCCTTTTGGTGAAAAGGAGGTTCTATTGGGTAAAAACACGGGAGAACTAAAATATGATAATTTTTTAAACATAATAATCATATATTTTAAATGGACACTATGGAAAATTAGGAATTCAATAAAATTTAATAAAACGCCTAAAACACCACAAGATATTTATAAAATCTGGAAACAAAACTTGAAATATAATCTAAAATTTGTTCTTCTTTTGAAAGGCGTTGATATCATTGATAAGACAAAATTGGAGTCTGTAATAATGAAAAATTTAGACATTTTATATAGTATAATACAGCTTGAGTCAAAGTACATTTTTTTATGGTTTATAGTATTAGAATAATGATTGTATCAAAAACAAATGATCAAAAAAAGTATTAGCCTATCATGGTTATTGTAGTAAATGCACATCTTTTATGTGGGTATCTTATAATGATTTACATACTATTTTGAAATTAAAGTGTAGAACTGTTAGATGCTTCTTACATTATATGGATATTATATTTTTTTACACTAAATGTATTCCAAGGTTAAAAGTGGATAATTTTTTTTTATTGCCTTCTATTTCCCCTGGATAGATGGTTTCTTTTTGTAAACAGGGACCCTTAGCCTGATCCTGGACGACTAAGGTAATTGTACACAGGAAATATTTAGAAATAAAACGTTTATATGTCTTAAAAAAAAATCAAACCTCCCGATTCTACACGAAAGTGAAACTAAAAACTTAAAGAAACACTTAACCAGACCTCGGTTCGAACCGAAGGTTAGTGACTTGAGAACTTTTAATAACGAACAATGGCGGAACGTCATAAACCTCCTTAACGACGTCGCCTATAGCGACACTACATCAGTTATCCTGAAGAGTCCCAATGGAAGGATGAAATCGATAGAATGGAATTGTTAACTTTTTACTTATTTTATTATTTTATTTAATGAATATATATATAGAGTCAATCTAAAATTGAGGGTAAATTATATGGCCTTCCAAATACCGTTTCGATCCCTAACATCACTGAAGAGAAATATATTGTCGAAATCTAGATCTGGTGTACAAAAAAAAATATTGACACCTTGTGTTTGTGGCATAACATCTTGGCCACAAGTTCATTGTTTTCTGTTTAGTATTAAATTTATATTAAGATCCATTTTGTTACTTCTCGTGATTAATTTTATTTGGCAATCGCCAATGGCAGTCAGCAGGGTTAAAGAACATCAGTTGTTCGACCTGTTAGTCAAATGCGTTTTGTTTAAATATACTTTTTCACTTTTTTGGTCTTTTGGAAAATGTTGTTTGTGCTGTATTTAGACCCTTCTACAACGAAATTTGTTTTACATGCACACGTATAAAAATCGCGGTTTTTATCCAACGCAAGCATAGGTTTGAACGTAGTTTTCAATTTAGACTTGTTATATATATACAAAAAAATTACGAAAGCAAATTTACAGATCTAACAATGTTTGGCACATGTACACATCCATGTTTCACCACCACTGCTGGTGATCCGAGGGATAAATCTGTTTTAGATTTGTCATTGTTTCAGATGTACTTATAAATATGACTATCTGTGATTGTATTTGCATTAATTTGTAGGATCTTTTACTATAGATAATTCAGCTGATCTGTAACAATACCATCATGCCTTATATATCAGGTACTGTATAACAACGCTAGATTTAAACTGACGAGGAAAGGTAACACCCGGCCATCGAAAGCTTTATTATATGAAGCCAAGGTGGTCGAGTGGTCTAGCGCGTTGGATACAGTTCAGGTGATTTGGTGTCACGATATCTCAGTAGCATGAATTCGAATCCCGGCAAGGGAAGAACAAAAAATTTGCAAAAGCTAAACTTGCATAACTTTGTAGGATCCTTTTCTGTAGATGATTCAGCGGATCTGTCACAATACCATCGCCATGCATTACATGAACTGTAAAAATAAATTCGTTGTAGGGTGTCTACAGCACAAACAACATTTTCCAAAAGACCATATCAGTGAAAAAGTATATTTTAACAAAAAGCATTTGACTAATAGATAGAACAACTGATGTTCTTGAACCCTGCTGACTGTCATTCGCGATTGGCAAATAAAGCGATCACAAGCTGTAACAAAATGGATCTTAATATAAGTCCTATACTTAACAGAAAACAATAAACTTTCGGCCAAGATGTTATACCACAAACATGAGTAGTTAAACCTTTTTTGTACACCATATCCGGATTTCGACAGTAAATGTCTCTTCTGTGATGTTGGGGATCAAAACGGTATTTGATATAGGAAGATGTGGTATGAGTGTCAATGAGACAACTCTCTATCAAAGTAACAATTGATAAAAGTAAACCACCATAGGTCAAGGTACGGCCATGTATATATTTATAATTGTAAACCTAATTATAAAGTTCCGTGTCCGTTATCAAATTGTATCTGCTCCGTCATCGGACATAAAGACTTTCATCTTTAACTGAAATAATTTATTCCAATACTTTTCCACAAAACGTGCTTGGACAGTTCTATTAGGAATCTTGTACGTGTACTTTAAAATTATTCATTCGTATATTTTAACTAATTTCATTCGTTCAGGGATAGTCACATGTTAATTTTTCGAAAAAACTAAGGATTCTTTTATCCCAGGCATAGATTACCTTAGCCGTATTTGGCACAACGTTTTGGAATTTTGGATCCTCGATGCTCTTCAACTTTGCACTTGTTTGGCTTTATAACTATTTTTAAATGAGCGTCACTTATGAGTCTTATGTAGAAATAACGCGCGTCTCGCGTACTAAATTATAATCCTGGTACCTTTGATTACTAGTTAAACTATATTTTTGGAGGTTGGTAAAAACGGGGGATACTGAAAGTGATATTGCACTGCTCTTGTTAGAATGTCTTAACCCGATATACTTTGTGACGTCATCCATGAATTTATGATCGATTATTTGAAAAAAATATTCATATACATAAGATGTACACAAAACAACCATAAAATTAAGTGCATGCTGTTATTGTCAAAGGTACAGTATGATATCTAGAAAATTCCAATAAAATTAAATAATCGAAAAAAAAAGAGAATATTATTAAAATGTCTTTCCTTTTGTAATGTAATGTAATGTAAAATACATGTTCCAATAGACGTAGAATGTATTGAAAAGTTCTTACACACAAAAGACTTAAAATATAAAAATCAACAAATTCGCTTTTTAGATGACCTTGACCTTTGTGAAGATCATCAGTCCACCATGTCATTGAAAAAGGCCCCATGGGTCTAGGACCTTTGTTTCAAGAGTTAAAGCTTATTTTACCTTTTTGGAACCATTAACAGGGGTTATGCCCCTTAAGAATATGTCAAATCTCTTCGGTTAAATGTAAAAAAGTTGCGCCTCATCCACCTCAACGTTTTCACTATTTACTATTTCTGTAAGTACAATCGTTTTTGAGATATCGACTAAAAAGTTGTAAGGTCAAAGGTCAAGGTCAACCTTAAAAAGCTTTAATCCTTTAAATTAGGTCAAAAACACATAATTCGCTATATGATACATGACCTTGACCTTTGACCTTTTGACATTTGTCAAGGTCATTAGTCCCCAATGTCATTGCTGAAGACCCCATGGGTCTAGAACCTTTGGTTATATAGTAAAAGCTGATTTTGTCTTTTCGGATACCTAAAACTGGGGTTATTCCCCTTATAGAAAGGTCAAATCTCTTTGGTCAAAATGTAACAAAGTTGCGCCGTAATGACCCAATCATTTTCCACTTCTGTAAGTATAATGGTTTCTGAGATTATTCCATAACAAGGTGTTAGGTCAAAGGTCAAGGTCAACATACAAATTTGACCTTGAGGTATTTTTCAAAGATACATGAATTGATGATGAATGGTGAAGATCCTAGGTGTCTACGACTTACGGTTTCTGAATTTTGGTGGCCAACCGACACCGGTTAATTTTGATAGGGGCATAACCCTACCAATGAGTCGTTGAATCTTTTCGATCCAAATTTAACGAAGAACCAGGGTCTGGTCCTGAACAAATTTCACCCTTCGTTTTATTTCTACCTATTATGGTTACGGTGTTGGAACGATAACTAGGTTTTTGGGTTTCGGAGGTATTACTCCGAACCGACAAAATATTTCGACTAACAGGGTGAGTTCAGGATAGGTATTCATGAGACCGATACAAATTGTGAACATGAAAGCGACACGCCTTACGGTTAACAAGGATAAATTTGTCAAAGTTTGGCGGAAGAATGATAATAATTAAAAGAAGAAATACAGTAAGGTCTTTCCCTTTTGTAAAAGGAAAGACCTTAATTAATGTACTGACGATTTTGATACAAATATGGTCGGAAATTAATATAATAACAATTATAGCCTTTTTATGAGGTCAACACACCTGATATATCGACCCAAAGAAGTATATCGACCTTGTATTCCGTCCTCAGTCATTTTACTTTTATTCATGTCAATATATCCTTATATCGACTTCATAAAAGGATATAACTGTATAATATACAACTAGATCGAAAAAATGATATTGAGATGACGTCTACCTCGTAATTTTTTTCTCGTGTAACTGGTTATTTGATATCAGAACTGATATTCGTCTGCACATCGATTTCTTTATATGTATAACAACTCTGAACCATGTAGTCTGCTTATTAGATCTATTGAAAGTGCGTTAACTTTACTAAGATACAATTTGGAGGAAATTCAAACATTACGATCAAAGAACAATATTATCTTTACCAATTAAAATGATGTAATACTGAAAATGGGCATGAGGAATGTGTCAAAAAGACAACAACTCTATCGACGAACAGACAACAGCAGAAGTGAAACTCCCGCAACCGGAGTCGTCCTTCAACTGGCCCCTAAAGAAATATATACTAGTTCAGTGATAATGCACGTCATACTAAACTCCGAATTATACACAAGAAACTAAAAAAAAAAAATCATGCAAGACTAACAAAGGACAGAGGCTCCTGACTTGGGACAGACACTAAAATGTGGTGGGGTTAAACATTTTATTTGAGATCTCAATCCCCCCTATACCTCTAGCCAATGTAGAAAAGTAAAATCATAACAATACACACAGTAAACTTCAGTTCAAGAGAAGTCCGAGTCCGATGTCATAAGAGGTAACAAAAGAAAATAAACAAAATGACAATAATACAATAATAACAACAGATTACTAGCAGTTAGTGACATGCCAGTTCCAGACTTCAATTAAACTGATTGAAAAATTATGTCTTCATCAAATGAATATCAAGCCCAATCCCTCCCATGAGGGGTTGAGTATTATCACATCATAAAATATATGGGAAGAACATAACCCGTATCATGCCAACAACTGGATTTAAAATAAATGAGTTTAATTCCTGAACGTATAAGATGTCTGCATGTAGAGTTATATTTACGAATGAGGTCCTTGTACCGATGATAAAATTTAGTAAAATAATGTTTGACTAGTTTGTGATATCAAAAACCCTGGTGTAATATTTTTTCACTAATACATAATTTCTCTTGTTAAAATATGATACGCTGTTACATAAACGAGCGAATCGTACAAGTTGAGGTATATAAACATCGTCAGATGGTGACAAGCGATAATCAACGATAGGAAAATGAAAAATCATCTCTTTTATCATAAATGTTTGTATTAAGCTTTCCGTTAATGATATAGATATCAAGATCGAGGAAAGGGCAGTGGTCATTGTTTAGTATTAGCTTTATTAAAAGTAAGTTTGTTTTAAACTATTCTTTGTGTTCATCTCTCAATAATCACAAGTATTCTCCCTGGAGAATAAATTTGGATACTCAGAACCACATACGATCTATTCTAAAATCTTGATGGTAGTCAATCGCGTAGTAACGTATCTCTACAATTTAAGAAAACTGAAGCCCAGCTTTTACTTCATTTATCTTACTGTTTGAAATACAGGTTAAATAGAATTTTAAAGTGGCATATATTTGGATCGATGTAGGACGAAATGTGCATAAATTAAATAATTATCCTCTTCATGCTCTTATATTGGAAACATGAAATGATTCCACCATTTGGATTTTTATAGAATCCTTGCAATTTGAACCCCTAGTTTTTGGTGGGGTTCGTATTGTTTATTCTTTAGTTTTCTATGGTGTGTCATGTGTACTATTGTTTTTCTGTTTGTCTTTTTCATTTTTAGCCATGTCGTTGTCAGTTTGTTTTAGATTTATGAGTTTGACTGTCCCTTTGGTATCTTTCGTCCCTCTTTGATCAACTGTTGTTGATCAGGATAGTAAGTTTGAGGTATTGTAATATCCAGTGCGTTCTTATTTGTATGAATAATACAGTCTGATAATGCATGTTATAAGCAGAAAACATTTATAAATTCTTACAATCTAAATGAAATTGGTTCTCCGCATTTGCTCCCCGTGGTTTATAATTATGTCGAGTGACATACAAATATTAGATAGAAACTCCCTCCATCTCAATTGAGCGTCATTGCTTTTATAGTTGTTCTAATTGAATTAATGTTGCTTTCTTTCAAAATATGTGTCGGTGCGCCAGGCGTTTCTTGGTCCTCCTCTGTTTCTTTTTCCTGGTAGTTCCTGTTTAGTTCCTTTTAAGTTCCAGCTTTGTCATGCTGCTAGTACGTTTTCACAGTGTGAATCCAATCCATACCCATTTCATCACGTAAGTATTTCAAATAATATTGGTAGCACAGTTGTTATAATTTGACTATTAGTGCCCTATACCACTTGAAGTGACCAGTTACTGAATGTTGGTAACATATTAATGGCCGGGTGTCCTGTTTCCGTTGTGAATATACAGTATTAATAATGTTGATAACATCACGGTCCGGCTATGATCGTGTTTTTTCGAGTGATTGAGTCGTTTTTTTCGAGTGTGACCACTTTTGTAACTATGATAAAAAATGTAAACCAACAGACTTCTTTTCCGACAAGACTTGGTATAGAAGCTTGAGTTTAATGTATACAAGATTATACAAGGCGAGTTAGTATTTAAGATAAAAACATAGTATCACTCCGACATTTTTTTTTTATTTAAAGTTTAAAGATATTATAAATCCGACAATTTGTCTTTTTTTTAAAGTTAAATTTAGCGTTAGAATGCTTTTATTTCAAAATACATAATAAAGCATACAAATGCAAATGTCGAAGGAAATGCATATACGGAACCTATATATCCTTTGATGTACACACTTTACTAAAATTCTTGTTATTGCATTGAGAATTACATTTTGAGACTAAATTTATGTTTTATATATTCGAGTTCTTTCGAGGGCAGTCGTGTTTTATCGAAAGCGTCTATCAAGTGATTTCCCATAGCTTAAAATGTAATGTGTCAGTGTATTTACATTTGATTTTTTTTTTTAAGTTCAAAATAAGTACTTTTCAAGACACGAAACCAATGCATTCATCCGTTTGATAATGAGGAACTAACTGGCTTTGGACTAGCTGTCAGTAACTACGATTTTTCACAGATCTGTACTAAGTGTTTTTTTGTTGTTGGGATAGATAGGTACCCGGCCACGTCCTTTTTATTTGTATCCATCTGATGAGCCTTTTTCAACTGATTTTTATATTTCGTTCTTATGTTGTACTGTTACTCCACTGTTATAGGTTAAAGGAGGGTTGGGATCCCTCTAACATGTTTAATTCCGCCACATTTTGTATGTATGTGCCTGTCCAAAGTCAGGAGCCTGTGATTCAGTTTTTTGATGCGTTATATATTTGTTTTTCGTTCATTGGTTTGAACATAATTTGAGCCGTTAGTTTTCTCGTTTGAATTGTATTACATTTGTCATGTCGGGGCCTTTTACATGTACCGCTGGCTATACGGTATGGTCTTTGCTCATCGTTGAAGGCCGTACGGTAACCTATAGTTGTTAATTTCTGTGTCATTTGATCTCTTGTGGTGAGGTGTCTCATTGGCAATCATATCACATCTTTTTTTTACAGTCATATTTTATAAACAAGTATCGTTCACATTGTATATATTGTTGTTTATCACATCTTATAAATTTTCAATTACAAACACGTTTTGCAGGATCTCAGTATTGACGACTTCAAGTATAAACCTCCTGATTGAACTCGTGCTAGTTCCCAATTCGCATAAAATCCGGCAGGCCACGTTATTACCAGTGACCTCAATATTGTTAATAACAATTCCCTACGAAATGTGTAATCGAAAGGTCCGAAATATCGTGAGCCGAAATCCATCAATAGGAAATACAACTTTAAAGTTTTGATGGATTCCGTCGAGGATAATGCCAGGCAATGGGCTAAGCGTGTGAAAGGAGACGTAGACACTCTTTCCGAATGGACTAAGACAATGAGGTCGTTGATACAAATCAGAATTAAGGAACTGAATGGGTCTATCAATGCCCATGCTACGTCAATCTTTAAAGACCCTAATGTTGCAAAACACTTATCCTACCTTCATGACAAATATGGTGTTGTCCCCGCAGATAAAGCCCTAATCAACATCGTTTTTGTGTGTAAAACTCATTACATTAACTGCTTTATAAACGAATTAGGTATTGACAATTCACTTGGAAACCCAACATATATACCCTCACGACGCTTACCAAAGAGGAAATCCTGGATAATCATGGGGCTGTTCTGTGTTTCTTTTGGAATTTCGACCAAAGATGATGAACTGGATCTTCCATCACTGTATTGGATACAAAAACTGCATAAGTGTCCTTACAAACAACGGTATATTGCTGGGTTTTTCAAGTGCTCCACCAAACTTCTTTCTAAATTATTAACATCTGTTTTATTATTAATCAAAGACGGGCTTATTTTGAAACTGCATATTCTAGAGGTGGCGTGTATCAGATGTGGATATTTAAAAATTCCAAAGATCATTTAGAGTACATACAATCTAACTCTCTTCAGTGGCGGATCCAGGAATTTTCATTAGTGGAGGCCCACTGACTGCCTAAGAGGGGACCCGCTCAGTTCACGCTTCAGTGATTCCCTATTTAAGCAACCAATTTTTTTCCCCAAAAATGGGGCGGGCCCCCTGCCCCCCCCCCCCTCCCTAAATCAGCCTCTGCTCTTTCATCTTGTAATAGTATTGAAACATTTGACTTTTCTACACTTTATACATGTTATACGAGTAATCCACATTCCAAACTAAAAAAACAAATATAAAGAGTTGGTATTGCTTTGTTTCATAAAAAAGAATGGCCAACGAAGATACAAGTATCTTGTCTTAGGAAGGGATACATCCTACTTTATAAAGGATCAATCTTATTAAAAAAAAACATTCTCTGAAACTGACATTATCAAGAGGCTTGACTTGATTGACAACATATTTGTAACGTTCGGGGGACGTGTTTTAAACAGACTATCGGCATTCCAATGGGAACGAATTGTGCCCCTCTTCTTGCCGGTTTGTTTCTTTATCATTACGAGGCTGACTTCATGCAGGAACTTCTTAGGAAGAAAGATAAGAAGTTAGCAATATCCTTTAACAATTCTTTCCGCCATCAAGATGATGTTCTTTCACTAAATAATTCAAAATTTGGTGACTATGTCGAATGCATCTATCCCAATGAACTAAAGACAAATGATACAACAGATACAGTTAAGTCGGCTTATATATCTTCACTTACATCTAGAAATTGACAATGAGGGTCGATTGAAAACAAAACTTTTCGACAAAAGAGATGATTTCAGCTTTCCGATTGTGAACTTTCTATTTCTAATTAGCAACATTCCAGCAGCACCTGCATACGGTGTATATCTCCCAATTGATACGTATTCCCGTGCTAGCATTTCCTATCATGATTTTCTTGATAGATGGTTGTTGCTCACAAGGAAGCTATTAAATCAAGAGTTCCAAATGGTGAAGTTGAAATCATCTCTTCGTAATTTTTACGGACGCCATCATGAGTTGGTTGGAATAACCGTTTCACAAATGATATCGGATATGTTCCTTACGTCGGAACTACAATCCCCTTCCCTCTCACGAATTTGACCTACCGAATTAGACAATTTACCGGATTTGTTATCTCATAACCAATACGACGGGTACAACATGTGGAGCAGGATCTGAGATCACCCCTAGTTTTTGGTGGGATTCGTGTTGTTTATTCTTTAGTTTTCTATGTTGTGTCATGTGTACTATTGTTTGTCTGTTTGTCTGTTTGTCTGTTTGTCCTTTTCATTTTTAACTATGGCGTTGTCAGTTTATTTTCGATTTATCAGTTTGACTGTCCCTCTGGTATCTTTCGTTCTTCTTTGATAAATTACATGACTGTACAGTATTTATTTGTGATGTTAACAATGTAATGTAAGGAAAAACAATTTGGGATGAGATGTACATATACATATAGTTTGTTACGCTAATGAACGATTCATTTCATTGTTAGTTATATACAAAACTTGATTTAAATTGTATTGTCAATGAGAATAAAAAGGGGCGGATGTGTGTATATGTCTTTTTTAGTTGATGTATGTTATTGTACGTGGGACAGGGGCAGGTCTTATTTAGTAGAAGATTTTTTATTACCTATCATTTTTCTGATTCTTTCCTGCTGTCCAGTACGTTTCTTAATTAATCCTTTTTGTTTCTTTTTTTTATACTTGATGCAGAACGTTTTCCGAACAGAACATTTGCATTGATATGTTTTGGTGATTCGTTCACTTAGTTACAGTTATAAACTAGAAAAGGACATTTTTTTTTAAGTCAAGAATACCTTGTTTCTCATTAAAGTTTTCTGTAATTTAACCCGGACTATTTGTCGAAAAACCCAGACAGTTTCACAGTTTTAAAAATAGGGGGAGGGGGGTCACAGTTGCTCTCGGAAAAGCCCGAACAATAAAAAATACAAGGAAATGTTGATTGTGTGTTCCTCAAAACATGTGAAGTGTTCAAAAGAAGATGGGTAGTCATTTAAAAAAAAAATATTATAATAACGGAATAGCAGTTAATTGATCTTATCGAATGTTTTATCACTCGAAAAAGACCGATCTACACTTGAAAAAAAATGGACCTATTCACTCAAAAAATTACGATCCTAGCCGGTCATTATCACTAAGTTACGTGAACATTGCCTTATATTAACTGATCAACATAATACAAGTAATAGCTTGTCTAAAAAGCTGACCGTATTTAGGTTGATAATATTGAGATCTGTGGTTTGTTGGTATAGGTTTTTAATTGGAATATTACACTCCAAGAAATATGAAAATATAATGTTTTATGACCAACCTACGACAGTAGAGGGGCATTAGGTTTTCTGGTCTGTGCTTCCGTTCATCCGTCTGTCCGTCTGAATGGTTTTCCTCTAGACTTTTTGGTGCCCTTTATAGCTTGCTTTTCGGTGTGAGCCAAAGCTCCATGTTAAAGGCCGTACTTTGACCTATAATGGTGTACTTTAAAAATTGTTATTTGGATGGAGAGTTGTCTCATTGGCACTCATACCACATCTTCCTATATCTATAGGCCGTTGGTTTTCCCGTTATAATGGTTTTACACTAGTTATTTTTGGAGCCCTTTTTAGCTTGCTGTTCGGTGTGAGCTAAGGCCCAGTGTTGAAAGCCGTACCTTGACCTATAATGCTTTATCTTTTTAAATGTCACTTGGATAGAGAGTTGTCTTATTGGCACTTATGCCACATCTTCCTATTTCTAATTGATACTTGAATTGCAGATCATTTAACAATAGAACATAAAACACAACATAAAAAAACCTAAAGATTGAGCAACAAGAACCAACCAAAAACTAGGGGTTAAAATGCTATAGCTGCAATAACCACTATGTTTGAAACACAATACACTCTTTTCAGATTTTTTTTAATATTTCTCCACATGGACAAACATATAGTATATGTTATAAATCGTCATGTCATGCATGACCTATCAATACACTAAAGATTTTAAGAGCAATTGACCCATGATGATTACAATGCTTATTTTTCCGTCCACGCCTCTGAGGCAAGTGCTTTAATCGATTTAAAAAACATTATGAACAGTGTGTATATCTGCAAAAGGAAAGTATCTATTTTATATGGGGACATATAGATAAAAGCTGTTACATATAAACTTAGTTTTGGTTGAAAAAATCTTGGAGAAGTATCTTCTTGTGCTATAATTTCATAAAAATGTTCATATATATAAATATCATGCTTTTCGAAATTGTTGGGAGAGATTAAATTAAATGGAATATAAAATACAGGTAACGAAACACATGACCTGTTATTTAAAAAAAGGAATTGACAAAACAAATATTCATGTGTCAAGTGGGAGGTAAAAGTACCATACCAAAATATGTTCTGTTACAAAAGATAAATTTTGGAAAATATCTTTTTTTGTGTTTGTAGTTCAAGAAATTAATATGATTGTTAAAAAAAGGGAGTCGAAGAATACTAAAGGAACATTCAAACTTATTAAGTCGAAAACAAAATGATAATCCCCTGGTAAAAAGCGAAAGAAAAAACGACAGTGCAAAAACCACATAGAAAGCTAAAGAATAAGCAACATGAAACCCACCATAAACCAGATATTTTCTCATGTGCTCCAGAATATTAGACAAATCCTGTTCAAAATTCGACAACCGTTGTTGTACTTCTATTAAATACGTTGATAAGTCTTTAAAAGCGATTAAGCATCACAAAATACAAAATATCGCATTAGTAACAGACTCTTATCTTACCTTAAGACATTATTAATTATAATATTACAATATACTAATCGGTCCCAGGTGTCAAAAATGTTTTGTTTTTTGTTTTGAAGGGAGTAAATTTAATGCTGGGAACATAATCATTTGTCAAAAAGCACAAACGTTCAAACGCACGTCTACTTATGCTAGGATTTCAACAAACATTGAAAAATAAATAACACAAAAGTCACCAAAGATACTGAAAATTAAGAATAGAGGTAAAACTGATATTTTGTGCTAAATGAAACAATATTTAGAGAATTCTATTTTTGTTTGTTACGATTTAACATTGTTGAATAGGTATACTAACATTCCAAATTGTTCTCTGAAAATTGTGATAAAAACTTAATTTTAGTTTGTGAGATGATAAACTTTTCTTTTATGTAGAATTTCAATAAAAATCGAAAGTTCAATAACTCAGCCGATGTTGAAACGATACCAAATGTTATGCCACATGTTCATGTCATACACCTGAAACCTCCTCATCGATTATTTAAGATTTTTCTTTTTTTTTCTTTTTAATTGTGGTTTATGTCATTTGTGTTGACTGCACTTCTCCATTGTCTATGTTTAATTTTTTCAAGATTATATAGACTTGTGACAATTTAGCGCTCGGGACATTGTATAGACACCTGTATATTGTTTAAGACTTAATGTTGTTTGTTATGTTTCGGTATTGGGTTACTGATAGTTACACCTTAATTGATATTCATGAAGAGAAATCAAAAAATTTGAGTCATAATAAATCAGATCATCACCAGTTTCTTATTGTTACAATGACAGAAATGTGTTAACCAAAATAAATGGCTATATTTGAAAAAAAATGTCATTATATAGCCGTAATACGAATGTTTGAAAAAAAAAGGTATCTTAACCTGCATAAGGCAGCACATGTAAAATAAATATTTCCTCTATTCAGAAAATTCATTAAATTGGCTCATATTGTTAAAAAATATAAAACCATATACAGATGAATCGACACTTTTATTCTTGCTATAGCAGGCATGAGTATTACATTTCAGATTAAGGTGGCCAGTCAAAGGAATATATTTGTCATTTATTTTTTTACATTACATTATAATCAATCCAACTATAAATATTTGAGAACACCATAAACACCTGTTGTACGAACAAAAGTCGTATCATGTTATTTATTTTAATCTATCATTAAAGGGTTCAACATTTTAAATAAGAAGTTAAATATGCAGATGTGATTTTCTCACGGGTTATTCTTTATTTATGAGACATATATCTTTAGAAATTTCATACTAAGACACTGTTCTGTGTGGGAAGTAGAAGTATCAAATTTCAAATAATTGTCAAAAAAATGTTTTTTTTAGCTTTGTCATGTCAAAACTATTTTAACATTACAGATTTTATTGTCAAATACGTTTTATAAGAGTATAGACTTACTAACTTTATATTCTGCTTTAAGAAAATCACACAATCTTAATTTTGATTTTATCTCTATGTTAAGAAGTCGACCAGTTTTGATATGACTAAACATAATTTTATAATTCAATCTAACAATTGATAAACTATAAATACCGCCAAAGAAATTGAAGTCTCAAACAAGCCTTGTTACACATTTATGTTCGTGCTGCCCTGCTATTTTGATCATCGAATTTTTAACGAATTAATTGAACCAAATATTCTATAAATCACCGACAAATATTTGTCTAGTATAGCAATTTCAGTGAAAGTAAGGATATCAAGTCATGTTTCCCCTTTAGGAAACACAGCTTGGATTGTAAATTAAGGCCAAGTGTTGTTTATTTCAGCTATTGGAAGGTTTTCACATTTCGGATTGTACCATATAATGTATACAGCATTTGTTTTAAATTTCTTTCAAATCTTAAATTTTAAATCGAAAATAATCACTGCATAAAGTTGGTAAAGGCTTGAAGTTAATTTAAGGCAACAGTAGTATATCGATGTTCAAAACTCATAAATCGATAAAAAAAAAATCCGGGTCACAAACCTAAATTTTATAGCGAAATGATTGATGCAGTTTACCTTTAGGTATCGAGTGAGTTTTATCTGTCGCTTTTTGAGAATTTACGGAAGCACATGTCGGATTCAACTTCACCAAAACTGGAAGTGAAATGTCCACTACTGTACTTATCGTTCTTAAAGGACTAAATGAATGATACATACGTGAAGGGAATGTCTCTGCCGATCCTTCAAATTGAAAAAAAAGATTTCGCTGACATTGTGTTTGTATGAAAATACAATGTACCTCAAAGTAAAACAGAAAGGTATTGTACGAAATATCATTTGTTTTGAGGGATACGAATCTCAAATCATTCGCCCCAAGCATGTCCACCTGTTTTGCCTGCTACATTTTTGCAAGTAACAGAGATGTGGAGTTGAATATACATGCAGAAACACTACTGGACGAACAAACAAATGTCTTTACTGGTAACATTCATTGGATGTCCGTCGAGACCGAATAATAATTGGCAAATCAATTGATAATGGGCGTAACATTTCGAACAGTTGCATTATCTTGTGAAACATATAATTGATGTATGTTCCTACACATTTAGAAGAATACTAAAATGGTCATTCATAGATATTAGAAATTTGTAAGTGTCACCTTTTTTGAGACGTGGATAAGTTCAACAAATACTAATAGTCTTGCTACTACGCGGTTTGGGGCTTCTGAAGGTTATAACATTCATTAAACGCTGATTACACTACACGAAAAGGCAGATTTACAACCATTTGGACAGTCATGTAAATGTTTGACAAATGTAACTACTTTTCTGCAAGATATATTTGCGGACCTGCTAATGTATATGTAAATGAATTATTCCTTTGACATTATTTAGGAGGTCGTCAAAGATATGCTAAAGATAATTATATTATTTCCATAGCTTTAGTCATTCTCCAAAAATATGTAAAGAAATGCCATAGATTTGCATGCACTTTCCAAGATAGGAGATATATGCAAAGTTTAAAATTTGCATAACTGATTTACAGAGGTGTGGGCAGTTTTGAGAGACCGCGGTTTATAAAACATTTACGACCAATGTAAATGCTGACAAATGTTTGTGTTATATTTGCAAACGTTTGTCGATATCGTTCATGTATGTAAAGAAATGTATTTTATTTACTAATACTTTACAGTATTATAGTTATTTTGATAAATATTGATATTTGCAACATATCTTTACAGACGTACGCAAAGTTTTGAGAGACCGCGGTTTATTAAACATTTACAACCAATGTAAATGCTGTCAAATGTTTGTGTAATATTTGCAAACGTTTGTCGATATCGTTCATGTATGTAAAGAAGTGTATTTTATTTACTAATACTTTCCAGTATTATAGTTATTTTGATAAATATTGATATTTGCAACATATCTTTACAGACGCATGCAAAGTTTTGAGAGACCGCGTTTTATAAAACATTTACAACCAATGTAAATGCTGTCAAATGTTTGTGTAATATTTGCAAACGTTTGTCGATATCGTTCACGTATGTAAAGAAATGTATTTTATTTAATAATACTTTCCAGTATTGTAGTTATTTTGATAAATATTGATATTTGCAATATATCTTTACACACGTGTGCAAAGTTTTGAGAGACCGCGGTTTATAAAACATTTACAACCAATGTAAATGCTGTCAAATGTTTCTGTAATATTTGCAAACGTTTGTCGATATCGTTCACGTATGTAAAGAAATGTATTTTATTTACTAATACTTTCCAGTATTGTAGTTATTTTGATAAATATTGATATTTGCAACACATCTTTACAGACGTATGCAAAGTTTCGAAAGACCACGGTTATCAAGATTGACATTTAATTATTTCAAACTTATATAATGTTGTTGCTGAATGATGTAAATGTTAATCGCCAATATCGAAATCTACCTCCATTTTGTCATAAGTAACAACATATTAAAATTTGAAAACCTTTGGATGAAAGGTTCGTAGATTATCGAAAGGAAACGATTGGATCAGCCCGCCCGCTCGTCAGCAGTACAACAATAAATCAATAACGGGACTGGAAATCCGGTAAAAAAAATAGCAAGTCATACATAAATGTAAAATGCATCCGATTTACTGTCATCCTCATGTATATGTCGTATACTTGTTTTAAAACTGGTGTTTGTCTTTGAGTGTCTTTTTGTTTTTACTCAATGTCATCAGAAGTGTGTCGGCACTGATCAGTGGCGGATCCAAGGAGAGGGGGGGGGGGGGGGGTTCCGGGGGTTGGAACCCACCTTTTTTTTGCCGATCAATGCATTTGAATGGGAGCATATAGTTTTACTCTGGGTTGGGACCCCCACCCCTTTTTTTTAAATGGCTGGATCCGACTAACTACGCACACAACCCACACGTTTACATCATACAGAGTATCCTGTATTTTGTATTGTATCAGGATGTTGATTTTCTTTTGAATTATCACGACTAACAGAATGTTTAACCTTTCTTGACTGCTGCACAAAATGTGTTTGTCAGACACAACAATTCAAATTGCACTGTATCGTCCTGTAAATGTATGAAATATTTGCCACCGGACTTTGAGCAACCATCTATCAATCAATTCAAATTGTACCTCAATATCAATGTTTACCAAATTACGTTATTCCGTAACGTCACACGTTTTCTGCCAAATTCTAAGCGTATCGGTCAACTTTGAAGCAATGTACAAATTGTATATATAAAAAAAACCAAGGACGATGACATATGTGTTTCTATATATATATATATATGAATAAGGGGATGTGGTTTGATCGCCAACTCTCCACAAGAGACCAAATGACAATGCAATTTACATCAATAGGTCACTGAACTGCCTTCATCAAAGAGCAAAGCCCGTATCGCATAAAGTCAGCTATAAAAGGCCCCGAAATGACATAATATTTATGTAAAACAATTCAAACGAGAAAACTTGCGAACTAATTTATGTCCAAAATAATGAACGAAAAACAAATATGTTACATAACAACAAACTGAATTACAGGCTACTTGACTCGGGACAGGAACATACACAATTTGGCGAGGTTAAAACTCGTTTAAAGGAGCCAATACTCCCCTAACCTTGGGCATAAACTGGATCCCTGTTGTGTTCACTTATCTCATCAGATGAATACAAATTGAATACATCTCAGAAAAAAAGTGGACATGGAAGGGTACTTATACATCCGAACAACCAAAAGACTTAGTACAGATCGTAGACTATTCGCAGTTACTGACAATTAGTTGAAAGCTAATAACAACTAATACAAAAAGCATGCATCTTAGATGCATGGATTCAGTATAAAATCCTGGATATTAAGTTAGGTTTTAGTCTTTCTCCGTATAAAAGAACAAAGCCATCTATTGAAAAATATAAAAAAAAACTCTTGGTATGGATCAATTGATATTTTAAGGGAAAAAATGTCAGGCATAGAAAAGCATCTTCCGGAAAAATATTCAACATTTAAACTACACTGTGGTCAGATTGTTAAGGGATACTATACTGCATTGTGGAAAAAACAGCTAGATATACATAAAGATGGTAAACTACGAACTTATGTAACATTCAAGTGCAACGTCGGTTTTGAAAATTATTTGTCAATAATGCGACATTTTGAGCAAAGGAAATGTATAACTAGATTAAGAATATCTGCTCACAAATTGCAAATTGAATCTGGTAGATACCAGGGTACTCTTCGACAAAACCGAATTTGTCTCAGGTGCACCTCAGGTGAGGTTGAGGGTGAAGTTCATTTTTTATTTAAATACATGTGACACGCATTTATAAAAAAGAGAGGGATTGATGCAAAATATATTAAAATCATGTCCAAACTTTCAAAATTTAAATATTAATAACAAATTAATTTGGATAATGTATAATGAGGATCCCAATGTACTATTTGCATTTTATTAATATATAGAAGATACTAAGAATTGAAGGACAACATAATCTACAATAACTAATTTCAATATAACTCTATAATATGAATTTGAATACCCTGATAAGCCTGCACAGATCATAAGAAGAATTTCAAATTCCCTGGCAGTATAAGAGTGGGCATGTAGTTCCTTTGGTTTAATCTAAAAAAAACATGCAAGTACAATCACTTGAAAAAAGCAGATAAGCATTTGTAATCAATATTTTTACAAAAAAAAGAGATTATAGCTAGAGTGGGCACGGGTGGGCAGGTGGAAAAAGCAAAATCAAACACAGGCTGTTGTGTATCTCAAATTCCAATAAAAACAGCTATTAAGTTTCACGTATTGCATTTCTTTTTTATAAGCACAAAAATCATTAATTTGTTATTAAGCCTAGAAACCAACTCTTTTCTTAAAAAATATCTAATATTTAATACCAAACATGCATTTTGGGTTTACGATTGCGTTTCTTTTTAAAAAAAAAAGCAACTTGTTTAGAGTTTTAAACATTTATCAATGCGATTTAACTATAACGATAGTTTGTGTATTTTGCCCCTCTTTCCTTTTTTCCCGCCTGTATGGAAAGCAAGTACAATGATATATGTTTCCGACTCCACTGTTAAAGGACAAATGATACATGTAGTTATTTTAAGACTGCGTAAAATATGTCCAAGAAAAAAGTGCAAGATATTGCTTTGTTCAAACACGAATCATATACATTTCCGCTAAAACTATAAGTCTAGACTTCGTCTTGTTGTACAGGGTACAATTGCCTTATATCTTTTAAAGATATGTTTTCCATGGGTTTTTTGTAAGATAGGTTTTTGTACCTTCTGTTTGAGTAAGTTACATGTACTTGTATTGTGACTGTCATTTGTTATTTGTGTTGCGTGTATAGTTTATGTTGTGTAGACCTGTAGGTTTTTGAGATGCTGATCCAAGCCTAAAAGATGTTTTATATACTTTTCTTTTGTTTGAAATTTGCCAGAGAGAGATTCAAAAGATTGAAGAGTAATTGTAATATGTATTTGTCGTTTACAAATCTTCTTGAATTATGTTAAAACAAAATGACTTTGTCACATCGATTCTTGTTTCAATGTTATTTCAATTAAAAAGTGTGCAAAGTATGTTAAATGTAATTATTGCAGACAAAATAAAAAATTAAAAAAATGAAAACTTATTTGATCATGACAGAAAAAATACGATTCCTGTCAAAGTACATATGGAAGCTGTAAAATTTTAGGATGGAATAGGTGATAAATGAGATATCGAATGACTGATAGTTCGATAATTTATTTTAGTTTTGCATATTTAAAAACAACACAATCAAATGACAACGGGAGCATTGTTTTAAGACAATGTATGATGTTATTAATCATAAAGAAATGATAATTGTTTGTGCCTTATATTGATGGATATTGATACCAGCGATGGTCTTCTATTGATCTTTTCGGACCAGATCTTTCTGTGAAAGGTGATAATTGTCACACTTAACTGCTGATAACCCCCGTTGATCGGAGGAAGGGCGACATCTCGTCGATGGAATGATATTATCTATCGATTTTGTTTGATTTCATTCGTAAATTGTGTGTCAATTATGACACGTGACTCACTGGTTCTTTGTTTGTAGTGTTTAACTTTCATTCTCACACACAAGAAAGTTTTTGCAGAGAGAGCTTCATGAAGCACACGGAGTTCAACATCTCGTGACTGGACTTAACGGATAAGGAAAACAAATATTACAAAACTGAAATATTCGTCAATAGATTTAACGTTTAAGTACATTGTATGTGTGCAAACTAGCCGATTCTTAAGAAACATTCTCTCAAGATGTGTTTTGTGTCAAATATTATGTGACAACTATTCTACCGATGAAGGAATATTTCTATTTCAGAAACTAAATTGATCGATAACCTTCCGAATGGTACCGATTTAAATTTAAAATGAGGCCGCATATCTAATATTGTTCAGGCCTAATTTGTATATATGTATTATAACTATCAGTAACCAGAGACACATATATATATATATATATATATATATATATAGTACAACTCGTCTTAAACATCAACCCAACAATGTTAGATCTGTAAATTTGCTTTCGCAATTTCAGACGTACTTATATATATATAGTATATATGTCTCTATAATGAAGGTAAAATGAGTTAAAATATCTAAAGAAATAAATTTTAATATTTCATATAAAACTAAGTGAATCTTACATATAATTGTAGAAAATAACTAATTCTTGGATAAAGCTTTTTGTATAAAAAGATATAATTAGAAAGTCTATAATGTTATGTAACTTTTAATATATAAGTACTAGATGTGAAATTCTTCTTATTTGACACTTAGCGATATAAATAAGGTTTGACAGCTTAAACTCTTAGAAGTATTTCCTTGAGCAAATATATCTAATTCTTTCCTATTGTTCACCTAGAATTCTTTCTAACCAAATAATCGGATTTCCCTAATGGTCGTAAAAACAAAGTATTAAGTAATTAAAAATAGTAACCCCAAATTATGTAAAAATGTAAATTAAATAAAAAGAGATCTAACCAACAGAAACTGTCTTTATAAAAATAAGTATTCTAAAAGTCATTTTGATTGGTGAATAAAACAAGTCCAACCAGCACGTGTTCTTAGGGTTTAAAATAGGAAACCCTAAGGAACCGAACATTAATTTACTCGTATGGTTGGACTCGAAATAAACATATATAGACATCTTTGTTTTATTCACCAGGTTCATAAACTTATAAATTTTGTTTAATGAAAAACATAACGTAACCTTAATAATCTTTTAATGTAACAGTTTATAACAGAAATCTTTCTTTATTAAAGTTACCATAAACGTCATGATAAACTATTTTAACTAATTGATAAAGTATTTTGATAACTGTTATTTCAATTTCATTTTAAAAGTCAAACTCTTTTATTTCATATTTATGAATTTGATTAATTTACTCGTATGGTCGGACTCGAAATAAGCATATATAGACATCTTTGTTTTATTCACCAGGAGGCCTCGAAAGAAAGTGAACGACAGTCCCCCAAATTGTTGTAGTTAAGGTACTGAGAAGAAACATGTAAAGCAGTGAAACACATTTAACCCTTCAACGGGAAAGGGGAGGCAACTGCCTTAGTCTGCGCTTTCCCCCTCTTTCCCGCATAACAGAAATGGTGGAGGCAAGTGGAAAGATCCATGGTACCTGTAAAGCGAATAGTTTCCCGAAGAATAGTGTATTTGAAATTCGAAAGGGAAATAAGTGTGTTAAATATATTCTAAAGGATAAAGTAGAAAGTAGTACGGAGAAAGGAGAATCGATAAAGGAAAATGGAGAAAGGAGACAGGAGAATAGAGATGGATCATTTAGAACAGAGAAACCAGAACAAAGAACGGAGAAGGAAGAATCGAAAAAAAGAGAACGGAGAAAGGAGAAAGAAGTACGCAGAATGGAGAACGGAGAAATGAGTAACATTACGGAGCTTAATTTTGACATTGATTCTGAACAGTGGAATTTGAAATGAACTATATTGTTTCACTCTTTGTGTATATATTGTATATATGTTCTATTGTTAAAAAAATATGTTTCTTAAATAGCAAGTAAGTTAAAGTTAATATTACAAACAAATCGAATAGCAAATAAGTTTTAAGTTAAAGTTAGAATAAATTAAATAATGAGCAGGTAAAAAAAAAGATAAGATAAGATATAAGATATAAAATATAAGTTAAAGTAAAAAAAAAATCTATGTAGGAATTAGGTTAAATTGAAAATGAAGTTATTGATAAAGCTAAATTTGAAAAGAAATGTTTAAATTGAGATAAACGGAATATGACTAACTATATATTCAAGTGCAAAAATATATAAAAAAAAAAAAGGTATTGATAAAGAAAAATATTTAATTTGGAAGGCTGTAAATGGCAAATAAGAAACTAAAATGATGATGATTAATGTAAAAGAAAATAAAGAAATATGAGATAGAAAATACAAAAATATAGAAAGTACGAAAAAGTAACTTAGAGTAACTATTTTGAAATGTAATATGTCTTAGAAGTAAACGTTCAGGCGGTTCAAATTCATTTAACGTTAAAGAGTAGAAAGAAATACCCTTGTTTATATGAGAATCGTAAAATGCCTTAAACTGTAGCCTTCAAAAGATAAAAGTACATAAAAAAATAAAATCTTAAGAAGACGTTGGTTGTTTAAAGACTTAAAAACAGAAGAAAATGCCGAGGAGGTAATGCAAAGTGTCCTATAAGGAACAAATGCAGAGAAATAAATAATTACTAGTAATAATTTAAAGAGAAATGCACGTGTAAAAATGAATAAATGTTGGTTGATTGTTAAAATTTGAATGGTTCTATAGCGATTACCATAAAATGTTGAGTAAACATATGCTTTAAGGTTCCCGTATGTAAGAATTTAATGTTAGTTTAATCATAAGAATTAGTAGTGGACGCAATACTGATTAAAATAGTGCTAAATATGTTGACCTAGCTAGTCATCATGTAAAACCTTGATTATAGCAAACATAATATATTCTAGCATAAGCAAATCATTAACCATAATGTAAAATCTTAACTGTAATTAAATGTATTAGAAAATTATCCATTGTAAAACAAACAACAAATCCGACTAAAGAAATATAAAAGAAAATGAGGGTATGACTTGCGGTAGTTCTGGAGTCGGAGCAAAGTACCCAGGAAAATGAGCATACTCCAGAGAGAGGAAATGACTCGGGTATATTTGGAGTTCGAGCAGACTACCAAGAAAAGCGGGCTTACCACATATATAAATATAGAGAAACAATATAATAATGATAAAAAAAAAAAAAAACACCAACGCTCTTACTATAAAGATGAAGAGATCGAAAATGTAAAATATTAAAAAATAAAATTGTTTTATTAATAGGAAAAATAAGAAAAAGAATATCTAAAACGCAATAAGTCATCTTGGTTATAACAACTTGTATAACCAAAACAACTTATATAAACTCATCATAAGTCACAAAGTCAAATAGTCAAATCCAGTTAAGAAAATATTTAAAAAAAAAGTTTTTAAAATTTAAACAAGTTTGAAAGAAATAAATTCAAATGTAAAATTGCGGAGCAATTTCTTCGAACAACAGGGATATATAATGAAGGTAAAATGAGTTAAAATATCTAAAGAAATAAATTTTAATATTTCATATAAAACTAAGTGAATCTTACATATAATTGTAGAAAATAACTAATTCTTGGATAAAGCTTTTTGTATAAAAAGATATAATTAGAAAGTCTATAATGTTATGTAACTTTTAATATATAAGTACTAGATGTGAAATTCTTCTTATTTGACACTTAGCGATATAAATAAGGTTTGACAGCTTAAACTCTTAGAAGTATTTCCTTGAGCAAATATATCTAATTCTTTCCTATTGTTCACCTAGAATTCTTTCTAACCAAATAATCGGATTTCCCTAATGGTCGTAAAAACAAAGTATTAAGTAATTAAAAATAGTAACCCCAAATTATGTAAAAATGTAAATTAAATAAAAAGAGATCTAACCAACAGAAACTGTCTTTATAAAAATAAGTATTCTAAAAGTCATTTTGATTGGTGAATAAAACAAGTCCAACCAGCACGTGTTCTTAGGGTTTAAAATAGGAAACCCTAAGGAACCGAACATTAATTTACTCGTATGGTTGGACTCGAAATAAACATATATAGACATCTTTGTTTTATTCACCAGGTTCATAAACTTATAAATTTTGTTTAATGAAAAACATAACGTAACCTTAATAATCTTTTAATGTAACAGTTTATAACAGAAATCTTTCTTTATTAAAGTTACCATAAACGTCATGATAAACTATTTTAACTAATTGATAAAGTATTTTGATAACTGTTATTTCAATTTCATTTTAAAAGTCAAACTCTTTTATTTCATATTTATGAATTTGATTAATTTACTCGTATGGTCGGACTCGAAATAAGCATATATAGACATCTTTGTTTTATTCACCAGGAGGCCTCGAAAGAAAGTGAACGACAGTCCCCCAAACTGTTGTAGTTAAAGTACTGAGAAGAAACATGTAAAGCAGTGAAACACATAAAAGTCCCTTCAACGGGAAAGGGGAGGCAACTGCCTTAGTCTGCGCTTTCCCCCTCTTTCCCGCATAACATCTCTGCAGTAACATATATAATACATATTGTAGTATATGTCTCTTTAAAAAAAATTATATGTTTTATAAACAGAGCGAATTATGACTCGTGCAATTCCAGAAGTTTCAAAGCGATACTCGAAGGAAACGATCGTTTTATGCGAATGAACCATCATAACTTACCGAGAAACAAGATTTTGATGGATAAAGTAATTTACGCAGTACACCAAACAGAGCTCGAGAAGAGATCAAGAACCGATTATGTAGAACCGACTTTTTTTTTTTTTTTTTTTATTAAAACGAAATTATTAAAATACATGTATAATAATTGATATTACCAATATGCCAAACCCAATCCCAAAGCAGCTATATTTGTCATATCATAGCTTGACCACTAAAGCTATGGAAATATTTGTCAATATAATCTGCACCTTTCAAATATAGTACCAAATTAAAAGCAAATATATCTATTTACCATACATTTCTAGCTGTCTGAAGTATCTTTCTTTATCATTTCTTTGCATATGTATTCAAAGTTACATATGCCCAATATATTTACACATACATTTCTATCTGTCTGAAATATCTTTCTTTATCATTTCTTTGCATATGTATTTTATATTTTATAAAGTTACATATGCCCAATATATTTACACATTTCATTGATATTATCATTTGACCAGATTTCTCAGTTAAACAAATTGTCTGCAAATCTATGTATTTACCATACATTTCGGAATATGTTCAAAGGCTTTTGATATGTTCTGATTTGACATACATTTCAGCCGACAATAAAGACTAACAAAATTATTTCTTTACAATACATTTGACAGGTCTCTGTAGATTAAAGGAAATGATGCTTTACATCCCTCTATAAACTTCTCGTTTTGAATTGGTTTACATACCAGGAAAATGTAGATGCACCTTACACTTTATAACCCATATAAAATCATTTTAATGATGATGCTTTGCTACCTAGACAAAGAAACACATTTGCGGATAAATTTACATTATAGAAAAATACATGACAAAGATTTCTATTTGCAGAGGTATACAAATACATAAGTTTGCAAAAGTTTTGCGACGGTCATAAATATATATAAATTCTTAACTGCTAAATGGTTTGATTAGGTGTTAATATATTTTATAAACCGCGGTCTCTCATAACCGCCCATAGGAGGGTATAGCACAAAAAATATTAATATTTACAACATGTAAAGACAAGATAAACTAAATGCAGTGGTTTGTAAATACAGTGGAGATCACTTCTAACCTCTCATTAGAACTGTCAGAATATTCTGTCCTAGAACAGTTCTACCCTAGAACTGTTCTAAGTAGAACTGTCAGAATCAGTTCTAGGTAGAACTGACTAAATCAGTTCTAGGGTAGAACTGTCAGGATCAGTTCTAGGTAGAACTGTCCAAATCACTTCTAACCGTAGAACTGTCAGCAGAACTGACTTAATCAGTCAGGACTGTAGAACAGTTCTAAATGACGTCACTGCAGTAAGGGCACTTTAGAATTTAGAAGAAATAAATCACTTCCAATTACTTTGCTATATATTAAATAGCAGATTTTCTATATTTTTTACTGATCAAACGACTTTTATTACGTTACTTGTACAAATATCGAAGTGAATAGAAGGTTATCCAACTCATCGGAGATATATTTATAAGATTGCATACGGAAACATCATTGTTTACGTTTCTTCGTTCCCCGTAGTCTCTTCCTAAATAAAACTCTACATTTAATTCATGGAATTTTAATCGTACGTAATTAACCTTGTTTGCTTTGGATTTACATTCATTTATAATTCTGTTTTGACAAATGTTCAAACGAAAATTGTACAGTGGATGAATTATGGGATATTAATGAAAAAAGTGTTGTGTAACGTAAAAAAACTATATATACATTTGCACCATCTCGTCTTTATAGCCAAACTTATCCATAACGATTATATAAATAAATGATATCTGGGAGTCTGGAACTCAGAAAAATATACTGGATCTGAACATGAATGAAACATTTGCCCCTGGACGTTCGGCTACAAACAAAATCATGCATTTTTCTTTGCCTTCTTCAAATTATATTAACAGTATACTGTTCCAAGAAGAGAACTGCTTCCCATACATGTACGTTTTATTTTATTTTTAAAATAAAGTATATGAATCAGTCATGTGAGTGTTGGATGATGCCATTAAATAGTTTTGTTAAAAAAAAAACAATCACAAACTACTGACTTAAACATGTTAAAAAGTCACTTTAGCATGTTTAATGACGGTTCATTATTATGGATACAGAGAGGAAATAACGGCGCGCTAAATTCTTAGATATGGTATAAATACACCTTGTCGCAATTTGTCTGCCATTACTGGATATCGCACAGGTTCCCGTAAAATTTTGACGTCATAAAACAAAATATCTGACGCCACAATGGAAAAGTCATGTATGCTTCAAAAGTTCAAGAGGCCGGGTCAGCCAGGATTAGCAATAAGGTGTATTGTGTTTCAAAGTTGGTGTCATTTTTATCATACGATCCGTCCTCACATAGAAATAACATTGGTTTACCATGTTTACAATGAGGCCATATACATGTATATTTACATGATAAAGTGTAAATAAGTTCAGTTTTGGTTGATGCGGTCAAATAATTTGGTTAAAACAACTGTCACTCAGTCTGATATATCGAAACCACTGAAATTTGTTTATAATTCAATATTTTGAATAAAAAGAGGACTTGCTGATATTCTAAATTGATGTGGAATTTTTTTTGTAGCCAATGTGTTCCAATATTCATTGATATTGCTGTCATTTGAATTATACAATCCATCGTTACCGGTATATGTATTACTATAAGTGATTTAGTATGCGGCTATATATATATATTAAGATTTTCATAACAAAGTGTAATTAGGGTCAGTTTAGGTTGATGCTGTCACATATGGTCAGTTATGGTTGATGCTGTCAAATATGGTCAGTTTTGGTTGATGCGACAAATAGTTTTGTTATATTCATGAGTCAGTCTGAGATATTAAAACTACTGAAATTAGTTTACGATTCAAAATTTTGATGAAAAAGAGGACATGCTGGCACTATAAACTGATGTGAGCATAATTCTATTTTCCAATATTGCTTTCATTTTTATAAGTAAACAATCCATCCTGATATAAAAATATTACAGATTTACTATGCGACTATAAGAGTTACATAAAAAAGAGCAAATATGGTCAGTTTTGGTTGATGCGGTCAAATATGGTCAGTTTTGGTTGATGCTGTCAAATATGGTCAGTTTTGATTGATGCAGACAAATAATGTTGTTACATGATTATATGTTACTGTCAGTCTGAGGTATGAAAACTACTGACATGACTGATATTTGTTTCTGATGCGATATTTTGAATAAAAATAGGAAATGCTGACACTCTCAATTCCAATATTGTAGTTATTTATATACTACAGTCCCTCTTGACCTAAAATTATAACTGAATTACTGTGCAGCTATTTAGATTTACATAAAAAAAAAGCAAATATGGTAAGATTCGGTTGATGCGGTCAAAAGATTTTATTATAAGACTCAGTCTGAAGTATGAAAACTACTGATATTTGTTTATGATTCAATATTTTGAATAAAAAGAGGACATGCTCATTGGCTGATCAAGGCGGGGGGGGGGGGGGGTTCAGGAGTTGGAACCCCCTTTTTTTGACGATCAATGCTTTTGAATTTGAACATATAGTTGGACCCCCCCCCCCCTTTTTTTAAAGGCTGGATCTGCCCCTGCATGCTGGCACTATAAATTGATGCGAACAAAATTGTTTTCCAATATTGCTGTAACTTGTATAGCACAGTCCCTCTTGACCTTAAATTAAAACTGAAGTACTGTGCAGCTATATAGATTTGCAGAAAGACTGAAGAGCAAATAATGTCAGTTTAGATTGATGTGGTCAAAAGATTTTTGTTAAACAGGTCCGTCCGAGGTATGAAAACTACTCGTAAACAGATATTACATTTGGTTAATGAGGATAATTTTGTTATGTGATAACGAGCCATCCTGACTCCAAGAATAAAAAATGTAAAACAATTCAAATAATGACCCTCCCCCCCCCCCCCTAATACTAATTAACGGCCTAATTTATGTACAAAAAATGAAAGAAAAACAAATAATTTATACTACACATCAACAAAAGAAAATCACTGAATTACGGGCTCCTGACTTGGAACAGGCACTGACATACGTGCAGGATATGGCGGGGTTAAACATGTTCTCTTGCCGATTATAAATCTGAAATAAAACCGGCAAAATAGCAAAACTCTATATAATATTAATCGCTATTTTGCCGAAGCCTTTATATTAAGACAAATATTTCTTAAAACTTATAAATCAATTCTAGCCGTAGAATTTATAAATCAATTTTAGCCGTAGAATTTATAAATTAATTCTGGCCGTAGAATTTATAAATCAATTCTAGCCGTAGAATTTGAAATCAATTCTAACCGTAGAACTGTTCTAGAAGTAGAACTGACCAAATATTTGGTCAGTTCTAGCTAGAACTGTCTAAAACTGTTCTAGGGTAGAACTGTCAGGATCAGTTCTAGCTAGAACTGTTCAAATCAGTTCTAGGTAGAACTGACCAAATCAGTTCTAGCTAGAACAGTTCTAACCTAGAACTGACTAAAAGGTGTCAGGCTGACAGTTCTACATACTGTTCTAGAACAGTTCTCCTGGCAGATTCTGACAGAATTTATGAGAGGTTAGAACTGATCTCCACTGTATATGTAAATATATTTACAAACCTGCTCGTGCATTTTTCATTGTCATTCAACGCAAATTTATTTTCTAAGATACCTGGGACGATCTTATTTCACAAAGGATTTATATTGTCTACTTATTGTACCTCGAACTTATTTACCCGATGTAGGTCTTTAAGTTGAAGTTCAATTCAATAAAAGTTAATCGGGCATGACTAATTAGATACGCCCTCTTAAAATCAGGGGCCCCAAAATAGGATTGGGAAAAACACCCAGCAAAATACCTTAATTTACCATTTCAAGAATTTGTTTGATTCAAAGTGTTTTTGGTTGCTTAAATATCTTCGATCAATAATCAGGCGGTATTTTGTGGAAATAAATAACCTGTCCCGAACCGGGAAATGTTGGCTGCAATAGGAATTAATTTATAAAAAAGTCCATATCTCATTTACTTATAGTGGCCGTTATTGTTTGTAAATTCATGACGTTTTGTATATGACATTCGTCTATTTTGGAGAAAAAAAAGAAAGGGGGGCTTTATAACTTACGAGTTCGATCGTTATTGTTCAAATCTATTCTATTACGGCATACGTTTTACCTCTAGCGAACGCTCTGTCTTATTGTAAAAAGTGCCACTCTAAATTTGTGAACATTTGCTTCAAATTGATCCACTTTGAATTTAGTCATGAATATGCATGACATATTTGCCACTGGACACAAAGGAGCAATAAATTAATCAGCTTCATTTAGTGATTTATAATAATTTGTCCTCAGTTGATTATAGTCTCAAACAGTTTTCCAATTTTTATATATTTCATTTTTATTATCATTTGAATTTGTATGCGTAAATCTTAGCATTTCATCCTTCATTTTTCTCTTTGCATGTAATCTTTTTTTTTAATATTAAAAAAACGTTGTCGTAGTACATACACATCAGGAGTTAACATGTTCTTGGATTAATTTGCACTTCTCATAAGTGCAAATTGGAACCACACTTTTTTTTGTCGTAGAATCATCAAATTTGGCAATAATGTACCTCTGGGAATAAATAACACAATACAAAAAAAAAATTGGTGTGGCTCGCCCGGTTCGGCAACTGGAGTGAAAATAGTGACAAAATCCTGTAGGATATTTTTTTCTCCCATAGGATTTTTAAAAATCCTACAGGATTTTGAGAAATTCTATAGGATAAAGTCATAATCCCATAGGATATTTTTTATATCCTACAGGATATTTAAATCCTAAGGGATTTATAATCCCTTAGGAGAATAAAAATATCCTATAGGATATAGTTTCGCCCTTAGGATTAAAAAAATCCCTTAGGAAAAATAAAAGCATTTCCTATAGGATATTTTTTATCCTACAGGATATTAGTCTAATAAAATAATCCCATGGGATTAAAAATATCCGATAGGATTAATAAATATCCTAAGGGATTTCATAACAGAAAAAATATCCTGTGGGATAAAAAAGAATCCTAAGGTTAATAAATAAATCCTAAGGGTAATAAATAAATCCTAAGGAAGATTAAAAATCCTAAGGGAGATTAAAAATTTCTTATGGGAGATCAAAGCAACTCATAAGAGAGAAAAAAATCCTATGGGAGAAAGAAATATCCTATAGGAGAAATAAATATCCTATAGGAGAAACAAATATCCTATGGGAGAATGAAATATCTTAGAGAAAAATCTATTTGTGAACTCAACCAAAGAACAGAGAATAGTTTTATATGTTTTTGTAGCAGGTAAGGATATTATTTTATTGGAGCAGACCAAATATTCCCAGATATTATTGTTTAAGAATTGTTAATTTTTCTACCAATGACACAAATTACCGATAAGTGTACTTCAAACATGGAGCTTGCATTGAGTTACTGCAACTGGTCCGTTTGTTATTTTATGTTTATTATTGCCATTTGCGTAGTTTCTTCTGTTACCTATTTCTACATTTGACTCTGGCTTCTTTTAAATCGAGTTTTCTCTTGTTTAATGCATTGTGGTTGTTTATTCCTCATTTGCTAAAGGAATATGGGCCGGTTGAGATATCGAAAGTCATGAGTATACATCCATCGCCTGTCTCAAAGCAGAAACCTTTATCCTTTGGTAATCTCATGTGCTTTTTTTCAATTTAAGTTCAAAAGTGCATTTTAGTGTTTAGTGTAGCAACCATTTCTCTGAACTATTATTCATTATTGTTTAGTGACCAAAAGAGGCCCGCCTCTATGTGCGGAATTTTCTTTCTGCATAGAGGACTCATCATTTTGAACTCATCAGGGTTCCTGTACTCAACTGACTTGTTGGGTACTGAGACATGACTGTGACACCATCTGAACAAAAACTGTGAATAAAATCAGAACCAATTTTAAAACAACACATGGTGTTGGGGCTAAGAATACCACCAGCTTTTCATTGAAAGTAATGACAAGACAGAAACATGCGTCCAACGGGTATATCCAATACACTACAATTACTTAAACAACTTTGAAAATCGTACATAAGTGTTTTTTATTTTTTTATTTAGTATAGCTTGCTTTCCGTGAAGATATTTTTATTGTGGAGATGCCTGGATAGATTTGCCAGTAACCATACTTCTTCTATTGTGTCCTCAATATGCATGTAGTATTTGCAACTGAACATTTACATTAACTTTCACCAATAAATTCTTCAATACATTTTGATAATAACTGAAATTTTATGGAACTAAACACTAGGTGTAACTAAAGACAGTATTGTTCACCTAGGTCTATGTGCATCTCTGACAACAGACACATCAACACGTTAGGCTAGAATATCACGGTACGTCTAAACACTGCTAAGGACTCCTTAGTGCACTAAGGACTATACAATGCCACTAAGGACTAGAAGGAGTGCTGTTGTGTGTATTATTTTTACATATTATGTTAGAGATTGATATTTCATGCATAAATTTCAAATTTTATAGAAAAATAATCATAAATAAACAAGATATTAAACATTATTTAGGCACGTGCCCGTTTTTCTTTGATATGCCGAAAATCAATGAACCGTTTGACACGTGCCAAATGACAAAACAATTCATTACACAATCATAATCTTTTTATTTTAGGTAATAAACAATTGTATCTAAAAAAATGTATGCTTAATATTTATAATTAAATGTGTTGTTCTTATGAAAAATGATTACAGAACAAATAATGTTGTTTTTGTTTTACTTCTTTCCCGACAAAGTTATTTGCCACAGGTGCACGACTTTGATGTGCGCCTACTAAATGACTAATAAGTTAGAGTGTGGTCAGCTTGTTATGTAAGAGATATGAAGACAAAATAAATATATATATTGATAAGTGTTTTGCTTTTATTTTAATTTCGACAAAGATGCGTGTATATATACAAATGGTTTCACTAAAACAATACGATGGAATTGAGAGAGAGAAAATAATGTGTCGTTCTTGGGGTTTATCCAAACCACTAGTTTTCAACCAGCTTGATATTTGTTAACAAAGGCTTCATACGGTACTTATTTGTTTGTATATTTCGACATTTTATTATTCTTCTAAAAATTTCCCGATTTTAAGTCAGATTAAGTTTCATTTTCAAATATATAAAAGAGACAAATGTTTTAAAAATGTTCCACAGTTTTTAGTGGGTCTCTAAAAACACCGCAAAGGACCTCCTTTGTGCACAAAGGAGCACAAAGGACCACAAAGGAGCTTCATAAGAGCACAAAGGACCTGAAATTCATTTTAAAACATAAAAATATTACAATTCGTGAAGAAAAATGTAAAAAAACCCAAACAATTTCAATAAAAATTGCGATTTTATAATGTACGATTTGTAGTTTTCACCGGTATCACGTGTATCGGTTTGGAACCGACTTTATATCCGGGTTAAGTGATAGTTCATGTATGTGTATTTTTAAATAGTAAAAATGTAACATAACTGATACAAACGTCAATTATTATTCTTGGTATCTTATTGTTGTAATTTTTTAAGGGTAAAGCGTTATCAAAACTTCGAAAATTATATAGGATAGCAATGTGTTGTTGGTTGTTTTTTGGTCTCATATATCATCATTTTGTTTTCTTTATACGTATTATTTTTTTAAGTGAAGTAAGAATACTTGCATTATAACAAAAAAGTCAAAACTTTATATTTTCAATTATGATTTATTCAAATTAAATAAACATGATAAATGAATACATATGATTTAACAATAACATTTAAAATTTTGGTTTTGTCCTCACTGCAGCTGTTCTTGGTCGGTGACGTTGACCAGGCTTCTTGGCGAGACGTTTAACTTTTGGTATTGCAAAACCATCTGCTGCTCTTAACATATTGTCACTAAACTTTTTATCACTGGCAAGCTTTCGGTAAAGCACTTCTTTTTCAATTTGGGAAAGACTGTGCCATTTGGAATGTTGAATTCTGTGTTTTTTGAAATTTTCGAAAAGTTCATAATTGCCGTTTCCAACTATACTGCGTCTTAAATCTGTGTGGTGAAGTTGTATAACATTGTAGATTTTGTCTAAAAGTTCTGGTAATTGATGTGGTTTCCAGTTCAGTTAAATTATGTATTTAGAAAAGGTTTTTATATTGCGTATACGTCAACTGGTCTGAAAATGTCTGAAATATCTGTCACTGGTCTTGAACATGGCGCATAAAAAATGGTATAGGAGAAAAATCTTTAATTGCTATAACGAACGGGTTTTCAGACACAAGGGAAACGGTATGGTAGTAATTCTAAAGATAGGAAATGGGGTTGATTTTTTCAATCCGTTTCTCAGAAATTTCAATATATACTTTTTTTTATCAAAATTTATTCTGCACAAAAACAAAGTATTTACCGAAATTTTCTTACTTGATTGGGTTTTCAGACACGAGGGAAACAGTATGGTAGTAATTTTAATGATAGGAAACGGGGTTGTTTTATTCAATCCGTTTTTCCGAAATTTCAATATATACTTTGTTTTATCAAAATTTATTCTGCACAAAAACAAAGTATTTACCGAAATTTTCTTACTTGACGTATCTTAATCAGAACAAAAATGTAAATTCAGCACAGTGAAGAAAAGTCGTTAGAGCTGTCATTTCAAAATTTGAAATAAAAAATGGATATTGAAATGAAATTAATTATTTTGATAAATAGTTTCTGAAATTTACTTTCTGCTATGGATGTGTTAACTTAATTCACAAATAATAATAATAAACAAAATCACGGCAAAATCATATATCATTTCAAATGTTTTAACATTCGCAATATTAAATTTAGACTTTTCAAATAATTGAAAAGAAACACTTGCAATAGCAAGTAGATATTTTGCATATTAACTATTCAAATAATTATACGAAAAGAAATAAATACCGTATAAAGAATCATTTATGCTAAGCAGGAGCTTGTTAATTAAAATTATCATATATTTAGCTGATTGATAAAAAAAATAAAGAAGGAGTTCAGTTTCCTTAAAGCAATGCTGATGAACATTAAACAAACTTAAAAAAAGTATACCTGTTGAAGTCTATAGATAGACTTGACACGTAGTTGTATTGAGAGTGATTCATGTTGAATTTGTATAGCTTTGAATGTTTCAGTGAAGAACTCTCTTATTTTATATTATTTTATTTCTGATAAGATTTTGAGTAAAATGGTTTATTTTTCTCATTTTTTAACTTCAATAGACGACGTCTTTGATCGCCGCTTGTAAGATCTATATTTAGAAACCTTGTATGTCTGAAGTCTTTTTTGTGTGTGTTTTTTAATAAATGAATACATATAAATGTTTTTTCAACAATGTTATTGTTTTTAAAGACGGTCTTTGAACGTTGATAATTAACTGTAAAGAATATAACGCTTTGTTCACCCCAAGCGCAATCAAGGTTTCATTATACTTAACTTATTAATTGTGTGAAATTGAAATCTTTACAAACAGAGTTAGCTTATTTTTTTCTCTCCGGTTTAATGTGCAGTCTTTATTTATATATAAATATGTTTATGTCTTCTCAATACTTTTCAATATATAGTTATAAGTATACTAAAATCTTATCGAAAATGGCCGTAATCTTATACATATCCGTACCGGTTACGGAACAAGGTTTCATAAATCTTCAACTTTATATCAATTTAACTCGAGTATTTTAATAAAAATCAATATTTTTTTTCGTGAGAAATGTCTTTCCTCCCATTTAATAAACAATTTCAGGTCCTTTGTGCACTTATCATACTCCTTTGTGGTCCTTTGTGCTCCTTTGTGCACAAAGGAGGTCCTTTGCGGTGTTTTTAGAGACCGGTTTTTAGTACAGTATTCACGAATGTTTTTTCAGTATGTGTAAATTTAGAGCTAAAGATATAATTCTGACAGAGAAAGAGAATGCTTCGTATGAATGCTTTGAAAATATGCCTTTACCACATGATGTGTAAATAATTATTTTTTGTAATGCAATATAATCAGAATATTTAAACCTAAATATATCACGCGAAAAAAAGAAAAAGCCGACAGAAATATTTTCAACTATAATTTCTTTAAATCTACTTTTCTTAAAGAAGAACAAGTATCACAGGCACTTGTCTCAGAAAAGGTATATAGGAATTTTTTTCTGAGACAAATGCCTGTGGCAAGTATGTCAGAAGGAAATCCGATTTGTATTGTTTTTAACAAATTGTGTGCTTAACATATCGTACGAAATAATTTATGAAATAATGACTATGTGCTATGCGCTTTACTCACTGTTGAAGGCCCGAAATATATTACTCAAACGGGTCATATATGAACTTAGTGTGTTGCATGTAGTAAAAATGCATTATCTTATTGGTTTCGTTTTGTCCAGTTATACATTTCTTAAAATGTCTTCATATATGAAAATAAATTTTGAACAGTGCACCATAAGAAACAAACTAAAGTGTTCCAGCTCCAAACCAGTCTATTGTTCAAACGCATGTCCGTCGTCGCCTGTCACCACATTAAAGCACGCTTGCAAGAAAAAATAAACAGAATAGAGATACGGGTACAAAACACATTATAGATAATGTGTCCGACCACCTGAAAAATAAAATTGGTTCAAGAGACAAAGAACGCTACGAAATATTAGATTAATTTTTCGGTACTACCGGGCTTATATAACAAGATGAATTTAATGAAAACGCAACAAGCATCTGCCGGTTATCCAAACTTCAACACGTACTTTAAATAAAAAAATATATATAAATGTGAATTAAATATCTATAAAAATTTGTATTTCAGTCACTTATTAATATGAACATCAAATAAAAATCCAACATTAGATATATTTCTCTGGTGACAAATTTATTATTTACAAGAAATATACACTTCAGATTTTTTTGTTAATAAAATTTCAACAACAATTCATTTATTAGTATCCAACTTTACCAAAAGGATTCCCGTGTAATCAATTAATATGTAATTTGACACGTGTCAAACGGTTCATGGATTTTCGGCATATCAAAGAAAAACAGGCACGTGTCTAAATAATGTTGAATATCTCCTTAATTTATTATTATTTTACTATTAAATTTGAAATTTATGCATTAAATTTCAATTTCTACCGTAATATGAAAAGAAATTGCATGTAACAGCTCTCTATCTAGTTCTTAGTGGCATGTTATCAGTCCTTAGTGCACTAAGGACTCCTTAGCAGTGTTAAGACACACCCAGAATATCATTCGTAACTAAAACTTTAAAAAAAAAATCATTATTGCTGATAATTTCAGAGATTAAAAGGACAAATCATTTTGCTTTTGTTTTATTTCTCTTCTTATAAATATTTTCGTGTGCATGGCTTTGATGGGCGCCAACTCATTAGAATATGGTGAGCTTGTTAAAATGTTTATACATGTATTAAAAAGTTTTATCAAGAAAATGTAATAGAAATGTCGACAATAACAAACTGAGATATTCTATGCTGAAAATAGATATAAATATAATTAGTGGTATGAGTGCTAATATACAGTTGATTTGGCAATGGAGAAAAATGTTCGTATCCATCAAATATTTTAAAACTTTACACACTCTTTGATTTTTAATTTTTTATAAAAACCTATCTCCATTTCCAAGTTGTGGTTCCTTACGCGGAATTTTGTTGAAATTTGAAGACTATTAAAAATTTAATAGGTCAAAGAATAGCCTTCAACATTTGAGGCTTTTTATAGCCAAGGCTGCGTTTAGTTTAAACATATTTTATTTAAAAATTGAATAGGTAAAAGAACAGCCTTCAACACGGATCCTTGGAAATTAGAAAATTTGCAATTAGAGGCCGCAAGAATAGTAACAGGTCTACTAATATTTACAAAACCTGAAACTTTATATTCTGAGGTTGCCTGGGAATCTCTTTTTGAAAGAATAAGGATGTAGTCGTAATTGCGTGTCGATATCTTGTCAATCGTACTGTTGTTTTATTCGACTAACTAACTTTATACGGAAAATTTTTGCATTTTTTTTAAATTACCATGGTCTGTTGTTTTTAAACTGTTAATATTGGAATTAAGTAAAGAGTCAAAGTTGAAATCATAAATAAGTGTTCCGTGAAAATTGTTTTCGAAAATATAATTTGTTCATAAATCTTTAAAGTAATAAACTTTTTTCAAATAAATTCTGATCTTCCCTCATCTGATCACCAGCATGGCTTAAGGTATTACTTCCAAAGGTATTGTAAGGGGTGTGAGGTGACACTTCCAGGTATTCAAGCGATTTCCTGTCGGACTTGCAATTTCATGCATCGTTTCACTTCTGCAGGTAATATTCAGTGCACACGGCCGATAACTTATAACTTTCCATTTTGTACTATCAGATGTATAATATACAACTCTGTCTTACTTGTCATAACTAAACTCATACGCTTGTTTATAAATAACATTTCTGGTGTAAAATAAAAATATAAATAATACCCAAAAAATAAGATTTGATGAAATTACAATCTATTTAAATATGTTTTCCAAGGTTGACTTTGGGAAAATGTAATATATACTCGATGTCAATAGTGAAGGACAGATTGGAACATACCAGAAATATTGATTTAAAAAAATGTACGCACTTGTCGATGATTCGTCTATACGACTGGGTAGAAAGTTACGGAACTATAGCGCAATTTAAAATATATACATGTATACATTAAACATAAGAAAAAAACATATATTTTGAATAAATTGGGGTAAAAGTTTTGTAAATAGACTAGTCCACGTATGCCAACAGTATGTAATCATCGAATGTCGATAGACTATTGTATACCAAAAGAAGAAGACGAAGAAGAAGAAGAGAACCAATTTGATTTAGATACAGGTCGATGTTTAACTTGCTTTGGTTCATCGAAGTTGTGGACATAGTAAAATCACAGATTTATATTGACGTTACGCACGGTATTGGTGCCACTTAGCGTTACACGACGTTCCTAATAAAACAACGATTTTGACGTTGTTCCAAAAAATGTACGCACTTGTCGACGATTCGTTTATACGACTGGGTAGAAAGTTACGGAACAAGACTGAAAAATACGGAACAAGATGGAACAAGACTGAAAGTTATGGAACAAGACGGAACAAGACTGAAAAAGTTTCAAACGTTGACCTTATATTTTACTCATGTGAAAATGCCGCTTAAAGTACAGAGAATTTCGATGTTGCTTCTTTATATGTTTTTATTTTTTTCAAGCGGGTGCAAATGCAAAATTCCATTTAATTAAAATAATTTTTAATATTTGAAAAGAATTGTCTGCAACAGTAACACAAAATAACAATTTGATGTCTTGTAAAATGATTTAAATATTGAATTTTAAAAAAGATGTGGTATGATTGCCAATGAGATCACATTTCACAAGAGACCAAATTGTCACAAAAATAAACAACTATAGGTCACTGTACGGCCTTCAACAATGAGCAAAGTCCATACCGCATAGTATGTTTTACAAGGCCCCAAAATGACAATGTAAAACAATTCAGTCGAGAAAACTAACTGCCTCATTCATGTCACAAAATGAACGAAAAAGTCTGTTTTGTATATTTTTTTACTTTGTTTTTTTTTATCTTCGAAATGTTTTAAAACTTTCAAATGTGAGGCTCTTATTTTATCAACACTTTAATTCTTGGACTATTATACTAACGTTAATATAATAGTCCCAGAATTTTATTTTTTATTTTTCTTAAACAGTGACTTATATATTGTAGGCAAATAATTAAGAAAATTCAGGTTATCAAGGAATTTTAACATTTTGTACATAAATCAGGCCGTTAGTTTTCTCGTTTGAATTGTTTTTACATTTATCATTTCGGGTCATTTATAAATGACTACAAGGTTAGGGTTTTGCTCATTGTTGATTGCATATAGAAATAAGATTGTTATGTATGCCACTGGACGAACACTAATTGTGAATATTTTGATGGGAAAATATTGAGTATCAAAGTTCCAAATTAATTTCGGGATTTATTTTCTTTCTCGATATTCAATAACAGAAAAAAAAATTGCTTGTCCGCTAAATAGGGATTTTCTTGTTAAACATCGTTAAAAAGATGTGTGTCTAAGGTGAATGCCACAAGAACCCTGTAATACTAGTACGAGAGTATAGCATGTAAACATTCCTTCTTAATGATATGGTTGTTTTGGAAATCTTTTCTTACAACTCATGTCGGCGCTAACATGTCCTTAAATAGTTATTTTTTTTTCCAACTAAGTACAATTTCACGTTTCCGCATTTTCGTGCATTACTTTTCCGAAATAAGTAGCGGCGTTTTTACGTTTCCGCAAATTGGTATTACTTTTCCAGAAAAAGAAATTACTATTCCGGAAAAAATTTAATTAAGGTATACCTGTTGATTGAAATAATAAAAAATAAATATTTATTAAGTTAAAGGTCATCATAACAAAGTCTACAGTAGTACATATACATTCACCGTTTACACGTTTTGTATTTTGGTCAAGAAAGAAGTCCATCTTTTTCTTTTCATATTTCTGAACGTTTTTTTTTTTAAAGTTAGAGTTATCATCTTTATGCAAAATTGAATGATTTCGTATACTAGTAGTATTACGTTTTCTGTGTCTCTTAGATTTTTTAAGAATACATTTTCGCATGCTTAACCCTTTCAATGCCAAGACCAAAATTCAAAATTGCCAAGACGTTACAAACGTAACAATATTACGACGTCATCGATAGTTTCCGATTTCCAACGTTGACGTTCCTACTGCTTTCGTCAGCTATTGCTACTCTTTTTCAATGCATAGGACACATACTATTTATTCATTGCACGCTGTGGCAATTGTGGATGGTTGCGTATCTTTAGAGGGAGGAGCAATAATCATTAGTAATATAGAAATTAGTTGAATATTGGAGCATAAAAAGAAAAAGAAAATATTGCAAAAAACAACAGTAAACTAACAAAACAATGCAAGTTAGAAAAGTCGATAGTTTCAAAAAAAAATATGACAGAATAATGGGCAAGGTGTCTAACCATTTGATTGTCCTTTCATAGACGTATTTGCCACATCTACTTTTATTCATCATTGACGTATTTACCACATCTCCTTTTCTTCATCATTGACGTATTTACCACATCTCATTTTATTTATCATTGACTTATTTACCACATCTCATTTTATTTATCATTGACGTATTTACCACATCTCCTTTTCTTCATCATTGACGTATTTACCACATCTCATTTTATTTATCATTGACTTATTTACCACATCTCATTTTATTTATCATTGACGTATTTACCACATCTCCTTTTCTTCATCATTGACGTATTTACCACATCTCATTTTATTTATCATTGACTTATTTACCACATCTCATTTTATTTATCATTGACTTATTTACCACATCCCCTTTTACTCATCATTGACGTATTTACCACATCTCCTTTTATTCATTGACGTATTTACCACATCTCCTTCTATTCATCATTTACGTATTTACCACATCTCCTTTATGTCATCTTTGACGTGTTTACCACATCCCCTTTTACTCATCATTAACGCATTTACCACATCTCCTTTTATTCATCTTTGACGTGTTTACCACATCTGCTTTTTTCATCATTGAAGTATTTACCACATCTCCTTTTATTCATCATTGACGTATTTACCACATCTCCTTTTATTTATCATTGACGTATTTACCACATCTTCTTTTATTCATCTTTGACGTGTTTACCACATCTCGTTTTATTTTGTATTAGTTGGTTTATATATCAATGCTTACGTGGTTTTTTTTACATGATTGTAAGCTAATAAAAACCACAAGAAAAAGAACATATACACGTAGTAAATTTATGAAGAATCCGGTTGAAATTCAAAGAAATGTAAAATTCTACTAGAATGGGATAATTATGAACTATGAACTATCTTGTCTTCTTTAGTTTATTTTTAATTTCTTGTTTTGTACTTTTTTCTTAACTGTGGTCTTCATTTTCATTCGTGATATAATTACATTATGCAACAGCTGATAAAACGCACTTATATAGATGTAAAATTAATATAATGCTTTGAATTCGCCGTAAATTAGAATTTCGTTCCCTGATTATAAGACATTGCATAGTTTCGTTCTATTCATTCTTCGTCTTGCAATTAATTTTTTTTTTGGTTGGAGGAAAGTCAGAGTGCCTAATTTTTAGAACCACCGACCTTCCGCGGGAAATCTTACATTAAATTTTTAAAAAGTGTTATTTGATAAAGTTAATTGCATTTTTTAGGGGGCAGTTTCTCGACAACTAATAACACATTTAACTAGCTCATGAACAAACTGGAGGCGTCATAGTGGACGAGGGTTAATTGATTTTTTTTTATAAAACATGTACAAATTTATCATAAATCTTATAAAGATTACTAGGTTAACAATAAATTTCTTCCACATCCTTTCATCTTTGTAGAAGGCTGTGAACATATCATTCCGATCGAATTCTCCCATAGTTTTGCTAAAACTTTCTATAGCGGTTGGTTTGCCATGTGGTGAAACTCCTGGTTTCCAAATTTGGACACTAAGCAAACTTGTTTCCGTTCGTTTTGTCTGTATGTACATTGAAAGCAATGTTTCTCGTCTTCTCATAAATACAGAGTCATCCGGACGTTATTCATGTTCTTTTTTAATTCTTTGGAGCATGTTACTTCCCAAAGTTCCAGTCATAAATGTCCTTCTTACAAGCAGTTTTAATGCTAGTGATAGACTAGAAAAAAAAACTATCGCAAAGCACTTGGTATCTTTTATTAATTAAACAACTAGCAATCAGAAGACTTTTAACTTCTTTGTTCCCCATCAGGCACATGATCAAAACTACGGCCTCTGTAAACAGTACTATGAATGAGATAACCGGAAATATATTCAACCAGCATCCAAAATTTAATGCCAAATTTGAGTCTTTTTGATGGTATATATTGTGTCATTACTGAGCGTGCACGTGTTCCAACCAAAGACTGGTCAATCAATCGTTAGGTTTCTTCCATGTGTATACAGATATTAAGATCGCATGTTAAACGAATCAAGAATCGGCTTAAACTTTACCGACGGGTCATAAGTGGTATCGTTTCTGCCTGAAACTTTACGTTTTGTAATACCGTGTTGTAGATAATTCAATATGAGAAATCAATCAAAAGTCGAGTTAATCGATAAGTTCGAGAAAAAAATATCCGAAGTTAGATATTCAGAGGTAATAATTCTGCTAACCTCATCATAAATTGCAATTGTCTGTTAACATTCCGGACGGTAATGTTATGTTCGTGAAATTAAAAACATTTTGCCAAGATTTTGATGATTTTTTGGTAAATATGTGTTTGTTTTATTGTACTTGGAGCGGGATTCGTGGGTATCTATAAATAATTCATACTTAATGTTTTAAAATATAAAGGAGTTTCTCACTAATCCAATTAAGAATTGAAAAAAAAACGGGAATATGTTGTTGCATTCAAATAAATGATTTTTGTTAATTCAAAATGAAATATTGAATTTCTGAGATGTTTATAGTATAACATTATTTTCGGCAACAAAATAAGAATTGGGCTTCAACGATCCTTAATTGCATTCAGTCGCAAACAAAGAGTAGTAACACACGATCATTATCATACACTTACAGTTAACATTCATGATACGCACACCCTCACCCTCACCCTCACCCTCACCCGACTCCCCCCCCCCCCCCCCCCACTCCTCCCGCAAAAAAGTAAACCCCACTTCATTAACTTATCATATTGACATACTGAAACATTTTTCAATAATGTCTTTGGTTATATTTACTATGATAGTTCCTCTAGACTTTTCACTCCTTTTCTTCTAAAGGTTGTACATTGACTACATTAGTTCTTTTAATCATCGGGAAATTGAGCTTATATTTCTTTATTACTTTTTTGGTTGGAATTGGTGAAGTTGAGGTGAAAGAATCATTAGATAAGATTTTAGGAAATTCACATGCAGACGGAAGCTTTATTAAACTGTTTCTGTTCAATTTATACTGATATCTACAGATATATATAGGATAATCAAAGCCATGAGCCAACTCAATTACCTCCATGTTTTTAGTATGACAAAATAGATACACTCTATCAATAACATTGTATCAGTTTCATGAAAACAGAACTGCAAAAAGAGCGAATATTTTTACTTGTTTGTTTCAAGAAATATCTTCTTCATAAGATAAGTTGTAAACATGAGCATAAAATATGCTATTGCAGGCATATTCTTTACACCACTTTCGACAGTAAATTCGGGGTCTTCAGCACTTTGAATTTCTTCCGGCGGAAAACAAACGGAACCAATGAGTTGCCATATTTGCAGCATTACGCAACTCTCCATTTGACGTCATAAATTCTTAGTCGACTTTCATACAGTTGGAAAGCAAGTCCTTCGATACGGCCGTTGTCGTCAAGCTCTATCAGCAACAATAGCAGGGGGAATTAATTAGGTGGCGCTACAGTCGTCCGTAACGTCAAAAAGTCCGCCAAATCAATCGGCTAAAAGATTGACGTTTAAATTATTTTTTGCAACTTGTCATGCTTTTATTACAATTAAATTTTAAAATTTGTAGGTTTTGTGACCAATATAATTTCTTTACGACATACAAACATTACAAAAAATAGCTTGTTATTGCTATTCCTTTATCCTGTCAGTTCTAAAAAAAAATAGCCATCTTTTTTGTTCGTAAAAAAAAATGATTTTTCCTAATTTGACGTTTGCGTATCCAAATACAGAAAAGAACGGTTATAATCTTAAATGAAACCGGGAAACCTATTTCAAATTTATACACTGGTTTGAAGCCATCATTTTTTACTTTTATACATCAATTTTAGTGACCACCAGCCATGTCAATTGTGATCTGGTTTTAGCTACGTTTCTACTTCAAAACAGTAAAGTTTAGCTTCTTTTCATTGTACCTGTTTCAAAGTGCTCTAAAATACTGATTTTATTAAAGACATGAATGAAATTTTGATTAAAAGTTGTGGATTTTCACAATTCCATACGATACTTGTATTTTAAAGTAACTAAAACCCCTTTTGATCCCCTACACAAATTGACGGTGACATTGTTTTCTTTTTTCAACATACGTCATGTAACGTTTATAACAAAATATGTGTCAGGGTCATGTGCATAGTAAAAATTTACACATTGGAAAAGTGAAACAACAAACAAAGATCTTCTTTATTGCATTTAAAGCTAAACGACATGGAAAATTCTGACAGATCTGACAAACTGTTGATAGCCTACTGTATGGATGGACAAAAGCACAAAAATAGCCATAGAAAATGCATTGCAAAGAAAATTCTGTAGGAAAAAAACATATGAAAAAAGAAAATGAAGGTCAGTTAATAAAATCTTGCTTATATTATTATCTCTTTACTAAGTAAGCTATATTTCCATTCTCAATTTTATAGTAATAAGAGCAAAAACTAGCTTATCAAGCCAAGTCAGCCAAACAAGAAGTTTATTCATAGAGATGTGTTCTTACAAAATTGAATTTATTCAAATGGCAAATTCTTGTCAAATTTAAGCATCTTTGATCATTATTGAAGTAAAATGCACAAAATTTGTCCCACCAGTTTCATTTCATTTCCTATTACTAGTATTCAGGTAAAGTATATATACAATACTTTGTTTATAAATATGTAATTATTTAAAGAAGCTGATACAGCAACCTGTTCAAGAGAAGAAGCCCCATCTTTTTCCAAAAAGTTTACTTTCATAATCTATAAAATACCCTGAGAAATAAGACAAAGGGCTACTGTGCAAGCTAATCTAATAGTTTAATTTTACAATAATAATGATTCTGAAATTCAAAATTGTGTCACTTTCACTTATAATTTAAAGCATATATTTTTTTTACAGAATTTCTGTCAATATTTTTGGTATAAAACTTATAAATCCCTTTTTTGTATTTTACTGTTCAACTAAGAAATATACAGGCTTGAGTTTAAAGGCTCTCTTAATTTGAAGAAATTTGTTGAGACTCTTGGTCACACTTTATAGAATATAAAATATATATGATCAGTACTATTTATTTAATAATTATATCAATTTTCACAAAGATTATTGAAATTGTATAAACTATGTTTTATTGCATTAAATATAATCAGAAGTGTTTAAAAAAATTCTGCATGTAGTATATATTTTCATCCGCCAGATCTAATTTCTTTCAATATAGCTAGGTTTTTAATTTTACATGTAGGTGTCATTATCCACATTTCTGAATTGGTTTTTTTTTTACTGCAGTAGATATTTTGTCTTTTAATATAAATTTTACATTTAATTAGTCCTTCTCTGAAAAATAGGGGGAAGTATCTCTTCTTTATATTATCATAACATAGTTATAAATCGAGTTTCGTTTATTTTCTTTCTAATTTTTGTAAAGTAAACTCCTTTTTTAATTTTTATGCATTTTGCTGGGTTTTTATTTTTGACTGGTGATATTAAGGGGAGATAACCACTTGCACAATTCGGCATAAAAACCACCGCTTCGGTTTGAAATCAATTTGACGTTTGCGTATCCAACATTCTATTGCCGAGATATTCATATCGAGTGTTTGTCTTAATGAGATGCTTTATTAAATTAAAATTCAGCCCATCATTTTTAGTTTCCTCGTAAATATTTAGATTTCTCGTTCAGGAGACTTGACAATTTTCACCCAAACTCCAAGTTTGCAGATAAAATAAAGAATAAAGGACTTTGATTTGATGTGTGAGCTTTGACGAGAATAAACTATGGATACTCAAGATTAGTTAGGTCAATAAGTTTTTATTACGACAATAGTATTCAGTGAGTTAAAATGAGGTTTGTCTCATCTGTTTTTTTACTGAATTTTCACGGTCACGTGACTCTATTGTTGCTGATAAACTTGGGGTCAAACCGTGACCTGCTTTCCAACTGATATTCGTGCATTTTTCCGTAGTTTTCCTATTTCACAATGTTAATGGTATTTGGGGAAAATGTCAATTTTGCAAATGCACAGAAAATGCTAATAGAATTACTTGCAATTGTAAATGCTGGTCAGACATTTTTTTAAGTATGCAATAAACATTCCAATTGAAAAAAAAATAATGCTATAAATCGTATCAGTGTATTTTTTAGACTTGATATTGAATTTTACATGAAACGAGTGTATTGCAATAACAGGTTATTAAAATTATTGAACTAATGAATGCTACATGTATATAAAGAAATAATTCAAGTATGAACGTTTTTTACATTTATTACAAATCTATAGCGTATTGTCGACAAATAATATTTCATTCATTGCTTGTTGATTGCAAGTTACTTTCGGTGTGTTGCCGAAGTTTACTGGTTTATGGCATTGATAAACAATCAACACATAGCACGTGGAGCATATGAAAAATAAATGAATTGATAGAGCCATATTTTTTTTAAACATTTTCTATCAAACTTTTTTCCTTTTAACATATTGCTAAATGATTTGGTGTATCTAATTTATTCCTTCAAAATCTTTTTATTATTTACATTGAAGTATACGTTTGTTTACATTCGTTCGTCACGGATTCTCCCTTGCACTTGCAATGTGCGCAGTCCTTACAAGTAGTAATTCGTTAATCTTCATTTTTCAATTTTTGCCCGATAATCCCTACTTTTCTTTTCATGATTTTATAACATATAGATAATTATTTGATAGCAGTACACGTACGAAGATTATGATAGTATGAAGGATTATTTTTTCTTACACTTGTTTTACAATAAAACCTATAGTATTTAAGTCTGTTATCAACTTTTCTTTTAAATTTGAAGTTTCATATGACTACAATTGTCAAGATGTGACAGTACTCTAAGTTCTAACGTTTTGTTTGTTTCAGCGCGGGTACCTGTTGTTGTTGTTGTGAAAGTGACGTAATAAACGTCAACGTCAAACTACTGTTTACAGTATACGAAATAAAACCGTTAAATTATTTAAATTTAACTGTAATTATTAAACCAACGTATGTTTAACATTTTTGAAAGACATAACGTCGTATTTGTTCAAAAATTATGATAGATATTTTTACCAATTAAGGGCCAAAATATTGGCCTTGTGGCATTTTTCAGATATTACCGAGGCCAATAAATTGGCCCTATGGCACAGAACTCGTTAAGGGAATACGATACAGTAGCAGGGGCAGATAATAACGTTTTCAAAACTGTTCATGTTGTGTTCGCGACGTTGGTAAGGGACGACATCAAAAGATCAATGTAAGATAAAAAACTTAATTCAAATAGTTTGGGGTGGGGGGTTGAACTGCTGCAAGATTTGGTTATCCGACATTGATTTTTACATATATCCATATGGGTCAATCAATTTTTCCCAAATTAAGTTAAGAGGGGGGTGAGGGGTTCAGTGAAAAAACTATGTGAATTAAGTTTTTTATCCTTCATTGAACTTTTGATGTCGTCCCTAACCAGAACGTTGTAATTTCGCGATGTTTCTAATCAGAACGTTAACATTTCGCGACTTTGCTTGAAAAGAAGTCATATTTCGCGGAATATTCACTGACGTCATAAATTTCGATTGCGCGAATTTCAAAAAAAGTACCTGCTAAAAAAGTGGTCATGCCGTTTCTAAAAGGCGGAGAAATCCGCCGAAAAGCAGTGAGATTAAAGGAAATACAATAAATTAAATACAATTTTGCATGACGAAATTGAAGAAATGGTGATAGACACAGAATAGAGTACTGACAGTATAACATGGAAAGACGGAAGAAGAATTGTGGAGCTTTTTAGTCTGGCACTGAATAACTGCCAAAACAGCACGGCCCAGCGGAATCTGCTTAACGTAGAGAAAGAAATATTTCAAGGAATTGGGGTCTATCTTACTATTCGTTGCTTAAACTGTAACATGCTGAAAAACATTTTACCAACAACACAATTCGGAACAAAACGACCTGCAATATTTAATAATGTGTATTGGTAGCTGCTTAACATCCAGCGGCAAATATATAATTGCATATTTATGACATTCAAATGTTATTTTAATGAAACTTAAAGAATGAGAAAACTTAACGTTTGAACCCGTGATTAATGAGAAAAATTTAACAAAATGTATGGCGCGTAGGGTGACCGAATCGGGTTTGGTGTTGAAATCCATACACAAAGGGCATAACTACGGTGTGTTGTACAGCTGTGCAATATCTTTCATGACGAGAACAGTTATTTTCAATTATTGATAATGAATTCGAAGTAAATAATACTATCTTGAATTGAAAAACATCAGAATCAAAATAGTTAAGTTTGTGTCTTTTTTTTCTTTTCTTGTTTAGCATTTGACAGCCTCCAAATTTTACGGAGACTTGTCATTGTAAGGCCAAATTTAACAGACTATCAATGAAATAACAAAACCGACTGCATGTGTGAGACCCTAATTGGTGGACAAGGTCGCATAACACCCCTATTCGTAAATAAAATAATAAATAAAGAGAGTGTCTCATCCTGTTCTAGACTTGAAATTGGTACATAAAAAAAATAGCCGATTTTAATTCGGATATTTTTAAAACATATAATATTGTATGTGTATGTAGAAAAACTGTCAATAAAAGTCCGTTATAAAGATTTCAAAAAAAATATATTTGTGTCGTTTTTGGTTTGAATTTAATAGGCGAGTGTAATATTTGAAAAAGACGTCTAGTTAAGGACTTTAATGCACCCACCTAACACACGGCTAATTTTTTTTTAAATGAAAGAATAATGATTAAACTTTGATTTTTGCCCGGTCGTCACAAAATCGTACGGTGCAGTTTTTGTAAAATTGACGTTTATTTCAGAAATTAGTTGAAAATTATATAATTACTACATGTTTTTCAAGCAAAGGAAATTAGTCGTATCTCTTCTTTTAGACAGAATAATTAAGTGAATTAGATTCTTAAAATAATGAAAAACAATATTTACAACTGTAAGTCCGCATGCTTTTGCATTCCTTCTAAATATTTGACATTTTGTACGAAAATTTTCATAATCCCGACCTTTTCGGATCTACAATTAAATTTTTATTAAATGTTTTTGCAATCTATCCGTTTTAGATCACACCAAATTACTCATCAGTTATCGTTTTTTCATTCAAGATCAAGACTTTATCTCAGCATTTCTTAAAATCACGAATTTCTGTAATTTTATGATGTTGGGTAAAATCACTATAATTTCCGGAATCCCTTATCTATTTCGTTATCGTTTTTTACTGAATATATTAGTCGATTTCCGTGTACTTAATAGTGCTATTAGAGTACGATAAATCATATTTCAACGGTTCTATTTCTATCTTTAACTTCAGTGTAGCTTAAATAGATATAAAATCGTCCAAAATAAAGATCAAATCAAAGTAAAACATAGTTTTTGAGTTCTGTAGAATTCACACCCTTTCTAAATAAGGAATCGTATCGGAAAATTGTAGAAAATCTTCCGAGTCGTGTCAAATTTTCACCGTCCAGTTCACAATGAAACCCTTCCTTTGCTAAAAAGCAAAAAAACTATCCATTTATTGACACAGATGCATAGTCTGTCATATATTTACTACATAGAAACTATGTAGTTAACATTTAAATGAAGATACAGTTGTATTGCCGCAGTGGGAAAACGAAAAGATGAAGTTTACAGAAGACTGGTCGATGAATATGAAAAAAATGAAAACATCCCATTTGAAAATACAAAATATCATAAGAGTTGCTATAAATATTTCAAAAGTAAGCACAACCTATCAACTTCTGTTTTGTCTGTACAAAGACTTTGTACTACATGTACCAATTCTACCGACCAGTAGATCTTCTCATATATCAACGAGGACAGTAGATCTACAACTCATTCTGATTTGTCTGTTTGTATATTTTGCAAATGTATAAAGCCTATAAGCAAGTTACACAACTTCATAAGGTATCCTCTGAGGAGCAAACTCAAGCTGTATTGAGTGTTACTACATATATCTCCTACAATGATCTGATTTACAAAATAACTCATGATAATTTTACTATTAAATCTTTATACCATCGAGCTTGCATCGCTAAATATTTGCTACAAAATTTGAAAGCAGAAATTAAAGAGCTATTTAGTTCTTAACATAAGACAGCTTTTACTAACATTTCGACGATTAAAGATGACGTGCCTGTACACAAGGAAGTATTCTGGTTAACAACTTTAATTACTTGATCAGTTAACCGGGCTTAATTTCTGCCCGAGGATCGCCGCCGAGAAAACTACACAACATATTATCAGCTTCATAGTTACATGTATACAGCTTCAACAAGGCCAAGGTACATCCAATAGTGTATACAGTAGCTCTATAATTTTGTCTTATGCCGTAATGACGGAAAATTACCCGTTTAAAATGACTGTGATATTCGGTCTGTAAAATTTAAAGATCTGAGCAGTGACTGCGAAACTGGTTGCAAGCACTTAGTGCAGCTACTTTACGGAAGCAGATATAGGGTAAAGTTGTAATCCAATCAGATGAATATCCATTATCTAAAAACATTTCACTGGATTATTCAATTGAAATTATGCTACCTGCTTTAAAAACATTTCTGTGTTGTCTTTTAGATGATGGCACATCTGCGGCAGTTAATAAAGCGTACGATATTCCTATTGACAAAGTTCTTAGATGTATGGCTTTAGTAGAATGTATATTATCTATAAATATTTTTTTTACTCTTTTTCATTTATGTTTATCACTACCAATGCACCGTGTTTATGGACACACCTTTGATAACTATTAACAAGTTTGACTGATCAGGAGATTAGAAACAATGAAAATGGGGCATACATTCTACATGGCATTATATTTCTTCTGGGGGTTAAAATTTTATCCAAGACAATGTCGACCCAACTACAGAAACAATAAAAGATCTCCGTATGACTTTGGTTGGCTAAAAGGCAACATCGGTCCGGTATGATGTCATCCAACTTTCTACAAGATTTGATCTGTTCACGCATTGGTATAGGTATAGGGGGAGGGTTGAGATTTCCAAAAACATGTTTAACACCGCCGCAATTTTGCGCCTGTCCCAAGTCAGGAGCATCGTGCCTTTCTTAGTTTTGTATGCTTTTTTATTTTAACTTCTTGAGTATATTTCGAAGCTTGGTATGACGTCCATTATCATTTCAAAGTAGTACATTTTTGTTTAGGGGCCAGCTGAAGAACGCCTCCGGGTTTGGGAGTTTCTTGCTGCATTGACGACCCATTGGTGGTTTTTGGCCGTTGCCTGCTTTTTAGTGGGTTGGTGTCTCTTTGACAAATCCCTCATGTCTATTCCAAATTTTTAATTCAATCTGTATATAGTAGATCTTGTGTCCGCTTTGAGCAAAACCTCTGCTGTACTGATATATGCCCATGCCAAGGAAGTTGTCTTTGTATGGATATATTGACCGATGAGAATGATGAGATTACAAGTTAAAATGAAGCTATAATATTCCGATATCGCAATATTCCGACACCTAAATGGTCCAACATCCCATTGGTCCGACGTTTCGATCACGGGATTTTAACATTAGAAAGCCAAATAAAAGGTTCAATATTAGGATAGCCTTGTCCTCCGTTTGAAGCGGTGAAACAAGATAAAAAAAAACGTAATACTTAGTGCCAAAGTAGCCGAACGTCATCACTAGTGTAATATTTAAAAAGAGTACAAACTACTTTGTCAAGTGTTGTTTGATTAATTATATATCTCAAGATACACGGCGGCCGACTGAAGTAAAATATAACACATTTTGACGTACAATGAGTGATCATATTTTCCTTGTGATGTTTTATATTAAAATTGTCAATTTGTTGATATAATTATACCAGTAGCTCTTTACTCATTTTAGTTATGTTTGTTAGTACTCTTATCATATCTGATTTAGTGATGTATGAGTTGTTAATGTCTGTGTCATTTTGGTCTTTTGTGGATAGTTGTCTCATTGGCAATCATACCACATCTTCTTTTTTATATATTAACATATTGCAACATATATAAAAGAAAATCTGCTCTAAGGTTGTCAGGCTTTCAAACTAACAGGAGACCATACGCTTCCTCAATTTTAATAAACAGCTCATGATGGGACTTTTCTAAACAATTAAAAATACGTCATATGTTATATTTTCCCCTTGCTTCAAATATTTTGTTTCGGATTATTTATATCAAATTTGCAGATATATATGTTTGTAAATACGTGCAATCAAATGATATGGAGGTATTATATGATTTAGATAATGCAAGGGCGACTACAGATACATTTGTGTGACTTAAATGTTGATTTTCAAAGACTCCGAGAGAAAACGTTATGTAACATGCGTTACCGTTAAAATCAACCAAAATTAATTAATATTATGATAGAAATATATTTTCCCAACAGTAATACAGCATTCCTATAAAATTGTTTCGTTTTTGCATTTGTTTTGACTCGATTTTACAACTGGAAGTATCCGTGAATTGAAATTGCACCCATGACCTTTGACCTCGATTTAAAAAAAAATGCACCATAATTTCTTTTGACGACCGGGCTATTTAGAAAGTACACATTCTTAGCTTTCTAGTGATATATAATTTAGCCGTGTGTTAGGTAGGTGCATTAAAAATGTAAATTTGGCTCTCATATCACTCGCCTATAAGCAAAACATTACCAATAGATGCAGAATTGTCACACGTTAGTTTGTTTGTAATTAGTTGTATTCTTTTTGTATATGACACTGGATGTAATAGACCAAAACAAGAACACGCCCGTTTACATGCTGTTAAAAGGGCTTGTAATTAAATGGTGTCTTTTGGTATCATGTTCATCATATTTGTATTTTGTTCATTGTTTTGTACTTAAATCAGGTCGTAAGTTTCCCGTTTGAGTTGTTTTGCATTTGTCATGTAGGGGCCTTTCATAGCTTACTATGCAGTATGGGTTTTACTCATTGTTGAAGGCCGTCCGATGTACTATAGTCGTTTAGCCATTTGGTTTCTGATTGAGATTTGCCTCATTGGTAATCATACCACGTCTACTTATTTGTATAAGCATGTCCCTATTGTACTTCAATGTATTGAGAGATAAAAATTGAAGTACGGCAAATGTATACTAATTGCAGACAGACAGATAAGAAAGTGTACACACGTTAAAACTCGTCGTATAGTTAGACGATCGGGCAGACGAACAAAGTGTTTTCAATATAGCTCTACTTCTAGACAAACAAATACGCCAATATTCATACGTATAAGCCGTGAAAAAGGTTATGCAACTTATCTATTGATAAAGACATCGTTCAATATTATTCTCTTATACCTGCTACTGTACTTCCTATGAAATAGTATATTACAACTTCATTTTCGGTCGATTGAGGCAATAATGGCATGATTTAAATTGCACAAAACAGCTCTTATTATAAAACAAGAAGTACTGCTTATAATTCAAATTTGAAAGATGACTATCTTTCGAATGTAAAAAAGAAAATCAAAGTACGTCGGAACCTTTTAAAGTTGACGATACGGTATCGGTTTTGTCATTGTTGAAGGTTGTACTGTTGTCAATTTATGGTATCGCCTCACTTAATGTATAGTTGGTTCATATTTTGTCGTGTCAATAATGTTATCTATCCCCTTACAGTACATGAAGCAATTTAGAACTAATGTCGGACGGAGATGCACCTTTATACTTCTATCAGATTTTCTTTTTTGCCGTATATCTGATAAAGCAATCTGCTAGAATCATTTTTATAGTCTTTTTATATATAATGAAAAGGTTCCTGTCCAAATTTCGTTTCGTAAATGTTTAGCAAAAATATTTTTCCCTTTTTTTGATTAACCATCTTATAAATTTTTGTATGAACGCTTTGAAAAACACCTGCATATACTTGACAGCGAACTCGTGTACGGCGGGAATGATTACACGACGTTGTTGCGATTAAAACTTAATTTAACGTAATTTAGCGCCATACTGACAGACGTCGTAAAAAATTATGGTATATGGCTTTTATTGAAAAAACAAGCACATGGACCCCATTTTTTTTCTTTTGCAATCAATCAAGTACCGTTTCAAGAACACTCCGCCAAAATTTCAGGAAAAAATCAACGATCGAATTTTTTCTGCACTTCCGAAAAGACACAAAAATATGGTCAATTTCTTTATTTCGGATATAGCAATCAAAATCCGGAACATGATGATTTGATTTAACCTTATACTTGTTTCAGCATGTTGATGCCATGAATCAAGGGAATATTTTACAAAAAACCCGGTTAAGTTATGACTTTTCGTTCAAAAGTATTGTTACTTTCTTTAAAAGTCATTATTAATGAAATTTCAGGGATTTTCTTCCAAATATGCAAATTTCGAACCAAATTATCTCAAAAAGTAAGTCATGAAGGTACTTTTTTCTTTGCATATTTGAAAAGTACACATTGAAATTGACCTTCTATCAAAATTTTAAGAAAAAATCAACGAGGGATCTCTACTGTATCGTATGCCCTTAATTAAACATGATAAAGAAAGCACGTCAACTGTTGGACTCGTGAAAATATTTTTCAACTTTTTAAAGCTTCATCTGTGTGATCGAAATTGTCGAAAGATTCTTATGACAATTTTAATAAAAAGTGATGCAAGTACAAGGGACCAGACGATATGATATAATTGGCACTAGGGAATGAATTATAGAAGTAAACTATTTCAAAATAAATAATTCAATATTTTATATTAATAACATCTTTAAGAATTACAAAATTTAATGTTTTATCGACACATGCCACGTTCAATATTGATTGCAATCTGTGTAATCGATTGAAATTCATGATCATTCAACCATGGACCGCTAATCACGCACGTGTGTACAAACAGTTTGACTATGAATATGTTTTTTCGGCGACTGTTTTTTCGTCATGTGTTTGGTATTTCAATTGGTTTATAAAACAAATTATGGATATCAATAGGTCGGTCAATCGGGGAAAAAAATATTCCATTTATCATAAAAAGCTTCACAAGTTCCAAGAAATAGTTTGACACGAAATAAAGATATGTATCTGCTTTTAAGCTATTCTATAAAATATATATTATAACGTTACTTAAAACTGCGAAAAAAAAAAACTGAACCATTTGTCCATAAAAAACGGACGAACGAAATTGTAAAAAAAATATATATTATCTTTAATTTTTTTTAGTATATTTATTCTAGTTTATAAATCAAAGGTTGATCACCAGCAGTATGTGTGCCTTACTAGTTTATAATGTCGTGGACTGTGATGTATGCTGCCACCTTCGAGACGTATTTGCTAACGGTTCATTAAAAAAGAGGGTCAGGATGGGGTCGATGAATAGTGAATAATGGGTTAAAAGTGCCGAATAAAGGAAAATAAAAAATGACTACAGAAACATAGAGAAAAAGATAAGGAATAGAGAATGACGAAGTGCTTATATATATAAAGAACACAGAAAAAGACTGAACAATTATAGAATTAAGGACCCCCGTACAGGTCCTCATACAATTGACACATCTTATTTTCACACCTAGCAGTTTCTTGGTATATACCCATAGTAGTCAGCGTACATCTGCAATGTTCAATTAGGTGTGAAATTTTAATCTGGTAATTGAGATTAAATATAAAAGATGAATATAATGATTATTTCATTATAGTGTCGCACATTGGTCTTACAGTTTGTATAGATCTTATATTACTAGATATAGAATAAATGCTCATGCACTATGTATAGAAACAGGTAGATACTATAGTATAGCCAGAAATGAACGTTTGTGTAGTATGTGTAATAAAAATGCTATTGAAGATGAATATCATTTTATTTTAGAATGTGATAAATATAACGACATCAGATGTAAATATATAAAGAGTTATTACTATGAGAGACCATCTACTTTTAAATTAGTACAACTGTTATCTGTAAGAAATGTCAAAGAGCTAAACAACCTTGGAAAATATTTATTTTTGGCAGAAAAAGCACGTAATGGTTAGTTATTCAAATGTTTATTTTTAGTTTAATATGTCTGTATGTCATACTCCGCTTAATTCTTTCATTAATTTGTATAATTTGTGTATAAATGTTATATTATGCTGTATATTATCTATTGGATATTTATATTGTGTAAATCCAATAAGCTGTATTTGCTTACGGAAATAAAGTATTATTAAAACAAAGATCGATAGCCAGCCTTCATAAAATTACGAGATACTAAATTTACAATAAAATTAATTAAAATATATACAATTATGAATTAGTTACAACAAGGATTTGTATAGTTACACACACATCTTTATCAATGAAATCCAGGATTTGTTTAGTAAATCTTTGATGAAATTAAAATAATATCCACATTTGATATAAGCAGAGACATATAATACATATGTATTATATGTCCCTGATATAAGTAACAAAATAAACGAATAAAATCTTTATTAAAATGCTAATATTCTGATGATGGATATTATAATAAAATTGTCAATTGAAATTATCTTTGCAAAAGAAAATAAAGGTATATAAACTTGGGATTTTATTTGAAACACATCACAGTAACCTTTATGTAAGAAACAAATATGCACAAAGAAAGACAAAAATAATACTGAAGATATATTGTTTGTAAATCATAATTTCATAAAAACTTTTTTCTTCTAATAAAAAAAACTATTTATTGTACGAGCTAAAAACTTTTGTTTGTATTTACAGTTCATATGAGCAATACATCTTTTCTCTGTGTTCATTCTGTCAAAGTTAATATGTTCACGTGATGTTTTAAGTTATAGTTATTGACCAAGCAAGTCGGTATATGCCATTTAATCTGCACAGCACGAGATGACCCAATAACCCGAACGACGTAGGAGTTCGGGTTATTGGGTCATCTCGTGCTGTGCAGATTAAATTACATATACCGATTTGATTGGCCAATAACTGTTTTAACACATGACGCAATCAATTTACGTGAACGTTTTAGAAATGTGGACGTTATTCCGCAATCCACTGATCCTAGGAAAGTTTCTTGTAGGGGAAATACGACTTTGGTAAGTTTAAAATTAATATTTTTTTTTTATATTTAGACTCATTCTAAAATTGCGATTTAATGGTGTATTTATTTTTATCGTTTCCGTTAAATTTATTCCCAATTTTTATTTAATTGGTGATGATTTAAGACTTTGACAAATTGTGTACTTTCAAATTGGTGTATGAAAAGAAAAATAACTGCAAGGGTTATTGAGTTTAAATTAGATTAATTGCTTTTGAATTTCTTTCGCTCAATGATATGCTTAGAGAAAAAAAGAATCGAGGAAGATGTTATATTACCTAAATTTTAAATGTTAAATTAAAAGAAAATACATCCCCCCCCCCCCCCTAACCAACCAACCAACCAATTTCCTTTTATCTACTGTATTACTTTTTAAGACAAGTCCATCTAAATAAAGTCTGGTTGATCTCCAGCTACCCAGCTAATCCCCGTTTTGAAACTAACTTAAATATGATCCTCATTAAATTCGAATAGCTATCCAAAAAGTCGTTATAATTACATTGAGTCTGAAACTAATCCAAATCAGATTTCCTTTTTTCGGATATTCGAAGATACATTTCTTTTTTGGCAGAAAAAAACAAAAATTGTTTTAACTATCTTTCTAACTTTAAAACACTGATTTAGATTTACGTTGTACACAAAATATAATAAAATAGTTTATGTCCCAGCTTAGATAAAAAAAAAAAAAGGAATGAGAAACCTTTCGTTTTCCTATTTTGAAACTACGATGTTTGTACGAAGTTCAACTTTGTCGTAATTTCAAGGCAGATAGTGGATTCGGGGGTGGGGCGAACAGGTCTTTAACCCTTGGATTGGACAAAGTATCGTGTTTTAGCTTAAAATCGTCAATTTTGTCTTTAATCTCGCTACACTCGGTGATATTTTTTTTAATTTGATAGAATAACGACCCTTTTAAAATCCAGGAACCGCCCCTTAAGATAAAAATAGATTTGAACTGTGCAGTATATCTGAGGTAGTTAATGCACACCTTTGCTGTGCATTATCCAGATTATAACACAGTAAGAACAAAGAGATTTAACTCTTGCCATGTGTTAAAAGTTCATATCGGAAGTCTGTATATAAAAGACAGACCATTAAAACATGTATTTCGTTTTCCACACAGTTCGAACTACAAAATTTACAAAGTCTATCATTAAATGGTATCTGCGGTATGGAATATCGTTTCGTCTTAACGGCTAGCAAAGTTATGATTTCGCAGAAAAAAATATGAAGATGTTAAATAAAATTATTTAAACCTTTCTCACAGACTTTTTCCCAACGTGTACACTTTGATTACATTTTTGTGACTTTTGTCCTACTTATAAAAACATGTGCGACTTTTCCCTCAGCATACATGTAAATCATGGGATTCGTAGAAATACTGCAAAGGACCTCCTTAGTGCACTAAGACAAAAATGTACACTAAGGACCTGATGGCAAGATACTATCACAACGGATATGGCATCTAGAAAAAGACTTAATAAAAAATCATAAAATCAAATTTTATAATTATGTCATTTTTAATTAGAAAGTTATCTAATATTTTCTCGACACGTGCTTCAATCGGTTGATTGCCACCTTTAGTGTAATCAGTAGAAATTCATGTTCGCTCAACCCTGTCCCGTTTATAATCCGCTTGTATATACCGATTTTAACATGTATATGGTTTTTCAAATTGTTCTCTTGGTTTTTTTTCGTTTGTTTGTTTCTGCCGTGTTTATTCTGTCTGGTAAATTTTTTACTTCTCAGGTAATAGCGTCTTCTCAAATATTTTCAGTTTTTGGAAATGTTTATCCTTTTTTTTTTATTTTAAAAGTACAAATAATTGTAAACACTTCACGGAAAGGTGAGGTTTAATACTTGGTTGCTTAACGTCCAGTGGCCTATACTTCACTTTTTTTTCTGATGTCAGAAACCATGCCTCACCGCAAGGTTTTTAAAAGGATAGAACACAGGCAAATGCAAAAAGATTCTAATGACTATCTTTGCTGCCTAGGTCTCTATATAATGATTTATGTTTTATGGGATACTAAACTCCTGTTCTACAAAAACAAATATATTCAGTTTAAGTGAGGTTTTAGTCTGATCTAAGTTCTGATGTGATTTACTGAGAATGTTTCACTTATTTATAAGAGGCAGTACCAAACATGTTTATCTTTAACATGTGGTCAGGTTAAATACATATAGGGTTAAACACTTTCCTCGACATGTTTAGGAGAGGAACATATTTAGGGTACGAACTTGTTTACAAATGCATTACAAGTATAGATATGTGTAATTTGATGTTCAGGCCCCGGCTAAACACATTTTTAGAATGTAAATATGACTTATTTATTTCTTACAGCTACTTCAATTTCAACGTTTGTGGATAGGTGTTTCATTGACAGCCATACCACATCTCCTTTTGCTTATTTTTGTTGTATATATATTTTTTTCATTTTCCTTGTCTTTTAAAAAATATTCCATTATAAATTTTATTTGATGCCGAAAATAAGAATACGAAGAGTTATTTGTTAAATGCTATAACTAAGCGAAGTAAAACAACCATTAATAATTGTGTATAAGAGCATCATATATATTTATAAAAAAAAATCAAATACAAGCAGACATACCATTTGTGACACCAATTTCATTTATTTCCAAATCTTAAAATCTTATATTTCCACAGTTGTCCAGTTCTTTAGCGTCTCTTAATAATGACAGAACGGGCTTTAGAGTCATATGATTAAGTTAACTAAATTATTTAGTTCTCCCATGCACATTGTGAATTATATTTCTTACATCACTGCTTATTGCATTATACAATAAAATGGTATTCATCTTCAATTGTTGAATAAAGATGAATTGTTAAAAAAAAAGCATTGACATCAGTTTAAAAGTTATCGTTCATAGAAGACAGTTATGTTTTATATTCTCTTTTAAAAACGTAATATAGTATTTACCCCTTGGAGTTTTTCTATATTACTTCTGTAATCGAATTTGAAGAACCCCACGGACGCCACATACTCTCATATGTCTCTCAAGGTATAATGATAGTCTGTAAACTATAGTGTTGTAAATAAGGAAATGAAATCGCAAAAGCTTTGTTTCTCACTTTGTATCTCAAAATTGGCTTCTTAAAATAAACAAAGAAGCTTACATAGCAATTTCCTTTGAAACAAAATAAAACAAAGGCAAAGTAAACACACAAATTTTGAATTGTGGTTCCATTTTGCAGGCTTTCCCTGAATCGTTTATTCCTTCTATAGTTCCTGAGTGGAATAAACCTGATACAAAACATTGCAGTGTCAACTCTATATCTAAATTTGAGAAAGAATTGAAAACAAAAACCAATATCTTTTGGTAGGAAATTAAATATTAATTTGTAACGCAATTGCGATGCTCCGCTTTATTCTAAAACTATGAAATTTTTCCAGCTTATATTACAAATGACCTGTTTTGCAAATGTGTGTCAGATATTGTGGATCGGTACGTCTAAATAACAACACAGGACTTCCTGTACGAATAGGGACATAAAAAGTATACCCAAGGCAAGTTATAGATATAGGAAGATGTGGTGTGAGTGTGAGATATAGGAAGATGTGGTATAGATATGCATTCGGCACTTTATTTATTTCAAAAAATATTCGTGTATTGAAAAATTTGTGTAAATTAATTAGAAATATCAATATAGACGTATGTTCTCCAGGTTGATCCCCAATCTCTCATTCTTGTTGCTCGTTTTGTGCAAACTTGTCATGCGCAAAATCTGTATGTTATTATATGTAAAAATATCGTTCCTTGTACCATTAAACTTGGTTTTATAAGAAATAAAGAATCTTGATAGAAAATTTAATTTTTGATCTTATACTTTTTGTTTTGATAAAATCAATTCAATATTTGAGAAGCTATTTACAAAAAACGTTAAATACACTTTTCGTTTTGTTTCAACTTTATAATGAAACTCGTCCTCAATTTCACCTAATTTTACATAAAGTATATATGATAAATAAAATGTTCTCTTTAACTATTTTGCCATCTACCAATTTCAATAGACATTTTTTTAATTGTGTTCAAAGTTCTAAATCTACAAAAGAATAACTATTTTTGTAACATTGAATACCAAAGAAAGCTTCGCAAGTTAAACTGTTTTTTGGCATAATTGTTTTTATTCCCCCTTTTCTGAAACTCCTGATAGAATAGAACATCACAAAACAGCTTACACATGCACATTTGTTTAAAAAAATATTTTTCGCCATTCAAACTCATTCTTGTCCCGTATGACATTTCCTGAACGAGTGAAAATCTGAAATAATTATTTTATTAAGCTTATATCTTTATTGCGGTAGCCTATTATTGAAAAAGGGTATAATTTTAAATTTCATGAAGTAAGATTCATACCACCAGAGACATTCAATATACTAGTAAACAAAAGAAACGACACAAGGCAATACATTAATCATATAAAATAAAATTAGATACAAAAGCTTTGCTCATTGTGGGAAGCCGTTAGGTGAACTACATGTATAGTTGTTAATTTCTATGTCATTCGTCTCTTTGGCAATCATACCACATCTTCTTTTTTTTATATAAATTTGCGTTCATCAGCTTCATGTGGACCTTGGTGGAAAGCAATAGTTTGAAGTTGTCTCATTCACAATCGAACCACATCTACTTTTTATTCTGTCCAAAACCGGGAATGATAGCTGCAATAGGCAGCGATTAAAAAACAACAGCATAAAGCATCGTAGTGGCCATCTTAGTCTGTTAACTAATTTTCACGTTGGTAGGAATAGGGGGGGGGGGGGGCTTTACTTTTTCAGCAAGGTTAAGTCGAAAGTCGAGCTGATGAAGTCAAGAGTGGACAATATTTCTGTGCTCAAGTCTACCCTTTGGGTTCGAAAAAAGGGATTAAGAGTAAATATTGATGAGACAACAACCCAACAACACAGACAATCAAGATATTGAAAGTTTTTTTTACAGTCTTTTGGGTGGTTTTTTTTATTATAGAGAGATCCCTATACACCTTATCAAGCCAAACAAAAACGTTCCATGTATAAATAAAGTAAGGAGCTAATTTCATATTACCTGCCATTTAAAATATCACAAAAGGCACATACATATTTTGTGAAAAGTGCTATAAATAATCCAATCTAAAAGAACTCTCCCTTTTATTTAAGCCATCAAAATGCATTTAACCAGTTGATATTATTAAAAACTGTACTTGAAAAACGATGGTCGATTTAAGCATAGATTTCATGCACGGACGACTTCTGCACATTTGGTACTCTTGCACAATTAATTGAGGCAGCTCTGTTTTTTATTCAATATATCCTCATTTTGCATTACCATTTCAAGTTCATGTCCATTCTCTCAGTCGACCTTTTGTATTTGCTATGAAAAGCCTACCTATTGTGTTCTCGTTATGAACATACATGTAATATTTGCCACAGGACGTAAAACAAACAACATTTATTAAACAGACTCATTAATAATTAATATCATGAAAACCATATACGAAGGCAAGATTTGCACAATCCTATAAAGTTATATTTCCATGTATCCGTTTCGATAATTATTGAAACTATAACGACCCTTTTCAGGGTTGCGTTCAATATCGTAGCAGCTACGTAGTGCGACGTAAATTTATGACTATTGAACGAGAAGCTAGCTTAGCTGCTATTAATATCTATGTAGCAGCTAGGCTAGCCACCCGTTCAAAAGTCATAAATCTACATAGCCCTATATAGCCGATAAGATATTGAACACAACCCAAGGTCGTGTTCAATATCGTAGCGGTTACGTAGATGGGTCGAGTTCAATATCGTAGCAGCTACGAAGTGCTACGTAGATTTTGACTATTGAATGTGTAGCTATAGACTAGTTGTTACATAAATATTGATAGCAGCTACGTAGCCGCTACGTAGCTGCTACGATATTGAACCCAACCCTGGGACGCGTTCAATATCGTAGCAGCTACGTAGTGCTACGTAGATATTGACTATTGAACGTGTAGCTATAGACTAGTTATTACTTAGATTTTGATAGCAGCTACATAGTCGCTACGTAGCTGCTACGATATTGAACTGATCCCTGGTATCAATATCTATGTAGCAGCTAGGCTAAATACAAAGGTTGAGTTCAATATCGTAGTAGCTACGTAGTGATCAATATCTATGTAGCAACAATTGTTAACGTTTGTAAGATACCAACAAAACTAACGAATCCATCTTAGATGACAAAACGTATCAAAATTTAATCCTATGGGAGAAAAAATAATCCTATAGGACAAAGTTAATCCTAAGGGAAAACAAAATATCTTACAGGACAAAATTTATCCTAAGGGAGAGAAAAAAATCCGGTAGGAGAAAAAAATATCCCATGGGAGAAAAAACATCTCACAGGACAAAATAAATCCCTTAGGAGAAAAAAATATCCTAAGGGACATTAGTTTCTGTCAAAAAGTCTTTCATGATAATCCTATAGGATAAAAAAAATCCTATCGGATTTAACACTTTTTTTGAAAATCCTACGGGATTTTAAATCCCATAGGATATTAATTTAATCCCATAGGAGATAAATTTTCCTACAGGATAAATAAATCCGATAGGATTTATATATCCCATAGGATATTTAAAATATCCTACGGGATTATGACTTTATCCTATAGGATTTCTCAAAATCCTGTAGGATTTTTAAAAATCCTATGGGAGAAAAAAATATCCTACAGGATTTTGTCACTGTTTTCGCTCCAGTTGCCGAACCGGGCGAGCCATATCAAATTTATTTTTGTATTGTGTTATTTATCCCCAGAGGTACATTATTGCCAAATTTGATGATTCTACGACAAAAAAAAAGTGTGGTTCCAATTTGCACTTATGAGAAGTGCAAATTAATCCAAGAACATGTTAGTTACATTGTATAATTTCAAGCAAAACTAACAGGGGAGGGACTACATCAGAAAAACAATCTTCATTGAGTGGCAATAACTCATATATTGAAGCATACAATGACGGCTCCCTCGTCTAGGTGACAACATTTGCTGTTTGAAGTTTATTTATATCTCAGACTGGTATAATAGTTGTCATAAAAGGGGAAAAAATTATAAAAAAAAGGTTGACGACAATTTATAAAAAAGATTCAACTTATTTTGAGCGTGTCATTTTTTTTAATATTGTCTTGCTAATCGGTTTTGTTATATTTTTTTTTCATCTACTATTGTTCTAGCAAAAGTCACAAAAATGTTGTTAAAATCAGCCATGCGACTTATAATTATTTAAAAAGATTAAGCTGACTTTTCTTGTTGTTTATGTAAATGCTCTTTTGTTCCGACGTTGGAAAGTTCCGGGCGGAAAGAACTAACTAGCCGAAAAGTTCCGGAGGAACTTAATACTAGTAACTAGTTACTTTGTTCTTCTTCTAGTTTAAAAGTTCCACCGTAACAAAGTGACTAGTTGAAAAGTTCCAACGGAACATACCAACTAGTTAGAAAGTTCCTTTTTGCCAAATTAGTCTAAACCGGAACTAACAAACTAGCCCAAAAGTTCCAACGGAACTTACCAACCAGTCACAAAGTTCCATTTGGAGAATTGATGCAAAGTAAAAGCGTAACATATTATATTTGAACCTTTCAAAGGGGAACCAAGATAGTGATTACAAAAGTCAAAAGGAACTTATCAACTAGTCACAAAGTTCCTTTTTTGGCAAATTAGTCAAAACCGAAACTAACAAACTAGCCCAAAAGTTCCTCCTCATGTGGGTACTTTTAAAAATATCAATTTCATATTAATGTATAACAATGAATTACAACTTATTCCGTTATGAAGGCAACATTCTGACCGAATTAACTAGTTGTTCTGTTCCGCCAGAACTATTCAACTAGATACATTAATCCGGGACTTTGTAACTAGCTACTTTTTTCCGAAACTTTTCGACTGCACTCGGAACAAAATAACTAGTTGAAAAGTTCCGCCGGAACAAAGTAACTGACGGAACATAGTGGCTGTTACATTTACACATTTCAATCATTCAACTCGTGTGTAGATCATCTTTTCCTCTAATGTTTTTTTAAGGTTAAGATAGCTTGGAATTCTCACTGCACCAGGCATCTGATATACATTCCTATTATATTTTGATCGGACAAAGCTGCGTATTAATATAACCAATAAGCCAAACGAACGCACCCATTTAGCAAGGGTATACTGTGGAACGGGAGAGGTCTAGAGATGTTAATATTTCTATACCCAAGCAAATATTGGTTTTGAATAAAAGGAGATAAAGGTATACATTAATGCGACAGCAACCTAAAGACACAGATAAATAAAAATATTAAGAGTCAACATTCGGTCTTTTTTTCTTATAGAACATTCCGTGTACAGAATAATAAGCTCAAAACCGACCCATGACTAAATAATAGTTATACGGAGTTAATTCAATATTTTCCGTCAAATATTATATATCCGAAAAGGCACATTTGATTTACTATAATTATTTACCATGAAAGATAATAATCCCAACAGTTCACTGTATAATGAAACGGTAAAAACGACCAGCGGCGAATAAAAGGAGTAGGTCCGGTAAGGACCGATTTTGGCCTCAAATTTCCGGTTCATCTAACGAAAGTTTTTGGACACTTTTTAAACACTAAAGTGTCTATTTCAATTGATTCGATTAGTTTATGTGAAAGATTTTAACTGATCTAGTCATTAAAAACGCTCTGATTCAAGCTTAAATATGAAAAATCTATCAAAAATGCCAAAAAAACGTCACGTTTCACATGGTTTTTGTCAAAAATGAAAGTGGCCGCATCCGTGTTCATCCTCAACCTTTATATATCATATGTTTTGTATTATCATCAAATACAACTTACATTTCAATATCATGAATGAACACGAATGCGGCCACTTTCATTTTAGACGAAAACCGTCTAAAAATTAACCAAAATGCTTAAATTTTGAAGATTTCAGTAATTTAGCATGACTTAATGATGCTAGAACGCGATATTTGTGCATTGTATTGTCAAACACAGCTCATATTTATGTAGCAGAAGCATTTTACTTTCCAAAATATAGCTTAAAGATTAAATTTTCACAATTTTCTAAAACTGCTATATTTTGGGGCCAAAAGGGGGTCTTACTGAACCTACTCCTTTATATTCAGGACGATTACGTGAAATATAATAAGAGCATTAACCCCGTTTTTTTACTAGACTGACAAGCTGAGTCTTTTTTTATCGTGTAAGTTCACAAGATATTAGTTCGCAGGAAGAAATGTCACCCGACCAGGACACATTTCCGACGCTGAGCCGGCCAGTCTGTGCTCTTACTTTATGATGCCACGTGTTAAGCGTTGAAATAGAATACCAATTTAATTAACGTCTTTGTTTGACCCGTTCAGGATTCGAACAATTTTTATGACCTCCCGCTCTCGAGTCGAACGCCCCCACACGAGACCAACCAGGAGAGCAGTAGTGATCGGTAGTACAGAATATCATACCAAAAACTAAAGTACAATACACAATACAGTTTCACAGAATTCTCACAGTTACTAAAGCGAGCTAAAAGTATCTAACCTAAATTGGATGCGTGAAATGATATTGTAAACTACACGTAAACATGGATGATCGACTTCAGGGTAGATTTTATGAATCAAATTAAAAACTCTTGCACCTATTGTACGACCTATCTATTGTATTTAAAATTTATGTGTTATAGTCACTAACAGGCATGAAATATTTGCTACTGGACTTAAAGCAAACAACAATCAATCAATTTAATTAATTTCTTTGTTACAGTACTAGTACTTGGCACACAAAGACCAGATCTTGTAAAATGCTATAATTTACAATTTTCATTTAAATTTTTATGTTGTTTTCTTGTCTTTTCTTTTCTTTTCTTTTTTTTTGGGGGGGTTCTTCAGTTTATCACATAAATGACTGCTTATTCAAAAGTTATAGATATTTTTTTACTATTGTTCTTATCTAATGTTTAAATACGATTTATAACATATGACTTTTTTTGTCAGGCAAGGATAAAACTAAGAAAGATAAAAGTTTTTTCCAGGTGTTTTTGCTTCATTTAGACACGAAAAGGGAATAACGGACGACTAAATTAAAGTGTTTGTTTTCATATAATATATTGAACTTGCGAATATATCTCACCCAACACGTTTTGATCGGGACAGTGAAACCTAGTTCAATACGGTTTTAAAGCAAGATCTATTAATTGATTGGACTGAATACTAATTATTTTGCATTCGCATGTACCTTAATGTAGGAAAATTACCAAATCAGAAACAAAAGGAACATTTGCCGGATGAATATTGTGAAGGACCTAATGCATCTAGGACTGTCCGATTAAAAGTTCTTAAACAAGCTGTTTAAAAAGCTAATTGTTGGAAGAGTTTACTTACTGTTTTCTAAGGTCTGATCTTTACGATTCTATTTCATGATTACTGACAGATCAAAAACATCAATTATATATAGCATGAAGTTGTTGGGCATAATATTCATTGGTCAGTTATAAATGAGGTCTGTACGGGGATTTTGATTGCTGATTTATTAAATAAGAAATCGTTATTTTGAAAAGTTGGCTAAAAAATATAAATTTACCCCCTAATTTTGTAAAACTATCATTTGGTGTTATTTAGATGCTAATTTTTTTTTTATCATAAATAAATAATATATGATGTAATGCCATTAAATTGGCCCGTTTTCATTTCAATTTGGTAACTGTTAATTGTATATACCAGTCTGAGTGTTAAACATATTTAGACTCGTCCAGTTCAGGGGAATTAGGTTTCTGCAAGTGCTTTTTATGTACTTTTCATATATTTTTTACGGTTTGTAAGTCAGTAAAAGTTCAATGATTAAGTTAATATTGACATTAAAAGACCTCCTCACAAAAAGGGCTGTTCAAATCCCCTCGCCCTTCGGGCTCGGGGATCTGAACACCCCTTTTTGTTCAGAGGCCTTTTAATATCAATATTAACTTATCATTGAACTTTTACTATTACGTAAATGTCGGTCTCTGAATACATTTACATAACATTTGCATACCTCTTCAAATCCAGGATTTCGTGTAGTGAAATTTGTCAAATGTTCAACACGAATATGTTTTTAAAGGTTGTGTTAAACGGTAAATATTTATTACAATTATTTTAGCGTTGTAACAGTCTACACATGTGTTTTCACGCCATCTACGATGTTCTGTACTATATAGTTTTGATAGTACACATGCGATTAATTATGTTTATTGTTTTAATAACTATTACCTTATATTTCATCATAAGCATCATGAATTTAACGTTGATCAAAATGTTGTAAACGTTGTAGTAATAGTTCTATGGAATAACATTATTGCATATTATCACATTTTTGCAACCGCGCTGAAGTTCGTCCTTTATTCATAGTTAATTATTCAAAATTCAAAAATGAATAACGAAATTGTTCACTATTCACTATTCAATGAAAAAAAAATTAATAATGAATAATGAAATAGTCTATGTTTCATTATTCAACTTAAAGCGGTGAATAGTGAAATAAAAATTTTAAAAAATGACTGTGACGCTATAGCTACACAATGTATATCTCTGAAAAGGATGGTCTGAAAAGTAAAATACTTGGAATGTTCAAGGATGAATGCACCGCAGTCCCCATGACTGACTTTGTGGGATTGCGGTCAAAGATGTACGCGTTCAAGGTTGGCATACGCGAAGCGAAGAAGGCCAAAGGTGTAAAGAAGCGCGTTGTCAAATATGAAATGACCTTTGCCGACTACAAGAGATGTCTTGACAAGCACGCAGTGAGCTACCGGACAATGAATACCATCAGAAGTTGTAGGCATCAGGTATATACACTTGAGTGCCGCAAGAAAGTTCTATCAGCAAACAAAGACAAGCGTCATATCCTGCCTGACGGAATTAGCAGTTTTGCCCTGGCCATTACAAAATCACCAACCATAAATAAATGAGCGGAATACGGGTACACAATATAGTTTTCCCCAACAAACCTCTTTCAAACACCGAGCTCGAGCATGTTGTAACCTTAAATAATCCACACTCTGGGTGCAGTCATGCGTGACATTCTACCTCCCAAAGCGTGGCACACCGAATGTGGCATCTTAAATCATGACAGATGGAAGGGTCGTGGAACTCACTGGACGTGTTGGTATAAGCGCGCACCGACAAAATATTTCTTTGACTCTTATGGATTGCCACTGCCCGACAAGGTGGTAGACCATTTGCAGCCTGAGATCAGATTCTACACTGATGAACTGCAGAAGCGAGGGGATGTGGTGTGTGGTCACTTTTTCTGTACTGTGTTGAAGATGCTGAAAACGGGAAAATCACTGAAAGATGCAATCTTCTGGCTCTATAAATAAATGGATAAGTTTGGATCCCATGCAAGAAAGCGCGTATCCGTCTGGCGGAGGTTGCAGGTTTTTGATATAAATGACAATCTCATTACTAGCCTAGGATATCACAAGGTCAGTTTGGATTCTGTGACAAAATGTGGGGTGACCAAACAATTGAAGGATGGGATGAAAGACATCGATGATTTAGAATCGGAGGGTAATCAGTTGGAAATGGCAATAAAAGATCTCACCAAAAACTGATTGCCCTGAACAGTAGCAAAGTGGACAAGTCGGAATTCTCGTTGAAGTAGAGCCCAATATCATGCTTTTGGAGCAGCTGCTTTACATCTTTGTTGTAGAACTCGGTACCTCTGTCTGTCCAAAATTTCTCAGGAATGTGCTCCTTGAACACGTCTTGAAAGGCATCCTTCACCGTCTCACCTTTCTTGTTTTTAAGAGGTATTAACCAATCGTACGCGTATTTGGAGAACACATCAATAATGCTCAGAATGAATTTGAATCCCTTGTTATCATGAGAAAAGGCACTTTTTGTCAACGAGATCAGCAGCCAAAGTTTCATCTATGGCTCACACAACCACTCGACGCCTCTGAAACTTGCGTCGAACGGGTTTGTGCAATTTCTCAGCTAATTAATCGGTCGCTTGCTAAGCTTGGTTCCCGGTTCGGTGAAAGTATGACCTGGCAGATGTATTCTACATCTTGTTCATGAACCCAGAACCTGTGGCAGCGATAAACTGGGATTTTTTGGCACCGCAAACCTAACAGTGACCAACTTCCTCCGACGTTTGTTGCTACTCACTGCCTCGCCAAGATTTACAGTGTCCATCTTCCTTCGACATTGCACACAAAACATTGCTTTCTTTAAAGAAATGGACGTTGAAAACCTTTCTTACAGCGATAATACCCCCAAGAGAAGTAACCACTATCTCCTATCACAGCGATCGATCCTAGGGTTGATCATTGGAAAATCGGATGTGGTAAAACGACCCTGCTCAACAATCTTCTCCTGCGAGGTGGATGTCTCGACTACGGTCGTTTGTATGTGTTTGGAAAATTGCTTCACCAACATCTACCAGCTCCGACGGCAAGCCCTGGGAAAAGGAATCTCGAAGGAAGACCTTCGAAACCTGATTCAGAGTAAATCACCCTATTCGTTGACCGATGTGGTTGATCTCTTACCACCACCCAGACGCCCCAGTGGAATCGATACCTTTTTTCTTCGAGCAAGGGAGCGATGTGCCAGATCCACGATAGATGAATCCCGCCAGAAAAACCTTATGCTGTTTGATGATCTGATGCTGAGCAAGCACAATATATGTGGAGACCACTATATTCGTGGTCGTCACAATAATGTTGACTGTTTCTACCTGTGCCAAAACTACTTCAAACTGTCCCGATAATCGATCCGTGAGAATACAAACTTTATCTGTCTCTTTCAGCAAGATGGCGAGAATCTCGATCATATCCGGTGTGACCACTGCATCGATCTTACCAAGGAATAATTCAGCGCTCTTTGTAAGCGTTGCCGTGTCGAAACCAATTGATTTTTAACCATTGATCTCATGAGCCACAAGTCAGCAGGGAAATACCGATGCAAATCAGATGATTTCTATGAGGTATAAGATAAAGAATGGATCAATTCGAAGATCTCTCCTGAAACTGGAATGTGAAGAAAATGTGGACACATAAGAACCCCAGCCCTGCTCGTTCGAATGGCCCTGCAAATGCAAGTTTGAGTGGGATCCCATGAACAGAGGAGCTTATGTTGGAAATTTGGTCGCGCGATCCCCCACCAAATCTATAGCGGTGGAGTTGATTTCGATGCATGGAATTCTGATCGCCAGTATGGTAAGGTGGAGCCCTTTCCTCAACCCTAATGCTCTGATGATTCGAGGCCACCAGTGCACACACCCATGCCAACCGCGTTGACGGCGATGATATTTTCATGGATGGTGTGAGGTTCAACTGAACCTTTGGCCTCTGGGAACTCATGGTGAAAACGAAACCAGAATCGTTTGAGTCCGACAACCTTGACGAATATGCAGAGATCCTGAGAAGTTCCGGTGCCATGTATCAAGACAATTCTGCCCTCTAGAGAACTCCGAAGGCGAAAAAGAGTAACAAGTTGAAGCGAATCGTGTCCCACATCTACCAGAAGAATAAGTTTGACAGTGGGCTGCAACCCGTATTTATTCCTACCAACTTCAAGCAGCTTCTCGACTTGGAACTGTGTGCAACAGCATACCGAGCAGGAAATAATGGTGTGCGCAACGAAATTGTGTCGATTATCGATGCTATGAAAAAGGATAGACATATCAGCATGAAGGAATATAAGGCGCTTCATCGTAGTATCATATGAATAAATGTTGCAAATCCAGAAAGTTTATTCTCGAAGGTATGCCTACGGAGGTAGAGGACTGTTTGACACAATCGCCAGTTTGTCTGGACGTATGTTTACTTTTTCTGCCGCCCAAACCCTAGGAAGTAAAACCGGGAGTACTGCTACCAATGCAGCCTGGAAAGATGTTGAAAAAGGGGCCTCCAAAGCCGTCGACCATGTGGTTGATAAAGAGACCCGCCCCAGGAAACGCAGTAAAATCCATCAGCACCCTAGTGTTCAACGCAAGAAGCCAGAGCAAGTTCGTTTGAACAATTTAATCTCCGGCTCTGGTATCAAAACCGTCCACGACTTCGTCCTAAGCTATACATAAATACATTATGTCTGACATCCTTACAATCACCGAAGGGTTGACCTTCGACGAAAGTCTCCAGGAATATCAGGTTCGAGAATACGAACCACAAGCCGGTGCCCAGCTGAACAATTCCGGCGAAATCCGAAGCAACATCGAAACCCAGAATTTGTTCCTACAACCCGCCGAGAGTTATCTCTAGGTGGAAGGTTGATATCTCAAGAATGATAACACAGCATATGCCAATGCCGATATTGTGTCCCACGCCAATAATGGTATCATGTAACTCTTCAAGAGCATCAGTTACAGGCTTTCCGGTCAGCAGATCGAACATATTAACGACCCCGGCATCTCCACCACTATGCTGAGAATGTTAACCTACCCCGACGACTTCTCTTAATCACAGGGTCTCGACCAACTGTGGTATAAGGATTTTTCCACCGATGCCGAGGGTAGGAAAACTTGATTTGCAGCCCGCAATGGATATACATTATCACCAAGTCCACCAACAAAAGATCGTTTTCGTTTGCCATCCTATCCCACTGACACATTTTCGGCTTTGCAGACGATTACAACAAGATGGTGTATGGATTCAATCATGAATTGTCACTGGTGCGTGACTCAGACGCCAATGTCATCATGAGAGCCTCTGCCGTCAACAACGTGGCGTAAACCAACCTGAGTAAGATCTATTGGTTCGTTCCTCACGTCAGTCCTTGAAGAAAAACTGCGGTTGTACAAGACCATCCAGAGTGAGAGTAAGCTCGATTATGGTTTCCAAATTTGAATCTGGAATTGAGTGCCACCCAAATGAAGGAAAACATGCAAAATGTAGGCGGATTCATATCCGTGCTGGCAGGGCTGGCAATGAGGGCACTTCCCATGTTAGCAAATACCTTTCTATCAGCCTTGGGTGTTGGAACCTTGAGCGGTCTGGGTGGTGTAGCCGTCAATAAAGCATTGGGATCTGGATTGTACCTGCAACGTTGTGGATGCGTTAGCACAGTGAATCCCACTGGCAACGGTCTCTACCTAAAACCCTTAAACGCCTGAATCACCTACTTGACTCTACTAGAAGCGTGGTCAGCAATTTCACGACGGAGTCTGTCTGATCTTAGGTGCTAACAGCCCCTTCAAACACATTGCCCTCCTCGGTATGCTCCTATAAATAAATAGACAACTTAGATTCTGGGTATGAGCAGACTAGAGTCGAATGTATAGAGACCCAATTCAACGCGGAGATTCATAAATATCAACATGTCGTAAACACCTACAAACGACTGGAGCAAGTTGTGTCTGCAGCACAGGGTGTATGTTCCGTTGGTAGTTTGATGTTAACCAGCTGCACCATGGGTTCAGCTTTGACCGGTATAGGTATTATAGCCTACCTTCACCTGGGGTCTCTAGTTTGCTTGAGTGCCACAACCGTGATGGTACTCACACTGATCTCAAGGTGTGTAACCCCCCCCAAAAAAAAGAAACACTACGATATCTTGCGATTGACCCAGTCCAAAAAGTCCTTGGATGAGCATGAATTAGCTCTGCTTTGGCTGATGATAAACAAATCGACGATGCCGAGTTTGGTAAAGCCTTAAAAACTACTACGACGATAAAGATCAGCTGCGGCAACCCATGTCCAATATTAGCGAGGATCTGTTAAAATTTTAAATGTTCCTCTTAGGTTTTTCCCACCATCCCTAATTCAATGTTTTTTTAGATCCCGATTGTCGGGTCTAAAAATCATATCATAACACTTTCAATCATACCGTTCTTTAATTATTTATTTTTAAATCGTTGTAATCGTACCCGGTGCGTCTGTATTTTTTCATTATATAGATCATGATTTGCACAGCTCTATCGGATTCTATCTTTACCCAGACGGTGGCCAGCTGCTTGTGTAATCTTTCACATCCCCAAGTGCGAATAGTTCCTTCTTTCCAGCACAATTTTTGAGGACCCAAACTTCGTGTCAACATCTTTAATGTCTTTGACAATCCAGGGTGAGTCCTGACCTACTTCTCGCCATTTGAGAATTTCCTCATTATTGCAGTGCTGTTCTCGCTCGGCCTTGACAGCAGCCAGTTTTTCCAGGATTTTTACCTCTTGTGCCGTATTCTCTCTCTGATCAGACATATTTGTAATCTTACAATCTATTGTGTTTGTTCTATCTGTGGATTTTTTTGTGTGTGTGTGTGTTTCATTCTTCCACAAAGACACATTTGCCTCGACCCCAACCCCTCACTTTCCCTTTTCAACCCCAACCACCCAAGTTTCCCCCTCACAACCTCCTAATCAACGATGCGAATATTTCGGATTTTTTGGTTCAGTCCCAGCTGAAATTTCCATCAAAATGGGTGTGTGGCAGAGCTCTCATAATCATACTACTCTAAATCAAATACAAAGTTGTACAAACCATTGTTTTCTATAAGTGGTCCAAAAGTGTGGAATTCACTATCCAGTGAAATTAAAATCAAAAAATATATCTGCATTCAAATACTCTTACAAGTCATTATATTTTTAAAAGTGTGTAATTTATAAGTTACGCCACAATGTCTACTATAGGTATTTTGTTGTTGGTATGTTTTGTTTGTATACATCTAGTGTTTACATGTCTGTAAAAGTAGATGAATTATGTTTTAATCATGTAGTTTGGCTTTATTGAAAATTGGTTTAATCCAAATAAGTTACTTTCTTTAAAAAATATTTGATTATTAGTATCTATATGTTCCGCAACGCCTATTAGAGGAGTGTGAATATCAAGAACTGTCTTATTTTGAATAATGGAAAGGGCTACTGCGACCGGTCAATCTTTTATTCAAAAGATGGATAGTGTTTTCTTTCATAAGGGGTTGGCGAGTCGCGGCAGTCCATTCCATTATTCAAAATATGCTATTTCTAAATGTTTACGCGTATTTCCGTTACTCCTCTAATATTCGCAGCAGAACGTATATTGACTATATACTTTGTGTTCCTGTGTTCATAAACTTAAGAATGAGGTAAAAAATATATCTGTAATTAGGGGCTAAAGGATCACAGCAGTCCATTCCATTATTCAAAATAGGCTCTTTTTTATTGTCCACGCGTATTTTGATAGTTAGGTTCTTTGATACTCCTGTGGATCATATTGACTATATACCTTTTGTTCCTCTCTGCATAAGCTTTCGAATGAGGTATAAGGTAAATCTGTAATTAGAGGCTGAAGAGTCACAGCGGTCCATTCCATTATTCAAAAAATTCATTTCATTATTCAAAATTGGCTTTTTCTAAATGTTCACGCGAATTTTGGCATTCAGGTACTCGGTAACCCCTCTTATGATCATTGCGGCACATATTGTTTATACTCAGTGTATTCCGCTATCAATAAGCTTTAATTTGATGTATAAATATTTCCTTAATAAGGGTTTGACGGGTTGCAGAAGTCCTTATTCAAAATAAGCTATTTCTTAATATCCACGCGTATTCCAATAATTAGGTCATTCGATACTTTTGTAATATGCGTTGCGGAACATATTTTGAATATATTCATTTTGTTTCTCTCTACATAAGCTTTCGAAAGAGGTATAAGGTATATCTGTAATTAGAGGCTGAAGGGTCAAAGCAGTCCATTCCATTATTTAGAATATCCATTTCATTATTCAAAATTGGCTATTTCTTCATTTTAACGCGTATTTTGGCATTTAGGTCCTCTGTTACCCCTTCCAAACTCATTGTGACACATATTGTTTATACAAAGCATATTCCTCTATCAATAAACTTTAATTTGATGCATAGCTATTTCCTTAAGAAGTGGCAGACGGGTTGCAGCAGTCCATTGCATTATTCAAAATATTATATTTCTTAATGTCCACGCGTGTTTCGATAGTTAGGTCATTCGATACTCCTGTAATATGCGTTGCAGAACATATTGACTATATACCTTTTGTTCCTCTCCTTTCGAATGAGGTATACAGTATATCTTTAAAAAGGGGCTAAAGGATCGCAGCAGTCCATTCCATTATTTAAAATATCCATTTCATTATTCAAAATTGGGTATTGCTTAATTTTCACGCGTATTTTGGCATGTAGGTCCTCTGCAACCTTTCTAATTGTCATTGCGGCACAATCGACTTGTTATGTCTATAACTAAAGGATGAAGAATAGAAAAGGTAGAGTAAAAATAAAAATAAAATACCACGTAAAGTATTTCATTTTTGATATATATTTTTGTATTCAGGTCGTCCATACATTGAACCAAGGAATTTCTGTTACACCAACTAGTTTATCTTCCGAAACTAAATAAATAAATAGAATTATAAATCTAAATAAAATTGAGAATGGAAATGGGAAATGTGTCAAAGAGAGAACAACCCGACTATAGAGCAGACAACAGCAGAAGGTCACCAACAAGTCTTCAATGCAACGAGAAATTCCCGCACCTGGAGTCGTCCTTCAGCTGGCCCCTAAACAAATATACACTAGTTCAGTGATAATGAACGCCATACTAAACTAAAGACTTTTTTATTATATTTTCTGATATTAATTTGATATTTGTTAGATAACACCAAAATGACAAAATTAGAAATACGGGATATAGCTATAGCGCCACAGTCATTTTTTTTAATTTTTAATTCACTATTCATCGCTTCAAGTTGAATAAAGAAACATAAACTATTTCATTATTCATTATTCATTTTTCAAACATTGAATAGTGAATAGTGAACAATTTCATTATTCATTATTGAATTTTGATTAATGAACTATAAATAATGGACGTACTTCAGCGCGTTTTTTTTTTTTTTTGCAACACTGATTTAATAACACACATGTCAAAAGAGAAAGGTTTGAATTACAAAACTGAATTCCTTTTAGATCTAGCATAGAATGAGAAATCATTTAAATAAGGTTGTGATTTATTTTTATTTCTATCTTGATGTCTCAATTTTTTTTATCTAAAATGTAACTGTTTATATAAACGTAAGACAAAAACAAAGAGATTTCTTTTACAAAGAAAATTATAAATTTAAAGGATTTGGAAAGTTGTATCATTGGCAATCATACCACATCTTCTTTTTTATATTATGAAGTTGTATTTGATAGAAAAAATAAGTTGTATGTGTTGTCGAATTATCAACCTTACCCGATAAACATACAGAAAGAAATAACATCTAAAACGTTGTGCAACATAAATATATACTGGATTGAAACAATGACAATTCCATGGAATGGATTAGCTAATCGTAGTTGTGTGAATCTAAGGTCAGCTGACACACATTTTTCCACTACTTTGTTTCTACAAGACGATGTATTCGTTGTTTAAGGAACGATAACACATTTTACAAAAATATTGCTTATAAGACGACACGAGTTGTCTTTCTTGTACAAAATACTTTACCAGATTAAACATGTTAAAGACCGGTATCACGTAAGCATTATAAAGAAAATTTAAGGAAAACGACGATCGTCGGATAAATATGATCCATAGATGATCATAACCATAATTAGAATAGCATTCTAAGATTAATAAATCACGGAACTAGTTATCAGTACCCATAGTTCTCAAAGATAAGGGCTCGCATAATACTACTGCAAATATTGATATTGAGGTTTGTTATGTCAGTGATAATTTCGGAGAGCAAAATAGTCACAAACTATGAGATGGGAATAGCCTGAAAATCCTGGTCCACTGCTCGACAGTAGAGCCAAGCGCTATACTACAACATGGTTTCGTCAATTTGATACAAGATTGACGCATCGTTGGATAATATCATTAATTGAGAAATGGCGGAAAATATTCATTTTGAACATAACGTATTCATTGCAAATTATTTTTTTTTATTTCATACCAAATACAAATTGTCATTGTGAAAACAACTGTTAAGTAACGATATCCGGTCGAGGAAGTATTATTCTAGATCTGGTTACCATGCTAAGAAGGGTTTGCACGGGGGATACCGGGAGTACTGACCGTCCCCTCGGTCAGAAAAAAAAAATGATCAACTATTTGTATTTTATGATTAATTGAAAGCGTTTAGTACCTGGGTTTTCCAGTAACGATGTAGCCTTATATATCTGACCATATGCTACGTGTTTTTAGTAATAGTAAAAGTTCAATGATAAGTTAATATTGATATTAAAAGGCCTCCGAACAAAAAGGGGTGTTCAGATCCCCGAGCCCGAAGGGCGAGGGGATTTGAACAGCCCTTTTTGTGAGGAGGTCTTTTAATGTCAATATTAACTTAATCATTGAACTTTTACTGACTTACAAACCGTCAAAAATATATGAAAAGTACATAAAAAGCACTTGCAGAAACCTAATTCCCTGAACTGGACGAGTCTAAATATGTTTAACACTCAGACTGGTATATACAATTAACAGTTACCAAATTGAAAGGAAAACGGGCCAATTTAATGGCATTACATCATATAATTATTTATTTATGATAAAAAAAAAATTAGCATCTAAATAACACCAAATGATAGTTTTACAAAATTAGGGGTAAATTTTTTTTAGCCAACTTTTCAAAATAACGATTTCTTATTTAATAAATCAGCAATCAAAATCCCCGTACAGACCTCATTTATAACTGACCAATGAATATTATGCCCAACAACTTCATGCTATATATACTTGATGTTTTTGATCTGTCAGTAATCATGAAATAGAATCGTAAAGATCAGACCTTAGAAAACAGTAAGTAAACTCTTCCAACAATTAGCTTTTTAAACAGCTTGTTTAAGAACTTTTAATCGGACAGTCCTAGATGCATTAGGTCCTTCACAATATTCATCCGGCAAATGTTCCTTTTGTTTCTGATTTGGTAATTTTCCTACATTAAGGTACATGCGAATGCAAAATAATTAGTATTCAGTCCAATCAATTAATAGATCTTGCTTTAAAACCGTATTGAACTAGGTTTCACTGTCCCGATCAAAACGTGTTGGGTGAGATATATTCGCAAGTTCAATATATTATATGAAAACAAACACTTTAATTTAGTCGTCCGTTATTCCCTTTTCGTGTCTAAATGAAGCAAAAACACCTGGAAAAAACTTTTATCTTTCTTAGTTTTATCCTTGCCTGACAAAAAAGTCATATGTTATAAATCGTATTTAAACATTAGATAAGAACAATAGTAAAAAAATATCTATAACTTTTGAATAAGCAGTCATTTATGTGATAAACTGAAGAAACCCCCCCCCCCCTCAAAAAAAAGAAAAGAAAAGACAAGAAAACAACATAAAAATTTAAATGAAAATTGTAAATTATAGCATTTTACAAGATCTTGTCTTTGTGTGCCAGTAGCAAATATTTCATGCCTGTTAGTGACTATAACACATAAATTTTAAATACAATAGATAGGTCGTACAATAGGTGCAAGAGTTTTTAATTTGATTCATAAAATCTACCCTGAAGTCGATCATCCATGTTTACGTGTAGTTTACAATATCATCTCACGCATCCAATTTAGGTTAGATACTTTTAGCTCGCTTTAGTAACTGTGAGAATTCTGTGAAACTGTATTGTGTATTGTACTTTAGTTTTTGGTATGATATTCTGTACTACCGATCACTACTGCTCTCCTGGCTGGTCTCGTGTGGGGCGTTCGACTTGAGAGCGGGAGGTCATTAAATTTGTTCGAATCCTAAACGGGTGAAACAAAGACGTTAATTAAATTGGTATTCTATTTCAACGCTTAACACGTGGCATCATAAAGTAAGAGCACAGACTGGCCGGCTCAGCGTCGGAAATGTGTCCTGGTCGGGTGACTTTTCTTCCTGCGAACTAATATCTTGTGAACTTACACGATAAAAAAAGACTCAGCTTGTCAGTCTAGTAAAAAACGGGGTTAATGCTCTTATTATATTTCACGTAATCGTCCTGAATATAAAGGAGTAGGTTCAGTAAGACCCCCTTTTGGCCCCAAAATATAGCAGTTTTAGAAAATTGTGAAAATGTAATCTTTAAGCTATATTTTGGAAAGTAAAATGCTTCTGCTACATAAATATGAGCTGTTTTTGACAATACAATGCACAAATATCGCGTTCTAGCATCATTAAGTCATGCTAAATTACTGAAATCTTCAAAATTTAAGCATTTTGGTTAATTTTTAGACGGTTTTTGTCTAAAATGAAAGTGGCCGCATTCGTGTTCATTCATGATATTGAAATGTAAGTTGTATTTGACGATAATACAAAACATATGATATATAAAGGTTGAGGATGAACACGGATGCGGCCACTTTTATTTTTGACAAAAACCATGTGAAACGTGACGTTTTTTGGCATTTTTGATAGATTTTTCATATTTAAGCTTGAATCAGAGCGTTTTTAATGACTAGATCAGTTAAAATCTTTCACGTAAACTAATCGAATCAATTGAAATAGACACTTTGAAATTAGTGTTTAAAAAGTGTCCAAAAACTTTCGTTAGATGAACCGGAAATTTGAGGCCAAAATCGGTCCTTACCGGACCTACTCCTTTTATTCGCCGCTGGTCGTCATCCATTATCATTACTTATTTTATCGTTTTATTATACAGTGAACTGTTGAGATTATTATCTTTCATGGTAAATAATTATAGTAAATCAAATATGCCTTTTCGGATATATAATATTTGACGGAAAATATTGAATTAACTCCGTATAACTATTATTTAGTCATGGGTCGGTTTTGAGCTTATTATTCTGTACACGGAATGTTCTATAAGAAAAAAAGACCGAATGTTGACTCTAAATATTTTTATTTATCTGTGTCTTTAGGTTGCTGTCGCATTAATGTATACCTTTATCTCCTTTTATTCAAAACCAATATTTGCTTGGGTATAGAAATATTAACATCTCTAGACCTCTCCCGTTCTACAGTATACCCTTGCTAAATGGGTGCGTTCGTTTGGCTTATTGGTTATATAAATACGCAGCTTTGTCCGATCAAAATATAATAGGAATGTATATCAGATGCCTGGTGCAGTGAGAATTCCAAGCTATCTTAACCTTAAAAAAACATTAGAGGAAAAGATGATCTACACACGAGTTGAATGATTGAAATGTGTAAATGTAACAGCCACTATGTTCCGTCAGTTACTTTGTTCCGGCGGAACTTTTCAACTAGTTATTTTGTTCCGAGTGCAGTCGAAAAGTTTCGGAAAAAAGTAGCTAGTTACAAAGTCCCGGAACAATGTATCTATTTGAATAGTTCTGGCGGAACAGAACAACTAGTTAATTCGGTCAGAATGTTGCCTTCATAACGGAATAAGTTGTAATTCATTGTTATACATTAATATGAAATTGATATTTTTAAAAGTACCCACATGAGGAGGAACTTTTGGGCTAGTTTGTTAGTTTCGGTTTTGACTAATTTGCCAAAAGAGGAACTTTGTGACTAGTTGATAAGTTCCTTTTGACTTTTGTAATCACTATCTTGGTTCCCCTTTGAAAGGTTCAAATATAATATGTTACGCTTTTACTTTGCATCAATTCTCCAAATGGAACTTTGTGACTGGTTGGTAAGTTCCGTTGGAACTTTTGGGCTAGTTTGTTAGTTTCGGTTTAGACTAATTTGGCAAAAAGGAACTTTCTAACTAGTTGGTATGTTCCGTTGGAACTTTTCAACGAGTCACTTTGTTACGGTGGAACTTTTAAACTAGAAGAAGAACAAAGTAACTAGTTATTAAGTTCCTCCGGAACTTTTCGGTTAGTTAGTTCTTTCCGCCCGGAACTTTCCAACGTCGGAACAAAAGAGCATTTACATAAACAACAAGAAAAGTCAGCTTAATCTCTTTAAATAATTATAAGTCGCATGGCTGATTTTAACAACATTTTTGTGACTTTTGCTAGAACAATAGTAGATGAAAAAAAAATATAACCAAACCGATTAGCAAGACAATATTAAAAAAAATGAAACGCTCAAAATAAGTTGAATCTTTTTTATAAATTGTCGTCAACCTTTTTTTATAATTTTTTCCCCTTTTATGACAACTATTATACCAGTCTGAGATATAAATAAACTTCAAACAGCAAATGTTGTCACCTAGACGAGGGAGCCGTCATTGTATGCTTCAATATATGAGTTATTGCCACTCAATGAAGATTGTTTTTCTGATGTAGTCCCTCCCCTGTTAGTTTTGCTGGAAATTATACAATGTAACTCCTGATGTGTATGTACTACGACAACGTTTTTTAATATTAAAAAAAAAGATTACATGCAAAGAGAAAAATGAAGGATGAAATGCTAAGATTTACGCATAAAAATTCAAATGATAAAAAAAATGAAATATATAAAAATTGGAAAACTGTTTGAGACTATAATCAACTGAGGACAAATTATTATAAATCACTAAATGAAGCTGATTAATTTATTGCTCCTTTGTGTCCAGTGGCAAATATGTCATGCATATTCATGACTAAATTCAAAGTGGATCAATTTGAAGCAAATGTTCACAAATTTAGAGTGGCACTTTTTACAATAAGACAGAGCGTTCGCTAGAGGTAAAACGTATGCCGTAATAGAATAGATTTGAACAATAACGATCGAACTCGTAAGTTATAAAGCCCCCCTTCCTTTTTTCTCCAAAATAGACGAATGTCATATACAAAACGTCATGAATTTACAAACAATAACGGCCACTATAAGTAAATGAGATATGGACTTTTTTATAAATTAATTCCTATTGCAGCCAACATTTCCCGGTTCGGGACAGGTTATTTATTTCCACAAAATACCGCCTGATTATTGATCGAAGATATTTAAGCAACCAAAAACACTTTGAATCAAACAAATTCTTGAAATGGTAAATTAAGGTATTTTGCTGGGTGTTTTTCCCAATCCTATTTTGAGGCCCCTGATTTTAAGAGGGCGTATCTAATTAGTCATGCCCGATTAACTTTTATTGAATTGAACTTCAACTTAAAGACCTACATCGGGTAAATAAGTTCGAGGTACAATAAGTAAACAATAGAAATCCTTTGTGAAATAAGATCGTCCCAGGTATCTTAGAAAATAAATTTGCGTTGAATAACAATGAAAAATGCACGAGCAGGTTTGTAATGATTGTCGAATGCCGTGCGTTGCCTAAATTGCTTACTTCAAAGGAGAAGTGTCATTAGAGGGCTAGGTAGGCCCAACTATTCCTTCAACATTTATAATCGTTATGAATAAAATCAATGTTACAAAGTTTGAGATTAAACATTCGTCTCGTCAAAAAATGTGTTTATCGTGATATGCAAACCTGTACCAAGTGAAATAACTCGAACTTACTTATACATTTGTAGCCGAGAATTTTAACATGATTTCAAACGAATTGGATTTGGCCGCATGCAAGTTACAGAATGACATTTGATTGAGAGTTTTTGAGTTTATTTGGAAGATATCGGCGAAGTTTTTAGTCAGTAACTTGCATATTGTAACAGCGAAAAATAATAAAATCGTCGTTATTTGTTGTAAAAAATCCGTGTCAGTTTTGTAAAGTATGTACCAGAAGTTGGTTACACCAATGTCCTAAAGATGTCCTCACGGTGTCCTGGCAGAAATGAAAATGCTCAATGCTTTTTTTTTTTTTTTGAGAGGATTCACTTTAAATTTGGAAACAATAAAGATGAGAACTTATATTTAAAAAATAAAAGAAGAAAAACCTTAAAAAACAATGTTATGAGTTATGAAAACTAGACATGACCAACTAGAGTTCGAAACTACTATTGTCCTGACCGATATAAAACGGCTAAAAATTTATTTATTATTGGCAGGATAGGCTTCAAATTCGATACCAAAGAAGATTAAATCATTTAATACAAAAATATAAGAAGAAAAAAATAAAAAAAATATTTTACGACTCTTATAAAACTTGAGCTGACCAACGACGACTTTGCCGTGATTAAATTCCGGACCGATTTAAAATGATTATAACATGTATCTATTTTATTATTCATGTTATTTTAATGTATGGATTCAAATTTAGTAGTAATGAAGTTTGCAACCTTAAACAAATAAATAAAAATACATAAAAATAACAAAAAATGTTCAAAAGACCAACACCAACTTGATCTGACCAACATAGGCTGTTCACCGGTTTCAATTAAGAATACAATAATACCAATAATGTTACAAGTATTAGCACTTTTATATCGGTCAGGACATTTACACACGACAAAGTCGATGTTCGTCAGGTCAAGTTTTTTTTACCTTAACAGTATTTTTTCCTTATTCTTTTCAAATAAGTATAAGATCAATGTCACTTTCTTGTCTAGTGTCAAATTTGCTTACCCACTGGAAGTAAACAGATGACAAGCAGACGAATGACAGATGACAGCAGAAAACAACAGAAATCAACATGAAAATCGCTTTAGATTAAGGTGGGAAATAAAACTGCAAAACACATGAATATGTTATGTAGACATCGTCCTTTTGATTACATCAGTAACTGGAGAAAATGTAATTCGGGTAAAATATATCATCTTCATAACCTAGTATCGGATCGATATTATTGCTGAAAATTATTCTTGCAAATTAAAGAAGACACAGGAGCTGATATTTCGGTTCAAAAATTGCTTAATCATTCTGGAAACAAGAATACTAGCAATTAGGAACCGACCATTAAACCTTGAAATTTTTTTATTCAGAACAGAAGAAAAAAACCTGAGAGAGGATATTGCCTGTAATTTATAATAACATACACTGTTAACTTATGCACATGTTTTTTTTTCTTCAATCATATAATAATTTGACATTAGGATTTGTAGAGGTTAGCCAAAAACTGGAAATTATTATAAGACTAACCTCTAATCACAGGGGTTTGTTACAATTTGCCGGGTTTACTCTCTATCTATCTATCTATTGTTGTTGGAATTTGTCAGTACCCAGTATTTGTTAGATTTATTTCTATTTGTATCTATCTAATGAGTTAAGTTTTTATAAATTCACGACACGTAAACCAGCTTGACTGTATCAAGTATGAGGGGCGTAATAAGAATTACAAGCTATTATAGATACTTATCTGAAGGGCCCTAATACAGAGAAAAGTTCATTAGGTCCCACAGTTTTTCTATCATTATATAACAACTTGTTGTTTCATGTAAACCAAGGTTGCATGCACAAATGTGGTCAACATATGAAAAAATAAATGATTAATAAATTAGGCATTTCTTTCACTATATAATGTTAAACATTTAAGCCCTGAATTAAGTATAAAGGTACATGTATTCTTTATCAGTTCTGATAGTTTTTTCATCTTGACCTTTCTTTGTTGGAGTTGAACATGTTGAATCTGTTGAGGGATCCAACACAAATAAGGGAATGTTACATAAAATTTATGCATAATTTATTATTCATTTCAGTTCGATTATACAGATGACCTGATTGTACTCATATATGATTGATAGTTGTTATACTCTTTATATCCGACCATCAATGAAGGGGATTGTTAACATGTGTAAGTTTATATTTTCCCAAGTTAATGTGTGTGGTCATAAACTAAACCCAATTTTATATACAGCTACATGTATATTGAATTAAACTGGTCTGTTCTTTCTCATAAACAACACGTATACAAACTTCATACAAGTCAAACACCTAATTAACAATATTGAGTTGTCACATGTGGATAACTTTTCTGGTCAGTCGAATACCAACATCCTGTTTGCCAATACTGTATTATTAGATAAGCAGTGTACTCTTTAGAACGACAACAAAAATAACAACTTAATGTTTCTCTAGAATGATATAGAATTGAGTAAATCATAAATAAACAGCAATCTCAAACACAAAAAGTACCATTATTGTAGTTGCAAGTCGGCAGCATGGTTAGAATACTCAAAGTGAAATGCAATAACTCAAAGTTTGCTTTGAAATATGTTTAAACTATATCAGTTTTTCATGTGAGCATATGTAACTTATGTACTTTTTAAAATGTGCAGCTTGTTTACTGTTTATTTATCATGGTAATTGTAAAACCACAAGCAAGTACAGCTCTTAAATGAATAATATAGGCTTCAATTCTGAGTGCTATATGTCCACCATGCCATTATTTAGACTGAGGTTATATGCATGGTATTTGAGACATTGCATCATTATATATTCTTGTTTTGCAATTATTTGACTTAGTTATTACATGTGAACCACCATAAAAAAAATTACATGCAAGCACACATTATGTTGTAATAATTTAATGTAAATTCAAGTTTCAAATAGAAGAAGTCTTTATTTTACAATGCATTAAACAATGAACTATGTCAATCATTGAAAAACAGTTTTAATATTTGATCTTAAGAGGTTTTAAATATATCTTTGTTTCAGGTTGCTAAAGTGAAGAATAAAAGAAAAACGAATTTAGTATTGATTGAACATGTTAAGTTTTACAAGGTACCATTCTAAAAAATATGAAAGATAATATTTATGGTCAAGTTAAATAAACTAATACATGTCACATGTAGAAAACAAAAATGGGCATTGGAGCGGAGGGCAAATAGATAATATGTGTGATTCCATTTACATGAAAAAAAGGGGTCAAATAAAATTATATGTGTGGTTCCAGTCACATGTAGGAAACATTTGGAAGGGGGATGGTGGTGTAGGTATGTTTTCTTTAATCAGTGTACCAATATGACATCACTTGCATGTATTACATTTGTACCGTTGAGGTTTATTTTTCAACTACTAAGCGTAATTTGGCTACATTTGCTGTTAGCTACAAATATCAATTAAATAGCATAAAAGGATATTGAAAAAAGGTAAGGTGGTGTTTCGTTTTAATTAGAAACTTTCCGTTTTGAATTTTCCTCGTTGTTTTGTTATTTAAATTGTTGTTCTACATTTATTTCTAGCAAACTATACATTTGTTATACATCAGTCTATGATGGATGAAATATTATGTGGATTATGATATAGTAACTCAACTACTAACTAACCAAATGATATTAAAAGAACACCACAAGTCTTCAATCATCCGCAAAACCAAATGTTAACGCATGACATGGACAAAAATAAAAATTTTGTATTGTATACGTTGTTTTCACATTTAATTTTTTTTTTACAATTAATCTTATAATCAAGGCCTTTGATAAGAGGTATGGAATTTGCTCATCATTCAAGACCTTACGGTGACATATCCGTAATTTTGTTCTCGCCCGCTTAGTTATCTCAATGACAATCAAACTGCATGTATTTATTTTATATAATACTACATGAAATGTGTATGCATGTGTCCATTTGGAATTTCTAAATAAAATAATTCTATAAAAAAAAGTATATCAATAGTAGTAAAGGTTATTTATTCTGATCGTTACTATTCCATGTATAACTTCATACACGAAAAGAATATCGTGACTGAACCATATCGAACATAAAATAAACGATAGCAACAAAGAACCAAACCATGACACTGAATGTTATGTAATCTTAAATTGTGTGCAACAGTAGCTATTTTTCGGAATAATTGACGTCAGTGTGCATTATGTTTAAATGTAAAATCAGTATTTAGTTCTATTATAATCATAAATCAATCCTAATTCTATCTTCCTTTTGAGATATTGTTTTTCAAATGTGACGTCTTTTTTGAGATGTTTCAGAAATTCAAATGTGACGTAATTTTTGTGCCTTTTCACCACTTTGTATGTGACGTCATTTTCATGATTTTTTGCGTTGAGGCCTGGACTAAGTCGGGTGTGTCTATTTTTATGTGTTGGTCTTTGCATTATGTGTTCGGGTTTTGTTTTCTGTAATTAGTTAATACTTCAGTTTCATTATGTATATCTTTTATATTCATTTGATAAAACTTACTGTTTCCATAGCATAAATTATTCTAAATAATAAGGGTGTATTTATCCCAAGCATAAAAACATAGCCGTATTTGACACAACCTTTTTCAACTTTTGATCTTCAGTGCTGTACAACTTTGTACTTTTTTTCACTTTCGATCTTTTATATCTGGGAGTTACTGGTGAGTATTGTGTGGATGCGGCGCGTTTTTAGCGTATTGAATTTAAACCTGATGCCTTTTGTTGTCTATTAATCATGTGTTTCTTTGTCTAATACATTCTCCTATTTATTTGTATTGTAGTCCTGTAATATTATGTTGTCATTTCAATGTTGTATTTAACATTGCCATTAAAGTGCGAGGTTTGGCATGCCACAAAACCAGGTCAACCCAACATTTTTATCTTTAAAAATGTCCTGTACCAAGTCAGGAAAATGGCCATTGTTATATTATAGTTTGTTTCTGTGTGTGTAACATTTTAACGTTGTGTTTCCGTTGTTTCGTTTGTTTTTTCTTATAGTTGAGTGTGAATTCACATTACTATAAGACGTGTCACGGTACTTTTGTATCCCAAATTCATGTATTTGGTTTTGATGTTATATTTATTATTCTCATCGGATTTTGTCTAATGCTTAGTCCGTTTCTGTGTATGTTACATTTTAATGTTGTGTCGTTGTTCTCCTCTTATATTTAATGCGTTTCCCTCAGTTTTAGTTTGTTACCCCAATTTTGTTTTTTGTCCATATATTTACGAGTTTTGAACAGCGGTATACTACTGTTGCCTTTATTTATATTTTAACGAAATATGTGATGGAACAGACAGTGAGCAAACCACTTTCTTTATACATTAGAAACGAATCACAACTTTAAAGTTTTGATATTCGCAAGCATTATTCCGTAACAAATTATTAACTATATGTAAAATCTTTGATGTACTATTATATTAGCTAAACACAAAGATACTCACTAGCTTGAAATTTCAATCCTGGTATCTATGATGAGTTTATTTAGAACCACTGGGTCGATGCTACTTCTGGTGAAGATTTATTTCCCCGAGTGTTTCACAAGCCCAGTAGTTAGCACTATTGTGTTGACTATCATTGACTATCGTGTTCATAATTATAAATTAACTGTTAACAAAATTTAAAATTTTTGATATACTAAGGCTTTTCTACCTCAGGAATAGATTACCTAAGCTGAGTTTGGCAAATTTTTGGGGATTTTTTTATTCCTACATACTCTTTAACTTTTTGACTTTTAAAAAAATATATTTCGAGCGTCACTGATAAGTCTGTTTTAGACGAAACGCGCGTCTGGCGTTAGTATCAAATTTCAATCCTGGTATTTATGATGAGTTAATTGAATTTATGGTCAGACGTTACTCTATACAGAATATTCATATTTTGTCATTGTTAGTCATCAATGACACAACACTGGCATGTCTAACTTAACCAAACTATGATAAAATTACAGAACTAAACGCCCTTTCGATATGACGAGGTTACTATCCGTGTAGACTTTTTAATAGAAAATAAAGTAAAATTTGTGTAAGTCTTGTTTTCTTTAACTGAATAATACTGAAACTCGGAGGAAAATTCAAAACGGAAAGTTCCTAATCAAAAGTCAAAATCAAATGATAAAACACATCTAACGAATGGACAACAACTGTCATATTCCTGACTTGATACAGGCATTTTCAAATAATGAAAGTAGTGAATTGAACCTGGTTTTATAGCGCTAAACCTCTCACATGTATGACAGTCGCATCAAATTTCATTATATTTACAACGATGCTCGCACAAAACAGACATAATCGGTGAAATTGTCAAAATATGAGTAAAACAGTCATTACCGTGTCACAATCTCAATCAGAACAAAAACAAACAAATATTAACAAAGAAGCACAAAAAAGCATGTATTGAATTTAACAACAACGTGCAATGCTTACTTAATTTTGTATTTTAAATCAACCCATAGAGGATCGAAATAATTGAAGTACTGTGACTGAATGGCTCGGTTTATATTAACTCTAGTGTAGAATCGCGTGTTTGACGTCAACATGTAAACGTCATACAGGTAGAGATATAAAATAATTTTGTCATCAAAGTATCCTCAAAATTATAATAGAAAATAACATAATGGCATTACAATAGATCTATAACAATTTCAAACTTGTGTTTTTATTTTATAATGAAAACGGAATAAAAACTAAGTGGATATCATATATGACACTTATTTTTGTCAGTGTGGTATGTCCAATATATGAAATGCAGACTTTGCTTATAAGTGGGTGTCAAAATGTATTGAGAAAAATCTCAAAGATCAGTTTAAACAAAAATGCTTTTATTTTGTTGCAGAATCGCCTAAAGCTTATGTTAACGTATTTTTTAAAAGAATGTAATACAAAGTTTTAAAAAATATTTTTTTAAATTTTTGTCTGACAATTTCATTTATACATAATGCAAATATAAATGTGGTAAGCATCACTTGCCGATTGAGTCTGGAAGGTGGCAGGTTTTTCCGAGAGAATACATAATCTGCCGTCACTGTGACTCAAACAACATTAGTGACAAGTTATATTACATAATGAATTGTTGAAGATTTAAGTTATAAAGAAGAACGTTTTTACCGAAATACTGTTGGTCAAACCCTGAATTCTTTAAAATCATCAAATATTTTAATATTAGAAAAGAACTATGTACATTTATGAAAGTTATAAATGTGAAAGTCAGTCTTTCATGTAAATGTTATTGTATTGCTCACGAACGCATGTAACAATTATACCTAATAGTTATATAAATGCTTACATTAATACCAGCAGATACGATTACGAGACTCGATGCAGTGGTAGAATCTATATTAATTCACGAGTAAATATGAAATACTCTGTTACTCGAATGATTTTCCAAAAATAAATGTGATTAATGAAAAATCCCTTTGAGTGCCTTCCATATTCCACAAAGCAGTCAATTTCATTAACACCTGTTAGCATGCCTTGATTCTTCTAGTGAGCTGATAAAGGTTATGACCCTTATACTTATCCAAAAATCGTTTGAGAACATCCGCAAAAATTTCGGCAACCGAACGTTTATTGAATTATTTTGTACAATGTGCCTAGTACACCTTTGCAATGGCCTGTTAACACCCTTTATCAATAAAGTCTTAAGTCATATTGACTCCCATTCCTCAAATTGTTTTCCTCACTAGAATCATGTATCAAGCTACGCCTTTGTGAAAGAGGGACGAAAGATACCAAAGGGACAATCAGACTCATAAATCGAAAATACACTGACAACGCCATGGCTAAAAATGAAAAAGACAAACAGATAAACAATAGTACACATGACACAACATAGAAAACTAAAGAATAAGTAACACGAACCCCACCAAAAACTAGGGGTTATCTCAGGTGCTGCGGAAGGGTAAGCAGATCCTGCTCCACATGTGTCACCCGTCGTGTTGCTAATGTGATAACAAATCCGGTAAATAGTCTAATTCGGTGATAGTTCATTAAATTTGTGATAGTACATTTAATTTGCATTAAATTAGCACAAATAAATAGTCGTAACGGATATAATGATATATCATGTAATTTACAGAAACAAACCGTCAGATGCGTTGAAAATCATACCGTATTCCAAACTATACAAATTAAATGACTATTGCGAACCACAGATACAAAACTTAGACCAATTACGGATGACAATATTTCTTATAGAGATAAACGTGCATTAAGTATGTTTTAAGAAGGAATTTGATCTAGAAACACAAAATTGTCCAAGCATAGAACCAAAGGTTTACATATGTAACTTTACATTCATCCTGTCACTTCCATAAGAACCCATATTTGTGTATTTTCAAAATGACAAGTTTATCCACGAGACATAAATGCAAAGTTGGTGGAGAAAAAAACAACAAAAAAACACTATACAAATTACAGGCATCTAGAACCTTTCGGTTTTATCTTCATCGGGAACTCCCAAAGCTTGATATTTAAACGTCAAGAATCGTATACCTACAGAAGCACATGAAGAACTTCATGACAAAAAAAGACATACAATAATATTCAAATCCATCATGCATATCGATAATTAGATCAAATCAGTTCTATGTTTTTATATGTTTTTTTATTTAGTTCATTTCTATTGATATTTTATAGTGTGTCACTCTATGTTGTGATGTAACACTATTGTTTTAGGCAAGTGTTAATGTTTGTATCTATTTAAACGTTTAAACCCGTTACATTTGTTTGCACCTGTCCTAAGTCATGAACCTGTAGTTCAGTGGTTGTCGTTTATAAATGTGGTTTATAACTGTTTTTCGTTTTTATATAGATTAAACCGTTTGTTTTCCCGTTTGAAGGGTTTTACACTAGTCATTTTTGTTTGTGACCCTTTATAACTTGCTTTTTGGTTTGAGACAATGCTTCGGGTTGAAGTACTGTTGCATATAATGGTTAACTTTTATAAATTATGACTTGGGTGGAGAGTTGTCTCATTGTCACCGGTAGCACATCTTCTTATATATATCCAGGACATGAATTAAGTAAACAACAGCATTAACATATAAACACGTTAAGCTCAATTGAGTTTGAAATCAGATAACACGCTTTATAAAAATGGAAATCAAAGTCCATTTTAAAATAGAATAACAATTGTATTCGCGTGCCAGGAAGAGTGTACTTTGTTCTTTAAAGTACAATTATTATTGATGAAACATTTCCATGCAAATTTTCCACATTTTAAAATAGAATTATGCCTTTGATTATATGACTACGGACAAAGTTGAAACCATGTTTTATTTGTATTGTGAAAAATATTCGGAAGAGCTATATCGCTATACTTCCCTAGCTTAGAAAGAGGGTTCCGTGTAACGAACATTATATACTGTCGACAATACAACATACATTATCTTTTTAAAACAGATCTCAAGTCAGAAGCCTTAAGTTCAGTGGTTGTCGTTGGCTCATGTCTGTCATTCTCGTTTTTCGTAAATTGTTTAGTAATACATTAAGAAGTTAGTTTTCTAAATTGAAATGTTTGATTTTTTTTTTTTATATTGGGGTCCTTTATTTTCAAAAAACTAAGGGTTTTCTTATCCCAGAAATGTAATACCTTAGCTGTATTTGGCACAACTTTTTTGAATTTTGGGTCCTCAATGCTCTTTAACTTTTAACTTGTTTGGCTTTATTACTATTTTGATCTGAGCGTGACTGATGAGTCGCATGTAGACGAAACGCGCGTCTAACATATTAAATCATAATCCTGGTAACTTTGATAACTATTATAGTCGACTCATGGGTTTTCCCATTGTTGAACATGTTGAATGTCGTACGGTTGACTATGATTGCTTACATTCTTTTTCTGTATTTAAGTTTTTTTTTCTAGAAATTTGGAGTAGATAAAGAAGTTGATCAATACGTTTAGATACAAAATTATTCCTATGTGTTGCTCCACTATTTCATTCATTTGCTTCGCGTTTAGAAAACCACTTTTTCGATTGAAAATAATGGAATGTTCTTAGCTCCATCTATTCTTTGCTTTCTCTTGACTAGCGGTCAATTGTGTATTCTGAATTGGATAGTACGATAACAAAAGTATTCAGTTTTCATGGTATGGTCTGATTCTCAGGTACGATAAGCAATACGTTAACTATGTTTGGTGTATGGAGTGATTGTAAGGCGAATATATCCATATGACAGAGTTCATCTGACATTTTTTTTATTTTTATGAATCTTTGATACACTAATTTTATGGGATACCTGATTTCTCTAAGAATTTCAACAGACATTAAATCACGACCAGTTTCACCGTTGTTTTTTTTTTTTTTATATAAATGTTAATATAAATGATACATTTTGGCGAATGTCAAAACATACATATATACAGGTAAATTGGACACACAGACCAACACAAAGAATGAAATGTCTAGTAATTCTGCAACAACACATGCCGTTACATATGATTAATTTCAATACTCTTGTCTTGAACTTCGTCAAACATTAATTTCCTCATACTGGCAGCTGCTTTCTGGTACAGTTATTTCCTCCTCGCTGTCTATAACATCGATATAATATGGATCACCTGTCGGGTCTTCGTTACAGTCATCGTAAGGATTATCATGAACATCGTTATATGGAAGGACTTGTGGTTCTAATTGCGGTGCAGCATGGTAGCTATGTAAGTAGAATAAAAGAAGGTAGTTAGATTTATCAATTGCTACGACAAAAATGTTACTTTCACTTAATCACAGTTGTTTTACTTTCTCTTTGAACAGACCCTCTATAAATAACCCTTAACAACCCTTTAATAATCAATTAATTAATTAATAATTTTGTATTATACTTATCCTAACGGTTCCTTTATTTATTCCCAAATTTATGAAACTGTCCCTTGGTTTACACACTTGTTAATCTGTATTTATAACTTTCCAGATTACCTAAATCTCGGATAATCATTCAGATGAAATATATTGATAGTTAATTCTGATGACAGCTAATTGTTTGTAGAAATACCTTCACATAATATTGAAAAATACAAGCAGATCTGGATGTGGCTTCCAAATGGGAGGCTGGTTGACTGATGGCCTTTTACCTAGGCAAATGCGCTGTTGCTACTTTCACTCAGAATTAGAAGTTATTTGATATAACTGTAACTTATGCAAAACAATACTTGGTGTAACCTTACATTTCAACAAACAGTCAAACTATGAAACATACAAAATAAAGTCAACAATGTTCCTCATACGTTTCATTACGAACTAGAATTGGATATCGTTTGATATCAACGCGAGTTATTCAATTTCAATATACTGATAAACCAGTCTTCTCCATAACTCGAGTTGACATCAAGCAGTATCAAAGTCAACACTCGCATTTTGTTATCTAACGAACTCATCTCATTTTTAATCTACATGTATGCACATAGCAGTATGACTTAATATGTTATGTTCCGGTGTCAAATGTTAACGTCAGACATTTTGAAAACTTTATTTACGCTTCAAAATTTAATTAGAATTAACAAAAAGTGCAAGTATTTTGTACATTATTGAAGAAGTCCGTTACCATCTCCTAATCTTTGAAAGTCACCAATGACCTAACGATTAGGCAATGAAAATATCGTATCGTGATAATAAAAAAAAGCTAATCAAATGCATGCAGTGTTCGGATCACTTTTCCTAGAAATGTTTGCTCATGCAAGAAATAGATATAACATGCGGCATAAGATGATACTATATTATTAGTCTCATCAGTAATCTTTTATTTCCTTTTTGATTTCGTTACATGCTTACATGACTGGTTTTGTCTCTGTAAAAAATATACCGCCTGAAATACAGACAAAAGTTCTTTAGAATGGCAAGTTTGAAACTTATGATAATATTTAGTTTTTCAGTCTCCTTTTTTTTAAATTTTGCATAACATTTTTAAGCACTGTTTACGTTATATGTATAGTCATAAGCAATTAGAACGTGTTTCATTTCCAAGAATCATATTTCCTTTTGTTGCATCCAATTATATCTAGTATAAAACTTACAATATATATCAAAACTATACTCATCCTTCTCAGAATGTTTTTAAACTGTCTTGGGACAACTTTATTTTGTTCCATACAAACAGATTTAAATTTTAAACGTGGCTGTTGAAAAGTTTAAATTCAAATGCTACTGATGAGTCCTATATGAACGGAACAGGTTTTTTCGTGTACCAATATCAAGCTTGGTAACTTTTATGAGAACTTTGAAACATGTTTTGCAACTTTTGCATATTACAGAAGAATGAATAAATGACAAAGAATTGATTTCTACATTATATTTGCAAATGACTGTTGTTTGCTTAATAGGTGGGTCTGCAAGAAGTATCCCCAGCCCGTCAGAGATAAATATAGCTTACTGTTTCGTCTTCTCAGGAAAAGTGTAGTCAGAGTTACAGTTGATATAAACACCGCTACCCCGGTAAGAATCCAAAGTAATACGCTAAGTTTGTATGTATATCCTATAAGTATATAGCATGTACCAAGTAATTTGAAGGATGGTCCAAGTTATCATGGAACTATACATTATTTTAATGTTATTCTTTTTCCGTCACAGCGAATAAGAATATTGCCAAATGTTGCCGCGAACATATCAGAATAGAAAATCATACCCATTTGATTTGACTTTTTAGAACATTACAACCTACCTGATACTGTCAATTACTTTCAAATATCTAACATAGATGATAACAACAAAAAGACATTTCAATACCAAGGAACCTTTGAACAGAAAACATCATCACGCCTAGTCAGTACAAATAAAATAAGAAGGTAAATTCAAAAAAAGTAATTAAGCCTTATTCGCTATATCGCAGTCTTTGCTGTTTTTTCGAGATAAAAAAAAACAGCAAGTGGATATTGTGTAATAATTACTATTCATTAAAAATTTTCATTAAAATGGCAGAGTGCTTTACCACATGTTGAGGATGCTGTACAGACATTTGTCCAACGATGCAATTGGTAGTGCTGCATTTGAATAAGCAAAGTAACTCCCCTTTATAACAAACAATTGTGTTATTTATGTTTTTTCCTGTCGTCCCCTTTATTAATCGGCCCTGATCTGACACTAATAATTTGTAAAAACTAATTACCTTTATTGTAAACTTCAATTATCTCTTTTGTCTTTCCGTATTTATTTTCAATGATGACAGAATATGTTCCACCTTGCAGATTTTCCAAAGTTATATTTGTATAATATCCATCAGATACAATTTTCTTTCCATAAATCATTATTTCAATTTCAGTTGGTAAAACAATAGCTGATGTATTGGTAATTTGTTTGTGAAACAGATACCACTGTACATTAATCGGTTCCACAATTGAGTAGAATTTCACTGTTAATAGTGTATTGAGATCTTGAGTAGTATGTGATTGAACTACAACCGGTGGCCCTGAAAAAAATATTGTCTTGGTTCGTGTTAATGGATTTGTTGGCAAAACAGTAAAATCACAACAATACTAAACTCCGAGGAAAATTCAAAACGAAAAGTCCAAAATAAAAAGCCGAAACACATCAAACGAATGGATAACAACTGTCATATTCCTGACTTGGTACACTCATTTTCTTATGTAGAAAATATACTGAAACCACGTTAACCTATTGAAATAACCACATAAATAAAGTATTATTGTGACTTTCTTGCATTACCGGTACTTGTATTTAGTGCACTGTTAGTCCCCATGGTACCACTACACGGAATGGCAGATTTACAACAATTTCGACAATCATGTAAATATTTGACAAATGTAACTACTTTTCTGCCAGATATATTTGTGGACCTAATAATGGGACTGGAAACTGAAAAGGTGTAAAAAAGTAAACAACCCCGCCAACGGCAGAAAACAGACCAAGCCAACCAAAGGGTCTTCAAAGCAGCGAGAAAATTTCATACGCGGAGGCTAATTTCAGCTGGCCCGTTATTTACATACTAGTTGAGTAAACATATTACATATGTACTAGTTTTGCAACCTTGCATAACAAAAGCTTACACCTACCGAATAAGACTACACTACACGAAAAGGCAGATTTACAACAATTTGGGCAATCATGTAAATGTTTGACAATTGTAACTACTTTTCTGCCAGATATATTTGCGGACCTACTAATGTATATGTAAATGCATTATTCCTTTAGCATTATTTAGGACGTTCTCAAAGGTATGCTAAAGATAATTATTTTATTTCCATATCTTTATTCATATTCTAAAGATATGTAAAGATAGGCCTAAGATTTGCATGCACTTTCCAGGATAAGAGATGTATGCAAAGTTTAAAATTTACATTAATGTTTTACAGAGGTGTGGGCAGTTTTGAGAGACCGCGGTTTATAAAACATTTATAACCAAAGTAAATGCTGACAAATATTTGCTTATTTTTGCAAACATTTGTCGGATGTATTTATGTACGTAAGGAAATGCATTTTATTTACTTCATACATGTAGTATATGAAACATTGATACTGTTAAGTTGTCTTCACACAGGTATAGCTTTGCGAGACTGCAGTTTATATCTCGCATGCACAACAAACGTAAATGAGGATCGTGATTAGAGCTAAAAGAAGAAAATAAGAAAGTAATTTACTGCCAAAAAATTAGATAAAAAGGGTATAATATATACAGAATAGAAAATAATCATGACAATGGGCATACAATATAAAAGAAATAGAGAAATCTGATCCAAATTATCATAGAATACAGATATGAAAGACCCCATCCAAACCCTAGTAAATGCTGTAAGATGTGTCGATTATTTCGCATTTACGGAAAAAATAAACCAATATATTGTATAGTCCTTTTTGCAGAAAAGTTCACGTATTGATAGTTTCAGAGAGTCACACCGAGCGAATATTTGAATTGAAGTAGATATTGTTCTTTCCGATTCAAAACAGAACTGCTTGAAGATATAATTAATGATATCAAAAAATGGCAAGGTGCTTTTTATAGGTCGGACCGATGATATTTTTTTTCTATTTGAATAAATTGAGGAAATCTCCAAAGCTTTACTCCAGAACCATGGAAAAAAATTTAAACAGTAATGTGAATTTTTTTTAAGATCTTGCTTGCATAACAAAACACTGCTTTAAAATGTTCATAACTTTCCTTACAGCAGATTTTACAATTCGATATGCTTGTATCAGAACGGAAACTTTAACTAAGACGATGAATTGTAACAGTAAACTGATATTTTTTTTTACATCTTATAGCCACATAATAAATGGGTAGATGAATTGATTTGTGTAAACGTCCAGTTGCAAATACTACATGAATCTCAGGTGTAGGGAGAAATGCAATATTATAATAACACTGTACTAAATTGTAAGTAGCTTTTCCTTTTGTACTTCAAAATATGAAAACAACGATGTAATTTAGAATGAACTCTAAACTAGAATAAATAAGATCAAATCGATAAACACGGTACGTTTTCTCAACGCAAGCTTAAGTTTACCAATCTTGATGTGGACTTGAAAAAAGTTAGTTTAGCTTCTGCTTATTTGTGATCTTTTGCATTTTAAACAACAGAATACAAAATAATTATTTCAATATAACTTGAGCCAAGGCGTGTGTTTTGCATGATCCTATAATTTGAATATACACATGTATGTACATACATGTATTTTATCAGAATGTTGTCAGAAAGTTTATGTTTACAATTGAAAACGTCTAATAATACAATGAAGAAAGAGATGATGATGATTGGAGTTTTTAACGACCTCGACTGGCTATACTGCGAAGAAAGAGCATGAATTAACTATCCCTTAATAGGTGGTAAATGTGTCACTTGTATGTAAATGAAGGAATTTTCCTGACTGTGAAATGGTTCATCTTTTAACACTACAGGGTACTCTAAAAGGAAAACCGTATGTGTTAATTACCAAAATTGATTAAATACAATGTAACGCTAATTGTGTATAATAAAATCCAGACGTTGTAAACAGATTATACCAATTACGCAAGCCAAGAGTTGCCAGATAAAGACATCATTAAACATGCAGTTTGTATTCGTGAAAACGTGTTAATACTTTGAAAAACGCAGATAATTTAAAAGTTTATATGCTAGAAAATTAAAAGAGAAATAAGGACAGTTACTGTAACATTGTATCTAAAAATATGTTGAAATTATATACAGTAAAACCGTTTTTAAACAATTATCTTTTGTATATAAAAAAAAAAAAACATTCTATTTTCCCCGCTTCTCATACACGTAGCAGATATTATAGATTCGATGCAAAGCAAGTAATTTAATTTTTGAACCAGGTATAATCTCTGTATTTCGTGTTTTAACAAGAATAAAAATGACCAACATTAATGAAAAAAAAAAATTAATTAGAAACTTTAATTAAAAACTTTAATTTACATCAATTTCAATAACCTTCCTGCTCCTGTATCAGTTTTATCCTAAAGATATATATGGTAGTATTCAATCAATTCAAAATTTTAATAAAATATCTTGGTGCCCTTTGGTTTCCCGGTCTCGACTTTATCCTATTTAAAGGTATAATGATATAAAAAAAAATTCCAGTACATGTATTTGTTCTAATTGAAGGCTCAAAATTTTTAAAATATTTCTTAGCAACAGCATTTCATTTCAAATCAAAATAATGTTGTTGCTGAATGATGTAAAGTTAATCGGCAATATCGAACTCTACCTCCATTTTCTCACCAGTTACAACATATTAAAATTTTAAAACCTTTGGATGAAAGGTTCATACGTCATTGCACGGAAACGACTGGTAGAAAAACTAAGTCCATTAATAAGTAAAATACTGAAAAAAATAGAATTCAAAATTTACTTCTGGATACGGTAGAAATCCAGGAAAGTTCATGAATCTAATAAATGATTTTAAATTTTTAACTGCAGAATGCATGTAATGTTAACTGGAAGAACAACTAAGTCTATTTACAGGTAAAATATAGATAAACAGGTTTAAAGGTTCAACAAAATTTCCATCTAGATACTAGCTTTTGATCATAAAAAAGCTTCTGTCCAAGTTTGGTACAAATCCAGGATAGTTGAAGAAAGTTGTCAAAATTTAAAAAAAAAACTAGATGTGTCAAAGCGACACGAATGGCCACGTCCCAAAATGTTGAAAAAAATCTGCAATTTCAATATAAACACATATGAACACAAACATGATCATGGTAGTCTCACATATCAAAAATCAGCTCATAATCTGGAGGGGAATAGAGAAAACATCCGTATAACTGTGATTTTCAATAATTTATTAAAGTCCAAATCCCGTAATTTCAGCAAAAAAAAAGCGGAGCGGAACGAAACTTGATCTATAACTCATCATGGTTAGGTCACATACCAAAAATCAGCCCAATATCTGAAGGCGTTTAGAAAAAAGTCCGTATAACTGTGATTTTCAACAATTTTTCAAAGTCCAAAGCCCGTAATTTCGGCAAAAATTAGTGGAGCGAAACGAAACTTTAACTTGATCTGTAACTTATCATGGTTAACTCACATACTAAAATAGCCCAATATCTTAAGGCGTTTAGAAGCAAACTCCGTATAATGGTTTGTCGCGGAATGACGGATTGACAGAATTACGGAAAGACGGAATTTCGGACAAGGGTAAAACTATATGACACCGACAACTTCGTTGCGGGGCCATAAAAATTAATCACAGATTGAATATAATGTTTCCTGGCAGAAAAAAAACTAAGTCCATTTATAAGTAAAATACGGGGGAAAATGAATTTTTTTCTCAATTTACTTCTAGAATACTATATTATAATCACACAAAAGCTTCAGGCCAACTTTGGTAGTAATCCAGGATAGTTTAATAAAGTTATTAAAATTTCGAAAACTTTAACCACAGAGTGAATATTTGTGGATGCCGCCGCCACAGACGGATTTGAGGCTCGACAAAAATCATCTATCAATTTGGTGATTTCGAAGTGGAAGAATATGTTTCTTTTATAATAAAGGAACAATTTAAAGTGAAATATCTTGAAATGAATTGGCGGGAAAAACATATTCAATTAAACTACACTTTTAACAACCAGTCTGAACCACTTCCAATGAAGTAAATTTTTAAGTACATGTATTTGTGATTTCTTAATTTAAATTGAAAATGTCTTGACCTATCGCTGCATTCTAAGTGTCATACGTGTACATGATAGGCGATTTAATTTGTTTCTGGTTGCCGAGTATTTTATAAATTGTTCGTTTGTTATATATGGATATGATAAAGTATCTTGAAAGAACATTCACTTTTTAAGCCCACATGCTTTGGAAATATAAGAATACATACCCAGAACCTTTACTAATGATGTCTTGTTAATCAAGATTGTCTCCATTCTATATTCATTCCAGGCTTCACAGGTATAACTTCCTGCATCCTGATAACCACAAGATTTAATAATTATAGATGATGTATTTTCCGCAATCAGTCCAGTCAGTTTCCTGATGATTACGCCATTGACGGAGTGTATCCACCGTCTAAATCCGTATTTGAACAATTCCCCCAGAAACTGTACATGTAAGAACAATGGATAATGTACTTAAACATTCAGTTCGTTTTATTAATCTCAGCACAGGCGAGTCTGAAAAATTGCCGAAAATAATAAGCTTTCTACCTGAACTTTTTTCTCTTTCGAAGTTCTGCACTTTAACATATATGTCTACAGTTATAATGTTAACTTCTTGCTTTCCTTAACTTTTTAAACTTTGTCTTAATGTCTATAAGTGTTTATATTTCAATATATGTGTATAATTACTATTTTATTACCGTCTCTTTGATAACAAATATGTCATCTTTAATAATCATTTGCATCTAAGATTCCAAGAAAATTAATATGTGAACACCTCGTTAATCATTGTTCTTAAAAAAAAAGATATACAAACGTTTAATAATTTTTCGCAAATGAAGTGATTCAATGCAAAATGAAAATAGTTTCCGAACTTACTTATTTTTATTACCTGCATGTATGGAATTTATTCTTTTTGACAGGAACAAATACTGTTTATTGCATGGCTATTTTGTATATCATTAACAATGGACGCTATTATGTGGCCATCCCAAGTTAATCGTAATTCATGTATCCGTTGTATTAAAAGTAAGCAATTAGGTATACTATAAAACTGATTTTGAACATTTTTTTTACGCTACTTACTTAGACTCTACTAGTCTCAAGTCAATTTTGCTAAAAAATTCCAACTAGAACCTACCAAATTTGAATAACATTTACATCTTTGTAAGGAACCCTATGTAGTATTGTGAAATCCTAGTTGAAAGAAAATCATCCAACGAAGACAAAGAAAAGTCGTCCACATTACTCAAGACAAAAAAAAATTGAGCAAACCCAGCATTTTATTCGACAGAGTTGTTTCGATGCAATTGTATATGGTGTGCAAAAAGATGATTCGATATTCCATTAGAAAGTATAGTAAATTAAATAATATTATTTCTTTTCAAACATATTAAAACTAATTATTGTCAAAGTGGTAGATTATGACTACTGCAAAGGTCAATACATATGTGTGTGGCATAGCCCCTTGAGAACAAGATTTGTAAGTTATTAAATATAAAATACGCACTGGTGACAACAAGTTGTATACTGGTTGATCTGAAATACTTCCCTGCTCGCAACACACAACTGCAGTTTACTCCATTATGGTCTGATGACGGCATAAAAGTCAAAGTTGAAATATATTCCGTAGAATTAGTAATAAGATTAGAGTGTTGTAATACACGTAGCTCCTGGCAATTCCAGACCAATCTTATATCCACGCTTGTCGCAAAGGCAATACATGTCAAATCTGTCTGAATTCCAGCTGCTATAGGTACACCATTTGGTGCTTCTATAGTAGGCCCTTTTATATCTACAAGACATTTCATAGATGTTCAGACATATTTATCACCAGGAGTAAGAAGATGGGGAAAAAAGGCAACAGTAGTATACCAATGATCAAAAGACATAAATCGATTGAGAACAAATAAATCCAGGTTACAAACTAAAACTGAGGGAAGTGCATCAACTAACTATAAGAGGAAAATATCGAAACAACAGAACGGTGCAGTGCAACACAAAACAATCGACAATGCAACATACATGGAACTATTAGATAACAACTGTCATATTCCGGATTTGGAACAGGATATGTTAAGAAGAAAGTCTGATATGAAATATAGCTTATCACTACAAAAACAGCTGTACTCTTGATAAACCAGCCAAACCTTTTGTTCTTTTGTTCTTCAAAATCAAATATAAAATAAGAGTTTAAATTACACCTACAATTCAATGGCGGTAGATTACTTTTATCTTTTCATACCGTGTACTCTTTGACGAAGATTTTATTTGCCGTTTTTGTCATTCATTTCAAATACCTTATTTTCTATTGTTTATTTTGCAAAATTCATTCCTTTTACGTACAATCTTTTTCCTTTGTTTACATCATCATACATGTATTTTTCCATTAGTCAGTTAAACCGTTTTTTTTTTGGGCTTCTTCGTCTTGTGCGTTTATAATTTTCGATGTGTTCCACATTGCCTTGGCAAACGCAAAGTTATTCATTATTTAGAACAACACCCTCTATATATGCTGAATTGGCTTTATATATACGTGTTGATGTCAATGTATTGCTTGTGTCATTTTGGATTTGGAGAAGAGCATGTATTGGTAGCAGGCATGTGTTTATCACGCTTTTTTCGTTGTCCTTGTCATCGCACGGTTACAGTCTATATCATACAAATTATATACATCGCATTTCTAGCTCACCTGGCCTAAAAGGCCAAGTGAGATTTTCTCATCACTTGGCGTCCGGCGTCCGTCGTCGTCCGTCGTCCGTCGTCGTCCGTCGTCGTCGTCGTTAACTTTTACAAAAATCTTCTCCTCTGAAACTACTGGGCCAAATTTAACTAAACTTGACCACAATCATCATTGGGGTATCTAGTTTAATAAATTTGTCCGGTGACCCGGCCAACCATCCGAGATGGACGCCATGGCTAAAAATAGAACATAGGAGTAAAATGCAGTTTTTGGCTTATAACTCAAAAAACAAAGCATTTAGAGCAAATCTGACTTGGGGTTAGAATTGTTAAACAGGTGAAGATCTATCTGCCCTGAAATTTTCAGATGAATGGGATAACCCGTTGTTGGGTTGCTGACCCTGAATTGTTAGTTTTAAAGAAATTTTTCTGTTTTTGGTCATTATCTTGAATATTATTATTGATAGAGATAAACTAAAAACAACAATAATGTTCAGCAAAGTAAGATTTACAAATAAGTCAACATGACCGAAATGGTCAATTGACCCCCTTAGGAGTTATTGTTCTTTATAGTCAATTTTTAACAATTTTCATAAAATTTGTAAATTTTTACTAACATGTTCCACTAATGGGCCAAGTTCATTATAGATAGAGATAATTTTAAGCAGCAAGAATGTTCAGTAAAGTAAAATGTACAAACACATCACCATCACCAAAACACAATTTTGTCATGAATCCATCTGCTTCCTTTAATATTCACATAGACCAAGGTGAGCGACACAGGCTCTTTAGAGCCTCTAGTTTAAATTACAATAAAAGCATCAAACAGAAATTAGAAATGACAGATACAAGTAGGTTGGCAAATAATAATAATAAATATAAGTAAAATTCATGTTTGCCAAAACAACATTAGATGCATGGGAACTAAGGTGAAGCGCTAGTCACTGTATTAAGTCAAATTGCCGACCTAGCAATTAGTACATAAATAATTCAATTATATTGTTGACTACATATTGATGCTACTGCTGGTTTTATCACCGAGGGTTTGACTAGCGCAGTAGTCAACAATGATGTGTAAAGATGGTCATAATCATACATTAACTGTTTACAAAACTTCGACTTTTTGGAAATATTTAGGACTTTCTACCCTCGCCGGAATAGATTACCTTAGCTATTTTTTGCAACACCTTTTTGGTCAGTAATTGTATTGAACATTAAATTTTATGTGATTTTTTTCATCTCTTGTTATTTACCTTTTCCCCGTCTTTCAATAATTGGTGAATTATTTCCACAACATCGTTGATTGGGGTTTTATAAGTGAAATCTCATAGGTTTTTTTTTCTCCAGAATTAACTTGATGACGATATGAACGTGGCGATCAGACTGGGATAAATTTCGACATTTTTTTTCTCTATTTATTTCTCTCGTACGATATATTCACACACACACACTGTACCTTATGCTTTATAATATGTTCATAATAACTATTTACTTACCAAGAATAATCGTACTCTTGTCACTGAACTGTTGACCACTAGTTTTAAATCTCATTACACACCTGGATTTTAAAGTGCCGATGTTTGTTGGAATAGCGTATTGAAATGCATACCAAAGTCCTATTGTAGAGCATGAACAGTTATGATATCTACAGTCTAAATTTGTCTCTCCTGTTAAACATTTCTCATTACTTCGTCTTACATTGGTATGTGAACGTCCATTTAAAAGAAATTCGGCATACAATCCATATGGTGGTGAATCAGAACTGCAGTTTAAAAGGATAGTTGCGTTTTTGATTGAGTAATCTGGTCCTTTAAGCTGAATATATGACCATAACACTTCTGCAAAAATTATTCGTTCAAAGTAATTGCACTATACGCAGCTTTAATAATTTTATCAACAAGTCGTTAACAACTTAGCGAAAGATAGCAACAAAAACAAAACATGACACTTTTTCTGTCGTCTTTTAAAATAAAGCAAATCCCTTCAGACTTCAGACTTCATCATATAACATAAAACAGATGCAATTTCATTTGTTAAAGGGGCGCAGATTGAAATCTGTTGTTTGTGCTGGAAAGACTTGTGTTTCTATTGCACAAAACAGCTATTAAAAATGACGACTAGAGATGTGAAGTGTTTTCAATTATTGGGAAGTAAAATGTTATTTTAGAATGACTATCGATTGTTGTAAGTTAATCTAAAGTACGGATTCTTGTGAAACATTCATGTGAAGTAATTATTGGAGGTTGAAAGAGAAGACAGGTTTAGCAAAGCTCTTGACCCTAAACCAGAGATTTTCATATACTTTTCTAAAACAAAAGTTACTCACCAAGTCCCCAAGTCTAACCGGATTACATAGCGTAAGTATAAGCAAATTTGTTGGACATTTAAACGCCAAAACTTCTTTGCCAATATATGTTGATATCAAGCTGGCACTTAAATGCCTCCGTAAACATCGAATTCAAAACCGTTTTATTAATACATCTCTTTTTGGTGAAATTTGTTTGACATATTTTCTAATTACAATTCAAAAGGTAATATAAGTCTAGTGATCGACTTATGTCCTAAGCACTAGAGTTTCTGCTTTTGAAACAACTACGAACAAACCGAAGGTGGCAATCTGCCATTTAATTCCTTTGCTCAAATATATATATCTATGAATAGCATAATGGAAAGCCACGGTTATTAAAACGGTTGCCGATATTCTTTTACAATATATTATTATCATTAATCTGGCACTTTGAGCCAATCGTAACATTCGAAAATACTCCCTATTAGAAACATGTTATCTCTATGTAATTTAACTCTAAGCTAATTTTCATGTTGGTTAGAAGATACGACAGATTTAACAAACGCCATCGAACATAGACAATTGCTGGGAATTTATTAAATGCAACATGTATATATATTCATAGTTAACATTAAGGCACCGAAAAATTAGTTCATTTACGCCGGCACCGGATGCGTTTGGCAATACATTGTTCGAATCAAGCTGGTACATTTACGCTTTACTATTGAAAAAAAAATCGCTTCATTTGTACTCTATTAGATAATTATATCATTGGCAATGAGAATGTATTTTTATATTAGTGTTGTCAACGGTTAACAGGTTAACCGGTTAACCGGTCGAACGACCGAATACAGAATACCAAAATCGCCAACCGGTTAACCGGACTTTTTTTTTATATTGGTAGATTTGATATAAATTTGTTTTGAAATCATTAAAAAGATATGTTTTATTTATAAATGAATTTTTCGTCTTGGTAATTTATAATACAGATCAATTGTCCAGTATATTGATTGCTATTGTTAATCCTAAAAACATAAAATTAATTAGAACTTGTCTCTCAGATTGGGGCAGGATCTTATAGAAACATAATTAGTATACATATTTTTTTAACAGTAACTTTAAACACTTGGCACAACTTTTTGGAATTTTGGATCCTCAATGCTCTTCAACTTTTTACTTGTTTGGCTTTATAAATAATTTGATTTGAGCGTCACTGATGAGTCTTATGTAGACGAACCGCGCGTCTGGCGTACTAAATTATAATCCTGGTACCTTTGATAACTATTTACACCACTGGGTCGATGCCACTGCTGGTGGACGTTTCGTCCCCGAGGGTATCACCAGCCCAGTAGTCAACGCTTCGGTGTTGACATGAATATCAATATTGTAGTCATTTTTATAAATTTCCTGTTGACAAAACTTTATATTTTTCGAAAAACTAAGGATTTTCTTATCCCAGGCATAGATTACCTTAGCCGTATTTGGCACAACTTTTTGGAATTTTGGATCCTCAATGCTCTTCAACTTTTTACTTGTTTGGCTTTATAAATATTTTGATTTGAGCGTCACTGATGAGTCTTATGTAGACGAAACGCGCGTCTGGCGTACTAAATTATAATCCTGGTACCTTTGATAACTATTTAAATCAGTAATGCGATTCAATTGTACGATTTACCTCATTAGTTCGTTTTTTATCTAATTTGTGTAGACCTACATCTAAATGTGCAACCTCCGTCGTGCAAGGCTTAAAGTCTTACTTTAAACGAAATGCTAACTCAAAAATTATGAAATGCAAACCAATGTGAATGTACTCAATGTATACGTGATAGTACGAGTAATATGCTTAAAGAAACAAGCAAACAAAGCTAAAAAAAAAAAGGTCGTACGGTGACCTATAGTTGTTAATTTCTGTGTCATTATGGTCTCTTGTGGATAAATGTCTCATTGGCAATCATACCACATCTTCTTTTTATAATTAATCATTTCAAATTGAAACACTCCACATTTTTTTTCGGAGACAACAAGAGAAAAGGAAAGAATAATCGCTTTTAGACATATTCAATTCTTCGAGATCAAGAAGTTTTTTTTTCATTTTTCAATCTGAAGTAGTTACAGACGCTATAATAGTTGATACGGTGTATTTGATTATTAAAAGTCAAACTTCGCCAGGAATCCTCAAAGACAAGCCTTATAATGCCTAAGGACAATAATCAATTCTAAAAGCATAAATTTATGACTTGGATGAAAGGTTGTCAAATTGACACTCATTCCACATCTTAAGTCTTTGTGTAGGGTACTAATGATAAAACTTTCAAACCCCAATTTAAACTATCCCGGTTAACCGGTTAATCGGTCGAACGATTATCCGAGTAACCGGTTAGGCAAAAGTGTACGATTTGACAACACTATTTTATATAGATATAAAATGATAATGTGCATGCTTTCGCGTCTTCAAAAATACTCATAAATTAAACGCCTCTTTTTTGTTGTTATCATAACTTTTCAGTTGTTTGTGAGCACGCCTCAATCTAGGGTTTATTTTAAATAGTTTTGTCATTCATTTTGTTTCGACTTTCGTTTTAAATTCCATCTTAGTATCGTCTAATATGGAAAGTGATTGTAACTATCTTATTTGTCTCACCGTGGTATGTTTTGGGGGTCTCATAGCTGAAACTTTGAAAACAACTGACTAATATAGCGTTTTACACATGTCATTTTGGGGACCTTTTAGGTTGTTATTCGTTGACTCCGTGTTGAAAGCCGCACTTTTGCATGTAATGGTTCACTTTGACAAACTGTTACTTGATGGAGAGTTGTTTCATTGCCACTCATAACATATTTTCTCATATGCATTATCTTCATCTTGAACAGCAAAACGCATAAGTTACTATTTATGTCCCTACTCAAATGTTGACTGTAACCCTACTTCTTTTGGGATTAGTCGAAACAATTAATATGGATAGCAACGTTAACATCATGGATTCATGGATATGTGCAATTTCAGTACAATGAACTTGACAACAATCTGCTTTGAATTGTAATTGCTAAAAATCCGGAGTGTATTCAGGTGCTGCACTATTAGTATTGCTAAAGTAACCTTCTGGTTCTAAGTCGATTTTGGCAATTTCATAATCAATAGAAAGCAGTCGCTATATGTTACGAAAACTGGAACATATTCGTAATAACACGAGACAATGATATTCCACAAAGGTTATCTAAACTATGATGCTGTCTGTTTAAACATTTGAAAGGATGACTTTAACTTTTACCACTCAAAATCTGTGAAAATGAAGTAGCTTCTATGTAAGCAATAACGATTTGTGCTACGTTCAACGCTTTTCACATCAATAAAATAATTAAAAGAAACAGTTTTAAGTATACACGAACTTTCAACACAAGACAATATTGTATTGTTGGTATTAAGTAAGATATTTTACAGTGTTGCTTTTTCTAGTTCAATACTAATTTTGATCCAATCAATTGATATTTCACAAAATGAAGTCACTATAATGCAACTTACACATATTATTATACAGCCTTCTGAAATCTTATGCCAGATATGTGATATTTTAAGACAAAGATATGTTGAAACCCTACCGTAAAAGAAGAAAAGAATAACCCAAACTGCAATCTTTCTCATTTTGATAAATTAAGTCCTCAATTGCAAATTGATTGTACTAAAAACATTTCCTGGAAGGAAACGACGCTCGAATTATTCTTTCCGGAAATGAACATTCAAAATAGTTTGACTGTGTATTTATTATACAATTTTAGATCATAATCATGTATTGATAACGATACAATATGGTGTTCCGTTTAGTACAAACGTTTTTTACGAGCTACATATAGTTAACAAAATATTTTTGATGTTAAGATTATTTTTACATACTACTGTTTCTGTATTTGTTGTCATTGATAGTGGTGTCATCGGGGTTTTTTTTTCTACCTGATTTGATCTAATTGTTTGAGTACCTTTGTTGTTCAATTGATAACGATTAAAATTGAAACGTCTTCGATAAACATGATAGAGTACTAAAAATCTTAGCAACAATAACATACTTTGACAACGTCTCATACGTGTTGCTATTGGATAATATTCCAGATCAGAAGAAAAGCCTTGTCCGTTTAGTTTCATTGTTTATAATATATTTAAGTTATTTATTCTTCAAATGACGTAGTGTGGATGACAAATCATTGGTATGATGTGTTTACAACCGGTTGAAGCAATTATGTTAAGTTATATATATATCTCTTATTTTGTTGTTTAATATGTCGTTACGTTTAAATCTCGTTAGTATAAAATATTTCCACGAGACCGTTATCAAACAGTCTATTATTTGCGATATTGATAGTTAAGAACAATTGGACATATAACACTGTTTCTAGAGATCCAATTGTCTTCCCCTGTCACTTTCATATTATTCTTTAAATTATTAATTCAAAGGATTATCCTTTAAAAAGATTTGATGACAATTGTTGACAAATCGTTTAATCATCTGGCCATATATCGGATCATAATTTGCGAAATATTTTAAAGTAGTTACCAAAAAAGAAATTAGACATTCTCAATTTTATAGATATAACAAAAAAATCCTTTTTGAATTCTAATAGTGTGGAAAGGAATCGACCTATCCCCGACATATGGTCGTTTTGAAATATAAATATATTCAAATACAAGAAAAACAAAATGAATACAGCTGCAGTTATATTTTTACTGGTGACAGAAAATAAATCTTTCATACACGATCGAGAAATATGTTGAGTTCTCTAAATACAGATCTGTCTCATGTTAATATCAAACCTTATCCCACAAAATGATATGGTCATAAAGTAATACATTGTGTTCACTATAATTCACGATAGGATCTATAGGTCCTTTTCACATCAAAGCAAGATAAATATTGTCTTTAAAATGATAACTATATTTATCACCTAAACTGATTTTAACTTTTGAATGGAGACCTTGCTTTTGAGTGAAATAATAATACTTTTGATCACGTACAATTATTTATAAGAAGAACACACATTTTCAAAACATATTACTAACACTTGAATTCGCTCTTACTTACTCCACTCTAGTCTACTTTGATCTTATATCTTATATCTAATTGTATATTTTTGGATGCATGTTGTTTTGTAGAACAAACATTACTGATTAATATAGGGACGCGTTCGGTTTTGTCAGGTTTTATTGGCTTCCCTCTTTTTGAATATACTTGGAATTCGGTATATTTGTTATAACATTTGTATGTTGTTGTTGCATAATTAAAGTAAATACACGAAGTTATAATACTTAATTGAAGTAAAGGATAAAAGACTTTACAAATGTCCAACATGTGAATACAAATAGTGGTAAATCGTCCCTAACTTTTGTATTGGCTTCTTTGAAAGAACTCGATTGTCGTGTTATTTCATGTTAACGAATATATTACTCTATATGTCTTTAGTTTATCTAAGTCGTTAGGATTGACTTATACCTTTATAATGTGTTCGTATATATTTAAAAAGAATGAGAAAACGTAGATCAGAAGCAACATTAGATAAACACAAAACGATTACTACGATCATGATCAAATGTGGAGCAATATCTGCTTTCGTATCAGGATCACCTAAAATCATCAATGGTTTTTGATGGGGTTCGTGTTGCTTTGTCTAATTTTTTTATGTTGTGTTTTGAGTACTGTTGTTTGACTGTTGCTATTTTTTCAGTTTCAGCAATGGCTTTGTCAATTTATTTTCGAATGATATGTGTGAATGTCCCTTTAATATGTAAGCTTCCATTCTACAAAGATAATAAATAAAGATAAAACTGAAAATAACTAGTAAATCATAATTGGAAAATATTTGAGGAGACGATTTTAATTTTGAAATTATCAATTTCCCCCTTCTTAGCAATATACCAACATCACCTGCATTTCCCAACATATTCGGTATAAGAGAGCATGTAGCAACTACTCAGACATTGTAAAAAATCACCTGTGTCTGAGCAGAAAATTGATGAACCAGGGGTATGTCATTGAACGTCTCGTCCTTTTGTAAACATAAATCCTCAGGAACCAAAACCTTAAGAATAAATATTCCGTATCAATTTCACAAATAATACACGATGGTCTTGGAGTATAGATTATTGGTACACACGTTGTTTGTCGTCTTAATAACGTATTATAGTATTCTTTTTTGTGTCCTTATAATATTGCTTTTCCTGTTTAGTCTGATTTTGGTGGTGTCTTTTTGAGGTGGCTCTGTTCTCATACATCCCGTCATTGTGTTATTGTTTTATAATAGTCTTTGTGTTCCGGTCTTTTATTTTCGCTGATGTGTTTTGTCTACATGTCATATAGTGTTTCTTTGTTAAAAAAAGGGGGACGAAAGATACCAAAGGGACAGTCAAACCCATAAATCTAAAACAAACTGACAACGCCATGGCTAAAAATGAAAAAAGACAAACAGAAAAACAATAGTACACATGACACAACATAGAAAACTAAAGAATAAACAACACAAACCCCACCAAAAACTAGGGGTGATCTCAGATGCTCCGGAAGGGTAAGCAGATCCTGCTCCACATGTGTCACCCGTCGTGTTGCTTATGTGACGTGGATCGGTACTTATACATCCCGTCGTTGTTCTATGATAATCTATGTATTCTTATCTTTCATTTTTGCTAATGTGCTTTGTCTATATGTTGTTTTGTGGTTCTTTGTTATGATGTGGCTCTGTACTTATACATCCCGTCATTGTGTTATTGTTCCATTCTTAATGTCTATTTTTATAGTGATTAAGATAATAACACACTGTTGACTGCTGTACCCCTATTTTTGACATGTATACCTGTTATGTCTGTTTGTTTAGTTCACATGTCGTTATCGTCATTACTATGGAATTGTACGCGACTGTCTTACAAGTGAAATGCTGAGCTAGCTTTTAAATCAGGAGTAATCCACCATTTTCTACTATAAAAAATGCCTGTACCAAGTCAGGAATGTGACAGTTGTTATCCATTCGTTTGATGTGTTTTGTGTTTTTGAATTTGCTATTTTAGTAAGGACTTTCTTTTCTGAATTTTTTTATCGGAATTCAGTATTTTTGGGATTTTACTTTTAATGCGTTTGGGAATAATTGATCTGTCCAATGGAAAACCTCGTCAAAGAAACCAGACGAATTGTCTAGCTAAGACTCACCAATAATGCTCAAATCATTATGGTAGGAAAGTATAAGTAGCAATAACTTAACAAAACATTCTTCACTGAAAATTAGAAAATAAACATCCAAAATCTTAAAAGATCATCTTCTGACAAGAGCAGAATGCCAGTACATAAAATATAATCACTCATGTTAAGATAAACCACTTTTCGTAAAGTACAGAATGTGCACTGGAAACAATTTTATTACATGGTATCTTGAAACAAGTTCAAAGACATTTAAATATTGACATATATATATACTAGAACACACCCGCGAAATCGTGGGCATTCAGAGTGTGATTGAAAGAATGTGAAGTGTTGTAGGAAGAATATTGTAAAAGATTAAATGACTGGAGAATTTCAGGAAAATGTTATTCTTTTATTCCTTCTTCTTTTTTTCCGAAATTCCCATTTTTTGTTGTCTTTCAATTTCAATTTGAACATACATTCAGTATGTTATGAACATTCAAGTAAAAGGCCTGTTATTCAGTGGTTGTCGTTTGTTTATGTGTTTCATATTTGTTTTTCGTTCATTTTTTTGTACAAAAATAAGGCCGCTGGTTTTCTCGTTTGAATTGTGATACATTGTCATTTCAGGGCCTTTTATCGTTGACTATGCGATATGGACTTTGCTCGTTGTTGAAGGCCGTACGGTGACCTAAACTTGTTAATTTCTGTGTCATTTGGGTCTTTTGTGGGGAGTTGTCTCAATGGAAATCATACCTCATCTTTTTTTGTAATCAATGAATTTTTGTAAAAGTTTTAATGACTGGAGAATTTCAGAAAAGGTATCAAAAGTGATAGGTACTTTGGGACAGGAAGATTGATATTCTAGCCCAGCTCCTCCTTTTTTCCAAATTCCCATTTTTTTTAAACTATTAATTTTATTAACACATGCATAATTTTAGCTGTTATCTGTATATTATGAACACTCATTACTATGAATAAAGTGTATTTGCTTTTTACTTTAACTTCTCAGTTTACTAATCGATCCACGGCAGTCATTGATATATTATACAGACCCTCTCTATTCAATAAACTCTGTGACCGCCGTGGATAGTAGACTTGAAAATGGTAGCAGATAGAAAATACACTTTATTCGTAGTATATGCATGTTCAAAGTATACAGAAAAACGCAAACCAGAAGTCTAATCTGACTTAAAATTTCGTCCCATGACGGAAACAATATCCGGATGCTTTTTTTCTCGATTTTCTCTCAAAATAACTCAACCTGAATAATCATATGAATGGATGACAAATGCGAATATGCACTGTATCTATAGGACATAGAGGCATTATGATTTTTTATTGTGGAAAGAAGAGAAGCGACACACAAAATTAGGTCTTCTCGTTTAATAGTATAGATTTAAGGTAAATAACTTTATGACTGATATATCGACTTGCCACTTTTTCTGCATCATGTGTCTAGGTTGCATGCACAATAATAAGGCGATCATTGGACAAACCGTCGATTTTAACTAAAAAAAATAAACAACATATCCAAATACTGCATTCAAGCCTTCATATAGTTTGTAATCCGTTGAAAATGTTAATTCATGGTTATCCTTTATACACTTTATCCAAGAAAAATTAGATATCCCACAAATGATAATGAATCTATTGTATCAATTTAACAGCTCACTTATAAATTCATTACGTTGTACTGTTGATCAGTAGATGTGGCTATTGTTAACCTGTGAATTAAAAGCAGCTTATTGGTTTTATAAATGTATTATTTTCTGTAAGGATAATTTTGAGATAAACAATACTAACATAAATTTGTATCACCAAGACATATATTACAAGTATTTTGGTTTTTTTTAAAACTGCTGTTTTTAATTATTGGTATTTAGGGGGATGCATGCATATCAGGAAACACTTACTATTTAGATGCAATTGGTCTCGCTTCTGGTTGGAGCATGTGAGGTCATATATTTGTGTTTGTTATTTGATTGTTCTATTTAATCGATGTATTTGATTTGAAAATATGTGAAACATAGTTCTCAAAGGTACCAGGATTATAATTTAGTATACTTTGCCTTTACTTAAGTTGTTTCCACAGAAATATATTAAGCGTCAAGACATCGGAAAATAGGCCTGAGTCCCTAACCAGTTCATTTGTTCAAAAATAATGATCACAAATTGATATTTTTTTCTATTTAGTTTGAATGTTTCCAAATGTTTGAATATTGGCATCAAATCAAAATGAGTTAACACCTTACCTTGCATAAACCTACACCCATGTAGCATTATCAGTTGGAGTACTACATGGTATCGTAGATCTTCTGTTATGAGCTTCTGAAGCATTGTAAAAAAATAATGATGAACATTGATATCGTATAAAAGAGGAACGAAAGATACCAAAGGGACAGTCAAACTCATAAATCTAAAATAAACTAACAACGCCATGGCTAAAAATGAAAAAGACAAACAGACAAACAATAGTATACATGACACAACATAGAAAACTAAAGAATAAACAACACGAACCCCACCAAAAACTTGGGGTGATCACAGGTGCTCTGGAAGGGTAAGCAGATCCTGCTCCACATTTGCCACTCGTCATGTTGCTTATGTGATAACAAATCCGGTAAATAGTCTAATTCGGTATGTCACATTCATGAATATATATATCATAACCACAATCTTTTGTGCTGACGTAACCACAAACTTTGTGCTGACATGAATGATCATTGATATGGTTATATTTATAAATTTACTGTTCATAAATTTTTTGAATTTTTGAAGTACTAAGGCTTTTCTTCCTCAGGCATAGATTACCTTAGCTGTATTTGTGAAAACTTTTAGGAATTTTGGTCCTCAATGCTCTTCAACTTCGTACTTTATTTGGCCTTTTTAACTTTTTTGGATTCGAGCGTCACTGATGAATCTTTTGTAGACGAAACGCGCGTCTGGCGTATATACAAAATTTAGTCCTGGTATCTATGATGAGTTTATTGCCTCATTGTTGGTTGGTTGATGCATTCATCGAAAGCGACTTATCAGTGAATCGCTTGTCTTGCTAACATATAGGATGACCACGAAAATTATGCGCCCATCGTAACCACAATACAGTACTACGTTAAACTGATCACCAGATATATTTGTCTTTAAACATTTATAATAATGAAGCTTTAGTCAATTCAACACATTGTCTTTATAATAACTATATCAGCAATGAAAAATAACAACGACATTGACAGCAATTGACAGTTATATGGCAACCTAAGGTCTTCAACATTATAGGGCATATGAGTTATGCTAAGCGTTATATTGCAAGAAGTCTACATGTATGTAGTTGGCATGCAGTCATGACATCAGACTGTCTAACACTATACTAGTGTAGTTTGACCTTTTGAGTAAATTCAATACAGGAAAGACATTTTGTTTGTATATTTCTGTTAACAATTCGATATCATAAAGTTATCAAACAGTTATAATTTTTTACAATATAAAAAAAATATTTTTAGTAGCCCGGACAATTTTTTTATTTTTGTTTAAGGTATTGCTAGGTTACAATGTTTCATAGAAGTAATATACATGTAAGAGACTACTTCACTGACTTAAATTTTCACACTGAAAATGATTCCTACGTTCTTCAAAAATTCCGACTAATCATTAACCGAAGGTAACGTTAATACAATTTGTTGGCTGCAAAGTTAGGATACATTTAGTAGTTGATACGTACGTTGGGTATAATGTTGGACATCTAATCTTCATTTTTTTAAGGTATTGCTAGTTTGAATCACTGTTTCGGATTAATTTTCTTTATATCTAATTGTTTATGTTACCATTGACATTTTTGCAAATTAAAAATACATCATTATTTACGTAAGACAGTATTTCATTTTTCTAAAGTGCACACATGACAAATGTATAACAGAAATATAGGGATTAGGAAACATGAAACACTTATATATATCCGTCTGACTCGGTCACAATGTGTTTGTACTTGATAAGAACCGACTTTGCCATGTGAATTAAAAGACTATTAGAGTATTGCTAATTTGGCTTTTATTGCAATTTGAATTGTTTCAACGATCATTTTTACGTATTCGTAAAAGATAACAAGTGTTAACCGACATTTTGTTTTACTGGTAAAATGCGTTCGAACGTACTTTGATTTTGTCATTCCGATTTTTTCGGATAGATTTTTAAGCTATATTCCTACTATTGTAATTTGTTCATACGATTAAGTATTACCTTTCGATATAAAAAGAAACATCTGACTGTTGTATATCATAACACATAAACACCTAAATATTATAAAAGCAAACATAACTCCGCTTATCATACATGAACAGCAGATGGCAAACCTAAATGTGTGAATAAAAAAATAATATTTGCGTTGGCAATTCCTATGCTTACCTTCTTTAGTATTTTGGTCTGCAAGAGAGCATATCACAAAAGAAATTATACATGTTTAAAAAGTCTTAAACATTATTACAAGCCAATCATAATAAGATAATATATCAGTTTATTGTAAACAATAAAACGGCAACTATTTTATGTGCATAACTTTTTCTTGTGGATATTACACACTGGACCAAGATGCATATTTCATTAATGATACAAGGTTTATAATTGTGCAAAGCGCGAGTTTTTTTCAATATATAAGCACTAGAGGTGCTTGATATAAAATTGTCATTAGAAGGTCAACTTAAAATTTAAAATAACAAATTTAAAAATCATTGTAACAATAATTCCAAAAAATTGCAACACCTCTGGCCAGTTGGTTGAACTTTTTTAGTGTTTAAAAATATAGGTTATATTATATATTTCATAATCCTCAACATCAATTGTCAATCAATCTGAAATATATAATCAATCATATATTAAAGCACCAAAAACGACAACTTTAGACGTTAAAGTTGATTTTTATTCGCGATATGATCTGTCATATATGATCCGATATGATTGGTCACATTGGTCACACTAATCATAGCATCTTAACACAAGTATTTGTTTTACAACATCTCAACTTTTAATTACTAACAATATATATGGCAGGTACTTTTCATCTGCCTTTAATTTATCACAATTTGTCACAACGGCTGACCATTTAAAAGTAGGAACTGGAAGCCTTTCTAACCGTTCGAGTTCTTGCAAGCTATTTGTTGAACATACCATAGGAATATATTTTGTGTCACGTATTGTTGACTGTACTATTGTGTTTATTTTACATTTTAATTTGTTGTCAACAACAGTTATGATTGATTGAAAATTGAATATCAATATTTCATTATCTTCAATTTGTAAATCTTTTGAATTAATATTTCTACCAGTCTCAAGACGAAGGCAAACACGATTTAACAAAATTCTTTATTACATCGTCATATTCATTGATGCCTGTCTTACTAAATTAATTTCTCAGTGAAACTTTATTATAGTAGATTTCAATAATCAGATTGTCTGTTGTATATATACATGCGGATATTTTTTTAATTGATTGTGATAGTCGTAAGAAAAGTAAGATCAATTACAATTACAATTACAACGTTTTGAAAGTATTCATTTATATCGTTATCATCTAATTACTCTTGATCATTACGATGCAATTTGCCACCTATGTACAATGTTTTAGTAATTCCGTTGATTAAATGCGTTCGATCAGCATGAAAATTATTCACTTTTTATGATCGAAGTAGTTTGATAATTAATAGAATTGAGATGCATTTAAAGTACATTACCTGTATTTATTAATAACAAACAGCAGAGAATACCCGGTATTACACCATAACACGTGAAAAAAATTGCAGCTACAAAATAAGATTGATATCATAAATATACTGACTGTTTTTATTTAAAAAACTTGTGTAGGATATGCAAACATAAAGGACCTTCAACATAAAGATTTGATTATGACGCATGGGTTTTGCGGATTGTTAGCTGCTAAAAACCTGATTTATTTAGATTTAGTATGATTCCTGTCTGATTGGCTATTAATTTATATTCCATAATCCTTGATGATCAATGGAATAACCAACACACGAGCTGCCACTAAATGTTTCAAACATCAACCGGTTATTTGGTATACTATGTTTTTTTTTATATATATCATGGATAATATATTACCTTTACACTGCTTTCCTTCTGTAAATCCAACACCGACTGGTAATAAAAGCAAGGTACTACTTATTAGGAGTGCAATGAAGTACTTTTTAGCTACAATACGATAATAAATATGGTTTAACCGTTTTTCTTATTCATC